>LLCB01000121.1:0-162537 GCA_001414345.1 Hymenoscyphus infarciens
AAATATATATTATATATATATTATTACTACTTTTTAGCCTTTAATAGACTAATAAGTCGATACTTTTTAGTCTTTAATAGACTAATAAGTCTGAAAGAAGTATAGAAATATATATAATATATATATTATCTCTACTTTTTAGTCTATAATAGAATAATAAGTCTGAAAGAAGTATAGAAATATATATAATATATATATTATCTCTACTTTTTAGTCTATAATAGAATAATAAGTCTGAAAGTAGTATAGAAATATAGAGAATATATATATTATTAATACTTTCTAGGCTTTAATAGACTAATTAGTCGATACTTTTTAGTCTTTAATAGAGTATTAAGTCGATACTTTTTAGTCTATAATAGACTAATAAGTCTTAAAGAAGTATAGATATATATATTATATATATATTATTAATACTTTTTAGGCTTTAATAGACTAATAAGTCTAAAAGAAGTATAGATATATATATTATATATATAATATTAATACTTTTTAGACGTTAATAGACTAATAACACTTCTTAATTTAGCCCTAGCTATCTAACTATATAATAGTTATATTATAGCTATACTACTATTAGCGGTTATTCTATAGCTCTATTAGTTATATATTTTCTAAGCGTTCGTTATACTATCTCGAACTACGCTGAGTCGTAACGCTCTAACCGAGTCGTTACGCTCTAACCGAGTTATATAACCCTTAGGAGGGCCAGTTATACCGGTTATAACTGGCTCTCCTAAGGCTCGGGCTCGGTTAAATCAGTATACCCGTGGTAAGCTACTAGAGAGTGTCCGAACTCGTGAGCCGGCTCGTATACTAATATTAACACCTTTAATAATTTACCTCTTTTACTACTATAGACAAAAACACCCCCTTTATAAGGTCCTAAGAGCTTACTACTCCTCCTCCTAGTCCTTTAAGATCTAGCGATTATAATATACCTACTAAAATCGAATTCTTTAAAGAACTAAAGAAGAACTAAGCTACTAAAACCGTTACCTCTATTTCGCGTTATATAGTACTCTCCCTTATAATAGATAAATAATAGACTAAAGAGTATAGCTAACTTAGCTCTCCTACTAAGAGGAGACACTAGAAGATGTTATAGTATACTAGTAAGTACTTAAAGATTACTAAAGAGACCTACGAAATACTTATTTCGTTAACGTGTAACCTAGTTCAAGATTAGCTTTATAAGGCTTAGATAGATTACTATAACCTACCTATTTAGAAACGCTAACTTTATAAGAAGCTTATCTAGTATACTTAAGGAGCTTAGTACTTTAAGTAAGCCTTTATTAAGAAGGTTATTTCGCCGAAAAATAAGAGAGAATAAACAGAGTATAGTAGTTTATATAAGAGTGAAAAGATAGACGGTTTTTAGTACTTTATCTTCTTTATAGATAAAGTATATATTAATACTACTTTATAAGCTTAAAGCTATATCCTCTATAAAGAAGGAACGAGAACTGATCTAGAAAATATATAAGAGAGAGGTAAGAAGAAGAGGGTTTATATATACGTTATAGAGTACTATAACTAGTTCTATAAATATAAGACGCTCGAGTTCTATAATAACGAGGAAGACGAGATAGAGAAACCGAAGCGCCTTATAAAGCCTAGAAGATAAAAAACTAAGTTAGATATATAGTTCTAAGAGTATATAAAGGTCTAGGATGCCTCTCTTACTTATAAGTAAGAAAACAAGCTTAAGAGTAACGCTATAACTTAGGCGTACTATACTAAACGTCTCCTACCTATCTATATCGAAGCAATTAAAAAGGCGAGAAGAGAGATACTAGAATATATAGATAAGTAATAATTATAAGAAGATAAAGATCTAAGTTATAGGTTAAAGAAGAAGGGGCTTATATAAGAACTTAGGAACTAACATAATATTAAAACCTTAGTTTACTCTATATAGTCCTCTAATCTAAACTCTATAGAAGCTTATTAGAACATCTTAAAGCAAAGGGTACGTCGACGTACTTAGAGAACTCTTATAGAGTTTAAAGAGATAGTTTAAGATAAATAGAGTAAGATTACTATAAAGAAGATATATAAAAGGATCTCTAAGATGCCTAGTAGATATAAGAGAGTATATAAGAGTAGTAGGAAGCTAATTAAGAGCAATTTATAATAGATATTTATTAAATTAGGTAGAAAATAGTACTATTTTTCATATTCCTTGCTTAATTATACTAGCTCACGAGTTCGGACACCCCCTGGTAAGCTTCATCCCTTTCCTCGTCTAACGCCATCACTTCCTCAAATTTTGCATTCAAATTTCTAAGATCAGACAACGACTTCTGCACCTTTCCTTTCATCTCCTTTCCAGGGCATGAAATCATCCCAAGCGGTCGAGTCTTCTGGTTCTCTCTCGAATGAACCTCATCCTCCTGCTTCATCATGGTGTTCAACTTCTCAAACTCGCGAATCGAGTCAATATCCTGCTCTTCCAATTCCAGATTTAACTCCTCCAAATATGAAACCTGGTTTGAAGGTTCTGATTTTGAGGTTTGAGTTCTTACACTTCTTTCTCCAAGCCCTTCTTTTTCTTCTCTGCCTTCCAAACCCAGCACATACGCGATGTGGCCCCCGATTGTACTGATACTTTTGGCGAGGAAATCCTCGGGTATATCTACGAGGGCTTTACAGGCTGCGTGAAAGGTTGATGGATCGATTCTTGGGAGGGAGGGAATGCTACCTTGTGAGGTCGCGAATATGGAGGATAGAGATGTGAGCCGGTTGGGAATTGCTGCATTTACGGTTGTAGATGCTGCTGTTGTTGAGGAGGAGCTGTGGAAGGGTACGCTTCTGAATATTGAAAGGTGGGTTGGTATACTTGTGTTTATGGGAGGCGATATGAGGTTCATTGGTTGGTCTGCTGGGATAATTTTTGGAGCGGGTGTGGATCGCTTGGAACTGGGATGAGGATGGCGTAGCGTGTTTTGTTGGTCTTGGTCCTCTGTAACGCTCGTAGAGGCGAGAACCATATCCATGTTTGGGGACCCGGCACCACCTCTCTTTCTTACTCTAGAGTTGCGTTTTCTTTTGGTTGGTTAGTCTACGGTGGTCTGTTGCTCCTATCCTTAGCTTTGCAACTTCAATACATAGTGATCTTGTGACTGACCAAGAATTTCCTGTTGACCTTGTTCTTCTGGGACATGTTTTTACTTTCGATTCTGCTCCACTTCCAGTTGCATCACTTCATTTTTCGCACGTTCTAATTCCTCCCCAAAAGCGTGAATTTGCTCTTTCGGCCACTCCTTTTGTACTAGTCTCTCTTTTGTGCGTTCAAATACCTTCTCGGCAATCCGCAATTTCCCCTGTCGCGCTCTATCTCTTATTCTGTCATTGAAAACTTCATATTTCTCCCCGAAGAATTTCACTCCGAAAATGTCAAACTCATCATCCAAAGCCCGAGTGCGGGCTTCCAAATAGTTTTTCCTATCTTGTAGAGAACGAGTCTCTTCTTCAAAGGTCTGGATTTCGCTGTTGGAATGTCTGCGGGCATCTGTGGAATGTTGGATTTCGATTGCTTCGTTCATATTGTCACGGCGGGTCTTCCAAAGTCGTATATCTTCGACTAGGGCTCCTTTTTCTTCGCGCAAGGCATCGTCTTTTTGTTTCATGGCCTGCCAGGTCTGTTCTTTCGCCTGCGCTTCTTGTAATTCACGTGCGTCGTTGGCCTTAAAAACAGATATCATATCATCTAATTTTTCCAACGGGGTATCGCCGGGAGCTCCGAAGACTTTGATATCTCGTTCAAGGGTCGCACTTGCTTGGCCTTGGGTTTCGGTTTCGTTCAGAGGGACGTCGGGTGTGTTTTGGAGGGGTACTTTGGGCATGGAGGGCGACTCAGGGGCACTTGTTGCTGGTTCGGCAATAATGCTTGCGGAATCAATGCTTGATCCTTCGATTTCTTCCGGATCCGAGTCTTTTGCGGTTTCGATTTCCATCCCTGGTTCGGGGAACCCTGAGCCACCTTTCATTCTTACACCAACCGCTTCCGAATTCCCTTGCTTGGGCAAGCTCCCGCGCAAGACATCACTATTCCGATCATAGGCAATAAGTCGCAATGCTTCATTGAATTGACATTTCGTACAGTAGTTGCTAATTTTGCCTCCGGGTCCCGAGGCTTCCCTCATAAGCTCGTTATAGGAGGAAAGAATGGCCCAGTCGTCATATCTTCTGAAACACTCAAGGTGCTGGTACGCCTCTTTTACAGAAATTGGACTTTCCAGGACGTAAACGCGGGCCTGCGGGCCTTTACTTGACTTCTCTTCCCAGCGATATCTCTCCTCTACTTTTTGGACTTTGGCGAGGTCAATGGTTTGTTGTGTGGGCATTTGGTAAGCGAGGAAATAGGGATGTGCTGACTGGAGGGCTTCTAAGGCGAGTTGGTATTCGGGAGATTCATGGGAGTCCTTTCTGTCGTTTTCGCCCTTGTCTTCGTGGTCGTTTTTTCCTTCATTGTCCTTGTTCATGGTCATTTTGTCTTCGTCTTTCTCGAGTATTTTTTCCACTGTGTCGTAGAGTTTGGCAAGGTCGATAGTTTGTCGTATATGCATAGTGTAAGCGAGAAAACCAGGGCGGTAGCTTTGGGGGCTCGCCCAGTGGAGGGTTTTCAAGGCCGAGATGTATTCGCGGGATTGGTGTGTGCTCTTGTTTTCATCTTCCGGGTCAGTTTCCGTGTTGCTTATGTTCTTGCCTTGTTCCTTGCGCTTAGCTTTTCTTTTTTCGCGTTCTTTCTCTCCAGATTCACTCAATGACACTCGGCGTCCGTCCTTGTGGAAAGAGTAGCAAGTCGATAGAGCTTCCTCATATTCTGGATCTGGTTCTGAATCGAACGCACCATGATCTGAAGGAGAATCCGGCTCTTTAATATTTCGGTTTGGATGGCGATGTTTTTCTTGGCTGTCTTCCGCTTCCTCTCGTTTCCTCTTTCCTCTCTTCGCCGCACCTCTCAATTTTACCATCGTCTCTTCCACCCCTCCAACAGTCGGGTCTAAAATGATTGTGCTTGGTGGAACATGGACACCAGCGTCAAGAATTGATTTATCGAGAATGCCCATCTTCATGTTAGATGAGCCGGCACCGCTGTTGCCATTGCCGTTCCCCTTGGCCTTTCCTTTCGTTTCCTTGGCTGCCGGCGATTTCCTTTTGCTTGAAGAAGGACTCCGATGGTTATCTTCGGGGTTTCGGGGCGATGGTTTGCCCGAGTCTGGATTCGAAGAGTCTGAAGAGTCCGAAGACTCGAGATCCAGTCCTACAGTTTTCCCTTTAGCTTTTAGAGTTTTCTTTAGACTTCGAATCTTCGCTTTCAACTTATCGACTGTGTCTTCCAAAGTCCAAATGCGGTTCAAGGCTTGAATGCGAGCGCCCTGGTGCTTGAGTGTTCTTCTCTGATTCCTAATTATGCTTCTCTGAAGTTCGCTTATTGTTTTGTGCAATGTCAGAATAGATTCTTGAACTTCTTCCGGGGAAGGATTTTCATGCTGTAGCGTTCCTGTGTTCTCCAGTGGTTGCTCAGAATCAGAGTAGCCCACTCGGTCGTCTTCTGAGTCCTTTTCAAGCTCCAGCTCTAGGTCGTGCGTCCCTGAATCTCGTTTAACCTCATTCTCCGCAGCATCCAATCCAAGCATGACCTCCCCCTCTTCTGTTCGGACATATTCAAACCCTACATCATCCTGGTCTTGGTCTTGCTCCTCTTCTCCCTCCATTTCAACCTGTTGAGCTCTACTCAATTCCGCTGACAGATCTTCACTGTCTCTCTCCTTACCTCCAACCCCTTTCGGTGTGTTTTCATTATTTTGATCACTACTGTAGGTTTGTAGATTAATGGTCCAAGTCATTTTGCACGGGATTCGTGGAATAGGGGGGGGGGGGGACTTACTCCGTACTTTCTTGGCGGACATCACCATCACCATCACCATTGCCACTGCCATCCCCATCTCCCCCACTGGCAAAAGCTGGCACGGTAGGCTTAAAATTATACCAAGAACCATATTTATCTTGGAAAACATTCATCCTCTCAGCATGGATTACCACGTTTCCTGGCGAAGAATTCGTTTCGACGAATGCGACATTATACCATATTCCATGTTGATCAGTCAAGTATCTCACATCCTGCTGACACGCATCGGGATTTAGCGAGGCGTTCTTAATAGATTTGAAGTTTCGGGAAGAAGCTGTGTTGGATTGGCTGGTTTCATTTGATGAATTAGACGAGTCAAAACCCTCTCCCTCACCACCTGCGTTTATTTCGGTGTCTCTGCCCCCGGACCCTCTTCTATCTTCGCCCCCTTCTCTATCTTGTCCTCCCGAACCTTCCCCTTTACCCCCCTGTGTATTTGAGCTGGAACCGGCACCATCACCCCCTTCTCTGTCGTTTCTTCTTGAATTTCCATCCTTGTCCCCTTGTGATCCGTATTCGGAAATTTCGTCTTCTTCTTCGGAATCGGCATCTTCGCTCTGTTGTGCGTCTTGAGAAGGAGACGGGGCGGCAGTGGTATTGGTAGTTGTGTTCGCTGTAGCGGTATCAATCCAGTGTCTTCTAGGTGGCCCACTTAGATAGCCTTCATTTTCTTTATCTTCCGAGGTACTTTCTTCTGGATAGGGTTGCCAGGCCTCTGGTGAGGGTGTTCTATCTAGGTTACTATCTTCAATTGGCGGTGTTCCTGAGCCTCCTCTTTCGCTGACTTTTGCGAGTCCCTCTTCTTCCTCTCTATCGTCTTCGCCACCATTTTCTGGTGCACTCGTGTTCTCGGAACTCGAGCTTTCGTCCTGGGAAATCCCTTGTGGGTCTAGATCCGAAGATAGAGAGGGTGCGTTCTCGGTGATATCCTCTCTATACATTACCACGTTAAATCCTCCCGCACTCGAACTTGCAGCTCTGGGGATTGCTCTTCGTGACAGTTCTCGAACTTGAGACAGTTCTCGAACTTGAGCTAGTGTCTCTTGATCTAGATCATCATTGATGAATGGCGGGGGAGGATGAAGGAGATGAATCCCCATCCGACGAACGCTGGAATTCATAGATCCTGGAGGTAAAGGGCCTGTGTGAGAGCGACTCCAAGGAGTAGTATAACCGAGCTCCCCGTTTGGAAAGACATATTTGTGATGGCCATTGGGTGAGTGTTCATGTACTGGTGTTGCAGCGTGGACTTGCCTGTCCAGGAAGGTGTAGTAGAATCTACCCTGTTCCGAGTGGTGGAATACCAACTGCCTAGATTGAGTTTGTGGGTTTTGGGATAGGGATTGCGATGTATTGGTATTGGTATCGATGTTGGTGTTTTGGGCACTATCGCTTTCTCCATCGGATTCTTGTGGTGGTGGCGTTCCAGCACCTCCTCGTTTGTTTACTCGAGTTATATCGCTTCTTTCTGCATCTCCATCTCCATCATCCCCGCTTAATTCCGTGCCCTCGGCGTTCGAATCTTCGGTCTGGGGACATCCTTGGGCTGGGACCCCACTTGAAATATCTGTCGTTCCTTCAGTAATCTCGATACCCTCGCTGCTTCGTCCATGAGGCCCAGGGAGCTGTGGATTCAATTGTGCGATGCTAGAAACTGGACGACGAAGCCTCATCACGTCCCTAAGATTGATATTTCGTGTTTCCCGAGTGGAACTCCCATCTTCAGTTTGGTTCGACGCTTTGTCCCTTGGTTGAATGACCGAACGCGTGTCCTGTACAGCCTCTGTCTGTTCAGTTTCTGAGAGAGGTATCAATTCCTGACTTCCATCGGGACGGGTGCGGAATTGAATCTGTGGTTGAGATCTATAAATTACCGGTGTTTCAAATTGGGTTTGTTTGCTTGATGATCGGGATCGGGTTTGTGGTTGAGACTGGCGAGTACCACTAGAGGTTCCCGGACGACTTGCTTTGATAAATCGATCATCAAAAAGTGGGAGTGGTGCGAGTGCTGAGCGAACTGAACGCGCTGATCGAAATGGATTCTCTTGTTCCAGCAAGGAGCCCACCATGGTTAAAGAGCGGGAGGAACGATTTTCTATTCCTGATCTTAGATTTTCTTCGCTAGTACTAGGATGAACAACCGTCGAGGAACTCGCTCCTCTTGCACCTCGAGGTTGGATGCTGGGATGTGTATTCTCTTTCTCGTTATTTTCTTCCTCTGATTGGCTATCTCCATTGGGTTCGTTTCCTTCCAGAATCATAGTCGACGCGTCGGATGTGCGTGCACTACTTGGTTGTTGCCGCAGAGCATTGCCTTGTTGTGGGGGAGTTGGAGGATCTTCGTATATTTGTACTGGTTCTGTCTCCTCTTCGGCTGAACTTGCTAAGGAGTCTTGTGTTTCCTGGTTGCCAGAGCCACCACCTCGGAGACGCAAATTGTTGTTTTGAAAAATGCCGTTGCTGGAGGAAAGGAGGAAGGGTGTGGTAAGCGCGGGAGAAAGGAGGATTTGTATTTCAGCTGGAAGAGTAGTTGGGATTCGAACACTCAATACTATGAGGTTGTCTGGGTCGTTTTGGTTTTGGTCGTCGTCCCCATTGTTATTTTGGTTGTAGTTTGGATTCGAGTTTTCTTGACCAATGGACGCAGGAGAGCCCGAGTTCAAGCGGAGTGAGGGGCTGGGATTAGATAGTGTATGTAACAAGTCCGAATTTCTTTCTTGAATGGAACCTGAATTTGCAGCCGAGTTTGTTTCGACGGCGCTCTGAATATTAGCTTCTCGAGAAGAAGCACCAGTTCCTGCTCGACTCCCTGTGGCAGCTTGTTCAGAACTTCCCGATGTGGCTGGAGCGCGTGCAGTTGTGTTTGTGCTTAGAGTCCCCAAGGGCTCATGGTGACTTCTCATCTCGAGTCGACTCTGGGCTCCGGCTCTTGGGGGTGGTAAACCAGACGCTGGTCTAGAAGAAGATGGTGTTTGAGGGCTTGGGTTCAATGTAGAAGTTTCGTTTCTGTTTGAACCAGTAAAACGAGAGGAGGTGAAAGAGCTTGCACCGCCACTTCTCACCCCCAAACTAGTTGTTGTTCTCGAATTGCCTCCAGAATTCGACCCAGCAGGACCAGAGGGACTATTGCGCTGAAAAGGATGATGCAACACAGGCTCAGTCATGTCACGAATTGTCATGCTATATCCAGTTGCATTTCCAGCAGTTTGGGAAACGCCGCCAACATGTCCAGTCGTTGTAGCTGAGCTGGCAAATCCTCGGTTCTCTGGACGAGATCGAGTAGTAAAATTTGAGGTGTTCGCTAAGATAGGACACATGAGAGGTGACATTGAAGGGTCATCCGACTCCGTATCAGAGTTCAAATTCTCAGCAGAACCAATACGTCCACTCCCGGTCATAATTGCATCCTGCATCCCGAATTGCTCAGGGGGTAATAAGGCTACAACGAGAGTCCCGCGGGAGCCGACTGCGTAATAATACTGTCCTCGATACCCAGATTCTAGAGCAATACCGTGGGCCAGCTGGTCGACTCGTGCTCTTTGGGCTGCGGTAATTTGGGAGGAAGTGGCAGGTCCAAAAGATGGAGGTACATTTTCTGTCGTATTGCAGGTAGTACTGGTTGTGGGAGTAATGGTGGTAGTAGAAGGAATCAGGGTGTTGGTTGTTGCAGGATTGTTTGAAACATTTGGACCATTCGAAAGCGGAGAAGAGTTTGTATTTAATAAACTTCCAATATAAAAATTGGTTGGTGCTGGAGGAGCAGTGTTCGATGTATTAGCTGATTCAACGAATCCACTTCCTGTGATAAATCCTCTTCCGTATAGATGCCGAACCTCGACTGAATCGGTGGGAAAATTGTGGATTATGTAGTCTCTGAAAAGAGGAACATATGCCCAATTGAAATGCCCTCTGACCCCTGCGCCTTGGGCCACCAGCCAGGCGATGGTATCGTGAAAGTCTGTGACTGGGGGTTGCGATGGGGTTTGGGGGGCATTTGGTTGTTGGGAAGACAGAGATGGTTGAGCATGCGAGGAACTTGTGGCGTTTGTGCTTGTGCCTGCTTGGACTGAATCTGCTTCTGCCGTATTCGAGGTAGGTACTGGGTTTTGGGCTGTTGCGGAAGCATTGGCGTGAACGCCGGAGCTCCCAGGAGGAGAGCTCGCTTGAGCGGTACCCAATGTATTGGTAGTATTGGTTTCGGGCCCGGCACTATGCGGTGAGAAGTGATTGTGGTCGTCCGTTGGAGCTTGTTTTGGTGGTTGGGACATCGCTGTGTATTTGTTCGCTTCGCGTTGCTAACGACCTGGGTTGACGATGTGGGAGATTGAAAAGGGATCTTTTCGAAAGATCCTCAGACAGAGAGTTCGGGTTGACTTGTGTTCGATTTTGCTGATGAAATTGCCGCTCGGAATTTGGTGTTCAGAACAAGGTTGAAGTCAGTTGTGGTAGATAAAAGAAGTGACAGGGGAGAAGGAGAGGGATAATATACCTTTTCCAGCGTGGAAATTCAGGAGCCAGAGGTTTTGCGAAAAAAGGAGTGATGGCCATTGTCAAATGAAGGGCAAAGAGAAACTGAAAGGGCAAAAAGGAGGAGGGAACCGAAATGGAGCAAATACATTAGTAGATGCAAAGAAGATCAAAATCAGATAATGAGTTGGTGAAAGGTGAGTTAGAGAGATGTAAAGAGGTTCTTAAAGGGAAGAATAAGTGAAAGACATATAAGCAGTATCACAAGCAATCACAAGATGTTAGAATAAAGGAAGCCTGCATATAAAAAAAAGGCCAAAGATGTACGGTGCTTATGAAATGGGCATTCAAGGAGATACAATAACACAAAAGAGGACCGTCAATAAGAGGGGCCACATTGTAAGTTGGGTGATGTCAAGAAGCAAATGGAACGCAATCATCTCAATGAAACCCTGAGACTTCTTCCACTTGAAGAAAGCGGCCACGGAAACCATAATCGGTTTCGTTAAAGAAGCGCATGAAGTAACAAGAAATATCAAAGCCCATAGTTGGGTATGGAGAAGTTTTGAAAAGGAGGAGGCTGGGGATTTCACAGAGAGAAATCGGCTACCCCGCTTTACTAACTCCACACCTGACTCTCTACTAGAACCCACCTATCATAATATATCATTCAAATTTCTAGGCTCTCATCATACCCGAACTCCCCCTATGACTGCTCACTGTTAATTGGCTCGAATTTCTACAAGAAAATCGAGTACGGATAGTTTCTTCACTGATTCTAGATTTAAATAAGTATATCTCTAAAATAGCTAATACCTCAACTATGTTTAACCGACTTGACTGTTCTAGTCTTTCTTAAATATCTAATTTAACCAAATAATGCTTAAATTAGTATCTACTACTCTATAATTTAACTTTTCTAGAACTCCATTTGATTCACTTGATTAACCAAATTATTTCAGAGATTATAAATATCTACTTAAAATTACTCAACTTATTACATAATTACATTAAAATATGCTAGGTTAAGTTCTGTTCAAATTACCTGAGTATTAAAAATTATAACCTTTAGCTCGCTTCTCCCCAAGCAGTGATACGGCATCCTATATATACTTAAAGTCCGAGACGACTAACTCGTAAATCGTGAATCGCAAATATCAAATATCAAAAGTGTAGTATTTAATAATTATTACCTAAGAAATGATCTATTATTATCTACTTATTCACTTATCCTTTCTCTTCTATCTCATAGCTAAAATAGAGGTAGAGGAGCTTTCTAGCTCCCAAAAAAGGAAAATACAATTTCCCCGAGTTCACATTCAAGTCACACATCACACTTGTCAAAAGTACCAAACGCAAACTTTAAATCCTACAATAAAAGCATCTCAAAGAAAATTAAAACCATAAATTCATTAAAACTCGTTAACCCCCTCTGCATCTCTTTGGACAAACTTAAACCCCCCTCGTATCAACCGCAACAACACCCCCCTCAACCAGCGTGAAATTCGCATCAAAGGTCCCCCCATTAGTAACATACAACTTCTTCTCCTGCCCTACCCCCCTTCCAAAAGCCGCGGAAGTAGGATTCAGCAGTAAACTCGAATTCCAAGTCTGCTGACTCCCATCCGCCTCGACCTTCACAACATGCGCAGGATGGGTAGCAATCCACCCCGCACCCGAGTTATCAATCGCAATATCATCGTAGGTCAACTCCGCACTTTCCGGGCTGGAGATGGTTTGGAGTGGGCCAGCCTGGGAACCGGTGATTGTGATGGGTACACGGCCGTAGATATCTTTCGCGGAGTTTGTGAAGTAGAGATATGTTCCTTTTGCTTGGAGCCCGTTGATTCCCAGGTTTGTGCCTGGATCTGTACCCACGGGTTCGAAGAGAGGTGGGGAGAAAGCTATCGAGTATACTCCGGTGAGGATATTGATTTTATAAATTGCGCCTGCTGCTGAGTCTGCAGCGAGTAATAAATGTGGAGCCCCAGGGACGGTGGCAAGTCCGTTCAAGATGGTGGTGTTTTGCACCGTCGCCACCTTCTTCACAACTGGAGTCGAGCCTCTTAAATTAACCGTCCAAACGATGAGGGAACCAGGTGTCACGCGGGTGGCTGCTAAATCGATGATTCCGGACGTGACAGCGAAGATGTCGGGTGTTGTTTCTGTGATTCCTATGAGGCCTGTTGCTGTGTCGTTTGAGAACGAATGGATAATCTGGGGGCTGGGGACGCTGGCTTTGGGGTTGATGCTGTAGAGATCCAAGGTACTCATGGATGTGAGGAGGAGGTTGCTATTCGATCGAACTGCGATATTCTCCACAAACACCTTGGGCGGAAATGTGTAGACATTAGTGATTGCCGGTGAGGATGTGCGGGAGAATATTGGGCTTGCGAGACTCCACGAGACCAAGAGGGCAGAGAGGAAGAGTTTGAGCATTTTGATATCAAGACGAGTTTTTCTCCAGTTGGAAAAAATACAACGAAAACGACAAGAGATGAGGATGAAAACACAGAAACTCAGATGTCTTTATACAAACCAAACAAGCATACCGAGTAAAGAAGTATATCAGTACTCCATACCCCTCCAGCCCCAATCAAGAATTCCCGATCAAGCCAAGAAAACGTGTGACTATCAATCTTACCGCATAACCATGCCATCAAAGTAAAGGGTGGGGGCAGTGAACTACACTGCAGAGAAGATCACATCTTGAGGCGATGGAAAAAACAACTTCTTCTCTAGCGGGGAGATGGAGGAAAAACCCCTTTCTGTGAATCCCACTGCATATCCTATGGGGAATCCTTGGTAGCGAGCGCAGTGAACTGCATAAGGATATAACAATATAAACGACCCAAAGCGGAACAAACAGACGAAATCTATAGGGTTGCGTGGGCCAAGACGGCCGTTTAAGCGGGGTAGTGTAAGGGGTACGAAAGTGAGAGTGGGTTTGTTTCTTAAAAATAGAAAAGAGGCTGGAAATGGCTGCAGGTGAGCAAGTTTATGATCTCTGAAGATACTTGAACCAGAGTGGTGGGGTCGTATGTTATAGATGGTGAAATGTACAAACAATTCAGATGAAGACAGGACTCCTTATACCCAGAAAGCTTTAGGCTTGAGAGGTACAGGGGAGAGGAATAACAAGATACTGTCGTTAAGTACATCAAACAGTTGCTGGAAGATTAACGATCAGCATTTGCAAGGCTAGCTATGAGGGAGGAGTTTTTCCGGGAATAACGCGTCGACCAAAAATGTACTTTGAAATCCGTGGGCTAGGAATTCATTTATCAAACACGAGTAGTAATTTCAAGGCTACAAGGAGTAATTACAACAGAACACGGAATCCATATATAGGCACCGAGAAACGGGAAATCCGGGGGGGGGGGGTTAAAAACGACCGTCAATATTATCAACTGCGCTCGCTCGTTTCGACCCCAAAAGGCATCTGGCTCAGGACTCAGAAAGAAGTGAAAATTACAGGGGAAAAAATAAAAATGTATGTATCAGCAACGCGAAAACGTATAATCCATCAAAAGGCGAACGGAACTTACAATCCGTAGGGGTATAGCATTAACCCAGAAGCTCCAGACTCATCGAGTAATTCGGCAGGTATGAGGGAATATTAGGTTGCAACAAAACGCTGAGAACTCGCGCCTCTTCCCTCTATAATTCAGAAAAGCACCAAGGGAGTGCGAAAAACGTGGCTAGGGTAAAAGGACATCATCAATGGTATCAAAAAGTGCTACGCTTCCTATCTCGTCCTAACTCCAACGCCATGCCTTCCCAAACATCATAAACCAATCTACAAACCGCTCGTAATGAGAACTATCGAGACCTAAGTCCTAATGTTCCCTTCCTTATATAAGACAAGAGAAGCCTCACAACCCAAGTATAATCTTGGTGACCATCGCCACGAGCAGAATCACAACCCCAGCAATCGCCCGATCAATCCACATAGGAACTCCATCATTCGATCGCCTCTGCGCAAGTTGTGCTTGTTGATTTGGATATGCCGGTGCTGGAGTAACACGAGGTGCTGGCTGCTGTGGAATAGGTTGTGTAGTTGTAGTTGTACTTCTCGTCCCAGTAGGCTGTGGAACCGTCTGCCCCGGTCTCGCAGCCGGAGAACTCGTCGATGTCCCATCCGAAGACGAAGGCGGCGTACCCGTAGACTCAGCAGTTCTCACAAAGCCCTCCGCGAGTTCCTCCTCCGTCTCCCCATCACTACCCCCACCCTCCTTCTTCTTCCCCATCTCATCCTTGAACCCCATCTTCAGCTCACTAGGCACCTCCACCTCCTCCTTAACCTCCTTTCCTTCTTGCTCCAACTCCTTAACAGCTTCCTCACATTCAGTGAGTATCTCACGATTACTTTTGGCGCAAACCCCACACTTCCACGCACCACTCCCCTCAGCAACCCTCTCTCGTTCAGCTTTACTGCACTCCAACCCGCCCAGTTGACCCTTAGCGTCCGTTTCCATAAAACTTCTCAGCGCCACGAGAGCAGTCCGTATTCCCCAAGCAGGTTGCCAAGTTTCCTCATGGTGGCCACTTATACTAAGACATATCTCACGATTGGCCTCGAATCTCCCACTCGGTGTGAGGAATCGGAAAGATGGTGGTCGTAGAGGGTACGTAGGAGGCAGGACAATGCGACCGTGATAGATGCCCTTAGAGTATGAAGAGGAAGGCGGACCGCGTAGTGTAAAATGCCATTCGAAGAGGTCTGCGTCGGATGCGGGGGAGGCGTGATAATCTGCGGAGGGGGATTGAGACATTTCTGCTGCTTCGCGCACTGCGTTCATCCCATTAGCATACCATAATTACCCCCTTTCCGCATCCAAAACCAAAGAAGGAGGGAGAGTGGTGAGCTTACGAATGCGCTTTATGGTTGGAGACTTGGAGTTGAATCTCGGGGACGCCATGATGGCGGGTAAAGGATGTTGATCAATGAACAATAATCTTTATGAGATGTTGATGATGCTGACCGAGCGTATGCGAGTAAAATTGAGTTGCAACTTCTGACGGGAATGATCAGACGATGAGGGATGAGTGTTTGTCAATCTTGAACTCATCCATGAAACATATAGATAACACACTACGCCATCGCCTGTTTCAGTCGATAAGCCTCATGTGACTTTTTATCACGTGAATGTCCGTCCTTGTTTGCAAATTTAGAGTGATTCTCTCGAGTATACTTTATTCACTAATTAAATACTTCATCACTTCTCTCTAGACCTACTTCAAACTCGGAAAACAAGAGCTATATAAGCAGTTTATCAAAATCAAAATAACATAAATATTTTAAATCCGCTAAGATATTTATAATAATAAATATTACTTAGATAAGTACTTACCTAATACGCTATCCTTTTACGCTACTCTTAAGTTCTTTCCAGACTAATTAATAAATTGAATAAATCATATCATCTCAAATGAATGTTTTTAAATAAATGTTTTTACTTACTAGACTTATGAGCAGTCTCATTAGTTAATTACGTAATTAGGAAATTAAAGCATCTTCTTAGGTACTGTATGTGTAGTATATAGCTATATTTCGCTAGGAAATCTAAACGGGAGGCTGAAGCTGTAATAGACTAAGAACATAAGAAGTTAGGGATTGTGAGATGTTGCTCTGAAGTTGGAAATATGGAAAAGTTGATAATAAGTTGAGGTGCTAGTTGCCCGGGCTGTAAAGGTCAGGTAAAGTTATATTCACAATTAGGTTGAGCAAGTTAAAAGCACATATATTGTACAAGATATTTCTTCTATTCACCGGTATCAACACGCCTGCTAATTATGGCACGAATCCAAAGATAGCATCCCAAACGCCATGTACAATACACCGATCTAATCAACACCCCCATCATCCATCTCCCAATCCTTCGACGAATCATCCTTCTGTCTTGCCAGCGTATTACCCAGAAGTGTATTTGTGACCACGCCAACTTTCTGAGGCCAGCCTGCAGCTGCTTTGTGGTCCAAAACACGTTCTTCAACTTCTTCCTCATCACTACTGATATCATCGAATTGAGAAGGCTTCCTACGGCCCCTTGGTTGAAGTGTTTGCATAGAAACATCATCGGGTCTTGGTTCCCCATTATCCGAGTACTCCTCTGGCGTTCGTCCAAGTATTCGATCCGCTTTAGATTGTGGTCGTGTTGGATAGGAAGTCACATAATGTCTTCCAGCCCCGGCTTGCTTGCGATTTGTTGGTGGGGGTGGTTCTGGGGCCGCACCCCAACCAGCAGCATACTCGCGAGCTCGTTGTGCTTCTCTTTCCCGTGCGATCCTTTCTCGGGCATCTAACCACTTTGGACTTGGTTCCCAGTTCCAACCATCGCCAGTTGTTGTGATGATAGGAATTGCCCAAAGTGCTTTGTTTCTCCCAAATAGATGGAGAAGGTTGTTTCTCCAGCCAAGATCAAAAGCGCTTGGTAGTTTGTCTGCATCTTGTTCATCGAGGTATTCTTCGTATCGTTCGCGAGCTCGTTGCCTTTCGTAGGCATCGTATTGCTGGTGGGTAGGTTCGTTTGGCAGAGGGCTTGGTTCCGGTCTTGCCATTTGATGTGGAGCATTTCCCGAAATCTCAGTCAATGGTTGGCCATAACCTGTGCCCCCACCAGTTTCATGATGTGAAATATGTTGATGGCGCATAGATTTTCGTAATGGCGAAAGATATCTGGTCTTCTCCAAACATTCAATCGTCGTCTGTCCCCTTGATGCTAAAAGGATATGCCAGCCTGTAAACCCAGCCAGGACAATACCAATAATTCCCGATATCACGGACAGCATAACATAGTTCACCGGCATCAGTGACTCCGAGTACTGCCCCTCATTCAAGATCTCGCTCCATACCCATGATGCAGAAACTCCAAAACATAGAAAACAGAAGACGGTAGTATATATCAAGAACAGGAGAAAGGGTTTGTAGTTTCGTAACCCAACGCAAGTCGCCAGCCATGGACAATGATGATCCATCTTCAATACGCAGGTTCGACAGGTCGAGCAGTGGTGGGCGCGATCAGGTTTTCGGGCTTGACATTTCTTGCAATATCGCATCTCGCCATTCGATTTGACCGTGAAATTGGTGCCAGTTGGCTCTGCTTGCGTCGGCAGAGAGCTATACCCAGTATTCCCTCTCGTCGTCGTACCCGGACTCGTAAAGACGGCGGTCGTGTAGGACCAGTTAAGAAGAAACCATATCGCAATTCCCAAAAAGGATGTTCCCTTTCCTGTATAGCTGTCAGACGAGAATAATCACCGGAGCCTCGAGGACCAGAGCAACAACATACCTATCCATACGCTCTTCGCAGGCAAGAAACCAATACTAGATTCTACCCATACTGCCCAGGTGGTGATACTGTAAACGAATGCGAGTGGGAAATAGGTGACTCCCAAACAGCAGTACCGCTCGCATTTCCGAGCCCAGCGGCGAGGCATTCTGGTCGGGGAGGATAGGGGTGAAGCTGATCGTGGAGATTCGAGAGTCGCCATTACTTCAGGACTGTTGTTGGGGGGAAAGCATGTTATTATTGATTATCGATAAGAAGAGGGGTGGATGGGTTATTTCTGGAGAGAGGGCGTGCTTGGGAGAGTCGGTGGAGGAAAGGAATTGGGGGTTGTGACTGTTGAATGAATTGTCTTGATGATCCAGGGTGACGGGATCGTGCTCAAGGCGTGGTGACCAGGATATGGCTGACCCGCAGCGGACGGGAGGTTGCCGGCGATTTTTGACAACCTCACACTCTTCATCACATCAACAAACTATACCCCCCCCCCCGTATCACTCAGTCCTCCGTATTCCTCCTTACTGTAGGTGTTGAGCAGATTTTGTTTCATGTGTTTCTGTCAACAACAACGGGAGACCTTTATCCAGGCCAAGCCCCTAACACGGCTACTTGAATTGAAGTACGCCGTATTGACTGACTATGCTAAAACGAAACGCTGCAAGAATCTATGAACACACCTATTAAAGGTAATCTAGCAAATCAACGCAAAAGAGAGAATCGTAACCGAAAGAGAGTAGCAGTGTCAGCTCCTGTTTAAATATAAACAAAGTAAGAGACAACGCCTTCCCTCTGAGTAAACCCACCCTAATTATTATTTTAGAGCCCTAGCATCATTCCTTGGAATAATCTTTGTAAAAAACAGACTATTCTAGAAATACTGGAATAATTAAATCAATTTAGTAAAGTAGCAGAGAATGATTTACAATGAGAGATATTCATCTTATAAGTCTTGTTAATTGATTTCGATCTTCTGAGCATTTAGTAAAATCTCTTATTCAGGTATACGAGAGACGAGGCTAGATACTCGTACGTCTTAATTCTCGTGTTCTTGTCTAATAGCGTTTTGCTATTAAAATAGCAGGAATAGAAGTCATTCTGCGGAAATGCTCGATCTCGCTCAACTAACTTTCATAAAAAATCAGCTCTAGAATCTTGTAAGTTTTGTTATATAGAACACTTTGAACTAGGCGAGCTACTAAAGCATCATAGCTAACCTTCTCTATTCAATATATCTCAAAAGACTCTACTCTAAAAGGTCTAGGACGATTAAGATAATCTAACATTGTAGTGAATAAGAGCAATAGATTTGAAACCTTCTAGCAAGTCTTGTTATTTTGTTTATTCTAGACATTTGATATAGTAGGTTTTTCTCCAATGTACGAGGAACGTTGGCTGAGACTCTTATACTAACTTTGACAGACAGTCTAGAACAGAAATTATGCGTCTTAGTCCTTATATCAGTGGCGGATATGCTTTGTATCGTCTAAGAATCTTTGAGATAGAAGGAAAGGAAGGGAGTATCCACCTCTGATTTCGAAGCAGACTGGATAGTTTTGGTCATTCTTCTACTTACGAATAATGCAGCAAATTTAAAATAGTGCTGTTTTCCTTTCTCATTCTCTCCTCTTTGAGCTTTCTCTATTTGGCAAAATTACTTACCTTGGGCCGCTAGGCATGATGACCAGTCTTGCTGGTCCATGTGGGGAAGAGAATCGGATACTCTTCAAAGGCTTTTATTAATAGTTGTTGCTTGATAAGTTCCTAGTTGGTACTTGACTACTTGCTCTTTTCTTTTTTTTTTCGAGGGCTACTGGAGGAGGGTGAAGTAGGTGGCTCTCTTTCATTTGTCCTCTAGCTAGTGACGAAGAGTTGCAGGCATTAGTTGGTCGCTCCTTCCTCCAAATCACCCGCTCCTGCTCATTCGCTCGCTTCACCTCTACGACCCACTAAACTAGACTTGCTATCTGGCTCCCTCCTCCTCTTTTTCATCTCGCGTCGCACAGCTTCAACTTTGCGACGCGCTGTCCATCCCAACCCACCTCCCTGCACCTGCAACCTTTGCTATTATGCTTTGCTAGCAGCCAAGCACCATCCACCACGTTGAATCATGGCTTTCCGTTTTCCCAAGAACACGGGCGGCGATGAGCCTTCGTCGTACCCCCAACTTGAGGTCGAGGTCGAGGAATACTGTCGGCCTTGCAACTTGACCTTCAGATCATGGGAAGCCCTTCATCAACACAAGAGTCGTCATCCTCGACACAGGAAGACATATTGTACCAAGTGCGGCAAGGACTTTGCGACTGAAGACGCAGCTAATACTCATCACCTTCAGGTTGGTTTCTCCTCCTCCTCCTCCTCCTCCTCCTATTATTCACCTTTCACCAACCCAACCAGACTCTGACCGCGACTAGTTCCATTCCGCTGAGCAAGACCTCCCCTGCCCCCATTGTGGAAAGGAATTCACTCGTCTTGGAAGCCTCGTCCATCATATTGAATCGAAGCAATGTCCCGCGGCAAATGGTTTTAATTTCAAAGAGCGTGTTGCTGAGAAGAAGGTCTATTACGACGACCATGACAATGTCATTAATCGCGCAGAATACGGAAACACCGCAGGAGATTTCCGCCTCCCACCCCTCGATTTCACCTCATCTGAACAATCCAGTAAGCAATTTCCGGTTTTTCTTTGGCTCCCTTGCTTGGTGTGCCTTGAACTAATTGTAGTAGCTCCTCAACTCCAAACCACGCGGCCACCACAATCCCCACTTTCGACTTATTCTACGTCCAACATGGTTTTGCAATCAAACTACTTGGCGACAGAAAGCATCCTCGATGATACCCAGTCTGATGTTGAATCAAGACTGGCCACCTTTTTCGATGATGAGGACCTTATGACTCTCAGAGGACCTGCAGATGATTGGACCAATAACGCGAAAGCCTTGAACAGCCAACGAAATACCCCCTCTGCTCAACCAGCACAAGGCGACGTCAACTTCCCCGCCCTTGCTAATCTGTCGCTCAACACAAATGCCCCTACTAACAACAAATGTATTAACAACGCCTGGGTCAAACCGAACCTCAAACCTGCTGCTGCTCCTCCAGTTCAAACTGCATGGACTAACAAGGCTGCGCCACTCTCTTCCACTGCCAATGTCAACAACACAAAGCCTGTTGCCCCAGCAGCTCTTAACGCCTGGAGCACTAAGCAACCTGCTAACCCCAAAGCCCCCGCTGAACAAGCAAGCCTTCCCCTCGCCAACATGAAGACTTCCGCACAAGCTTCAACTAAAGAAAAACCTGAGTGGCACCCACTGGATCCCAAGAACCCTAGATTCAATGTCAGTGTTTTCTACTGCTCATATCTTGACAAGTACAAATGTCCCCACGTACTATGCTCGTAAGTCATTGTCAACTTCTTTCTTGTTGAAAAGGGGTCACTAATCATAATACAGAAAGAGTGTCAAAACTCCAGGAGCTTTCATCCAACACCTGCAAAGCGCGGCTCACCAAAAGAACTACCAATGCAAACGTTGTCTGAACCATTTTGCCACAATAGCCGCTCTTACCCAACATTCTGAATCGCAATCCATCCGGTGCATTGTGCGAAAGTCGGACTTCTATGGTGGTGTTGTGGATGAGATCACGGCTGGCATCGCGGCTCCCGTTGGTCTTCATCCTGATAACTCAACTCGCTACATTGTCAATGATCTGGATACCTTTGTAGAGAATGTGCAGGCATCAAACAAGAAAGTAAAAAAGGAGAGCTGGGATCAAGCATAGATGGTAAAGAGCTTGACCTCATCGGGAAATTGGGGGGGGTGAATAGATGTTGCAATTTTTCGTGCTCTGCGAGATTTTCAGAAGCGTACTCGATGTTTTCAATACCGTTTTTTAGCGTATTCGGTCTTCTTACCTGCTTTCAATGTTGCACCTGGATGATTTTAGCGGTTCAATGGAGAGGTCTTGATGTGGTTAGTTTGATTGTTTGCTGTTTTTGAGGGCAAAGAATCGGTTTCTAGCTAAAGAGACTTCTTTACAAAATTCAAACAAAAATAAAGAAAATCAAATATCTTCTCGAGTCTAGTGAATCTGACAAATGGATATTCATTTTCATTCTATCTGATATAAGCTATAAACGCACTTGACACAATTTTCAATCCACTTGATCTCCGCGTCTTTGCTATTTTCTCTACTTCCTCAAAAGGTGTAGCAACTCGTGAAATGATCGTGAAAAAAACTCAGCCTTTCCTCTCTGAAAATATTCAATTACCTAACTTTGGAGCCTGTTTAGCTGGCATATTTTTTAAATAGTTTTAGATATACACTACCAGAGTAAAATAAAAACGTCTCTACGCGACTAAATCGATTTTTTAGAAATAAAACCATAACTATATACTATATCGATAAGTAGATAATTATAATCGATTCCTAAGAGTCTCTTCCTCTAATAGTATCGAGAGCTTTAGCTACGTAGCCTACTATTAAGAGGAAAGACGTAGATAGACGCGTTTATAGTAATTACCTCTTAGCTAAAGTATAATAACTTAAGATGTATAATAACTATAGTATTAAAGGAAAGAAGAGAGTAGTACCTAATACTACTATAATTCTCTTTCTTAATTTAGTTATTAAATACCTCTTTATACTAGAAGTATAGAGTAATTAGAGCTAGCTATAATAGACTATTTAGTAACTCTAGATAGACTTTAAAGCTTATAATATATACTAAAACGCGTTAATCTAAAAGCTTCTAAGTAAAGGTAAAGGAGCTTAAAAGTAATAGTAGAGCTAGAGTATATCTACTAATATACTAACTTATATATCTATTACTAGAAGTGCTAGTAATAGTATTAGTTCTACTACCTATATATTCTCTTCTACTACGAAAGCCTCTACTCTCGATAGCCTTACTACGAAAGAGATATATATACTTATCGACTATAGTATTACTAAGGAGCGCTTATAAGCTCTTCTAAAGCTATCTAAAAAGCTTCTATAATAAGTAAATAAAGCTATTACTATAGTACTTAGCGTATACTCTAGCTATAATTATAATAATAGCGTATATACTATCGCGAAGACACTAGCCTTACTAAAGTAGATAGAGGCTACTAGGCTAATAAATAGTAGAGACGTCTTTCTCTACGCTAGTAACTCTATAATAGTAGAGAAAATAGTATACTTTAAAGAAGAATAGGTAGGCTTTCTAGAGAAGAAAGCCGCGGTTCTAGTACTAACGTAGAGAGTAGTCGTGTCTTCGATACTAATTAAATTAGTAGATATAGAAGACTAGGAGGCTATAGCTAAGAAGCTATATACTACTAACCTAGCTCTTATCTAGAGCCTAGAAGAGATCTTAGGTATTAGATAGCTCTCTAAATAGAAGCTAAGAAAGAATACTAACGCTATTATAGTAGAATTCTATAATATAGAGATTATTAATACCTATATTAAGACATATAAAGTAGTATAAGAAGGAGCTCCTAAATCTATATAATAGTATAGCTAAAAGGTTCAAGTCGTCTAATACTCCTACTATTATAGATATAACTATATAGTACGTATATATAAAGCTAAGCGAAAGTATAGCTTCTATACTATAAACTATAACACTAAGGACTACGTAGGGAATAAAACTACCTATAAATATACTAACTATAAACTCTTATATATACTATTCTTAAAAGACTATAAATTCTATAGCTAGGCTATAAAGAGAGTTAAGAATAAGAGAAAGCGTTTATAGCTATAATCGCTATTCTTAGTAAGACTAGTTCTTATATTATTAGTCTCTTAGTAGAGAAGTAGAGCTACTACGTAAGATAAAGAAGCTTTAGAGAAAGAAAGTAACCTATTTATAGAACTCTCTACTCTCTCTCTCTAAGCTAAACCTACTACCTAAGACGTCTATAAAGATATCTAAATAGAAGAAGAAGTAGTAGAGGTAGATAAGGCACCTCTAGTAGTAGTAGAAGGAATTATAGAGAGATTAAGAAAGAAGAGAGTAGAAGTAAGAGTTACTCTATAAAAGCCTATCTTATCTAAACTCTCTATCTTCGCTACCTCTACTAACCTATCTACTACTTAATAACTATTTATAGTACTAACTAACCTAAGTAATGTCTTTAGTTAAAATAGCTAGTCTTTTAAGACCTTAAATATACTAATATAGTAGCTTAAGCTCTAATATAGAAAATTCAATAGCTCTTCTATAAAGCCTAGAGAGGATAGAAACGTTAGTAATAGATATACTATAGTAATAAAAAGTAGTAAGAGAGCTATAAAGAAAACATACTTTACCTCTATATCTAAAGTTAAATAGACTAGGCTTATTAGTAATAGAAGATATAATAGCCTAGTATAAGAGTATAATAAGATTACTAAAAGCTATACTATAAAAAAGGCCGCTAACTATACTAGTATAGGATTAGTACTAGAGTTAGAGAATAATCTTACTAATGTCTTCTCTAGTATTCTATTAAGTTTAAAAGTATTATTAAATACTCTATCTATAGACGTCTTAAGTACTAAGGCTATAAAGCGTTAAACCTCTCTCTAAACTAATTAATAAGTATATACTAATACTCTACTCTCTCTATCTTATAATATAATATTAAAAAATTATACGACGTAATAAACCTACTACTATAAAATAAGATAATATAGAAGTATAATATTATAGTAATTTAAGAGCTATAGCTAAATAGCTATAATAAAAAACTTATCTATAATCTATCTTAAGAGAGATTTAAGGCCTTTATAAGTAGACAGAGTAGACTACTTATATACTTCTTTATAAATAGAAAGATTAATTCTATCTTAGTAAAGGTTACTAGTAAAGGCGACTATTTATACTCTCTCTATATTATACTAAAAATAGGTAATAGTAACTAAGTTATTACTATTTATAATATCTATAATCTCTAATAATAAGAGTAGTAGAGCGAGATATATATAGAAGGAAAGTAGGTAGATATTCCGATCTAATTTATATTACTAGGACTCGACGTAGTACTTAAAAAGTATAGAAATAATAAGTAAGTAGTAGTAGAGGACTTTAATCTATACTATAAAGAGTAGTTTAGAGACTTACTATTACCTATATATAGTAAAAGAAGAAGAGCTTAAACTAAGGCTTTATTAAGTATAGTAGAAGAAAGATATCTAGAACTAGTACTACTAAAAAGCTTAGTTACTAGACTTTAATCTAATATTTAATCTTACTTAATTAAGACTACTATTAACTTAAGCTAGTATAACTCTAGACTTATAGACTCTATCTAGTTATATAAGGTCTAAAAAGACCTTAATATAGCTACTAACTATATCTTAGTTAAAATAGTCTTTCTTATTAACTATATATCTATACTAGTTATAGTAAATAAAGACTTTAAAAGAATAGATATAAAGCTTCTTAATATAATACTTCTACTACTTCTTCTAAAAACTGAAATCTATACTACGGCTAATCTAGATATAGTAGTCGATTTTACGATTTAAATAGTATAAATAGCTATATAAGCCTTAATACTAGACTATATTCTTACTCTTAAATTAATACCTAGCTTTATATAAGAGTATAGAGAAGCTATTTAAGAAGTTAAGCGTATATAAAGAAGGTAGAATAGATTAGATAGTATAAAACACGACCTAAAAGCTTTCTAAGAAGTTAAAAAGATAAGAAAGAAGTTAATTATAATTACTTAAAGAGATATTTATAAAGATAAGATATTGAATATAAGAGATAAGAAAGAGCTATAGGCTTTAGTAAGATAGATAAGATTAAGAAGGTTCTAAGCCTCTACTTTTACTTCCGATCTAAGAAGAGGAGATAGTATAATAGTAGAGACTATATAAGCGAAAGCTAATATACTATAATAAACCTTTTTCCTATCCTCTTTTAAACCTAATCTCTTAAACACCTACTTCTATTTATATTACTCTTCTAAAGAGCTATAGACGTCTATCTAAGACTATAAAGTAAAGATATTAATATAAGAAATAGCACTAGATAAAGCCTTAAGAGAAGATAGAATACTAAATAGAGTTAGCTAGATAATAGCTAGTATTCTTACTTTATACTTTACTAATATCTTTAATAAGTCTATAGAACTTTAGTATTACTTAAAGAGGTTTAAGAAGTCTATTATTATTACTCTATATAAGCTTAGAAAGAAGATATATACTAAGCTTAAATTATACTATTCTATTACTCTTATAAATATAATAGATAAAGTTATAGACTTAGTACTTACTAAAAGAATCTAGTACTATATAGAGAAATACTTTATACTACTAATAATATATATAGAAGGTTATAAGTAATTATTATATAAGTATAGTATCTATCTTCTACTTAAAAAGATATACTTAGCTTAGAGAAAGAGAAAGATAATAAGCTTACTTAAACTTAACATCTTAGAAGCCTTTAACTATACGTTATATAAGAGGCTAATCTATAATATAAAGAAAAGAGGCCTATCTTTAGAAGTTATTTATTAAATATCTAGCTATCTTATAAAGAGAACTACCTAGATTAAGCTATTTAAAAGTATAAGCGATATATACGATATAATAAATAGTATTCTCTAAAGCTCTTCTCTCTTCTCTATTCTCTATCTCTTTTATAACATAGATCTTATTAATCTTAATAGAGGCTATAATCTATCTACGAAGTATATTAATAATATATACTTTCTTATAAAGAGCTATATTATAGAGGCTATAATCTAAAAGCTAGAGATTATATATTATAAAGCTAATAACTAGGCCTAAAAATACGCCTTAGTATTCGCTTCTACTAAGTATAAGCTTATCTACTTTATCTATAAAAGAGATAAAAAGCGTATTTATAACGAATTCTAGGCTATTAATCTAAGATAGAATAGAATTATTAAAGCTATATCTTATATCTAATACTTAGAAGTTATCTTAGACTTTAAACTAAATAGTATAAAGTATATAGAACACGTTAAAGTTAAGATTAAGAAGTCGATTTAGATACTAAGTAGTATAATAAGGTTAATATAGAGTATCTTAATAAATAATATAATTACTTTTATAAAAGCGGTTATTATACCTTAGATCTTATTTATTAGCTTAATATAGTAGATATCTAATCTAATAGTATAAGGTCGAAAGACCTATTAGAAGAAGATAATCTAATACCTTTTAAAAGAAGGCACTATATATAGTAACCGAAGCCTTCTAAACTATAGTAGTAGTAGTTATTAAAGCTGAAACCGATTTTCTTCTAATTAATATTTAGCTAGATTAAGCTAGTATAATCTCTATAAACTAAATTAAAGTATTACTTATATATATATATATTATAATACTTAAAGAGAGAGAAACTATTAGAGATAGCTTAGCTTACCTCTCTTCTCTCTAAGAGCTTAAATATAAGATATAAATAACTATTAAATAATAATAATAAGAAAGAATTAAAAAGAAGATTCTAATTATCGCTAAACTATAGTAGTTATTATCTAATATCTATATCGCCTTAGATACTAAGATAATAGTAAAAGAATATAATAAAGTCTAAAAATAATCTTACTTTATATATATATAAGTCTTTATAAATAGAAGCGATATTAATAACCGAGTTAGTATAGCTATATAAAAACTATATAGAGAGTAGGTATAGAAAATAGACATTAGACTAAGTAATTAGTTTATAGTCTATAAAGCTAAGCTTATTAGTATATAAATAGCTCTTAGTATAATAAATAAGAAAAGAGATATAGTAAAAAAGCTTACTATCTTTATTAATAACTAAGCCGTTATTATATTATCTACGAGACCTAGAAACTAGTCTAGGTAATTTATTCTAAGAAAGATATACTAGCTATATAGTGTCTTAAAAAGGAGGAACGTAGAGATAACGATTTAATAGATCCTAGTATATATAGATATCTTAGGTAACGAAAAGGCTAACGAGCTTATAAAGTAAGCTACTAGTTAGCGATTAAAAGAGAATAAGAAGAAGAGATTACTAAAAGCTCTAAAATAGTATATAACGTAGCTTCTATAGCTCTTATTCTCTTATAAAAGAATAATCAATTTAGTAGCTAGATCTCTTTAGTATTAAAAGTAGGATCTTAAGAATACTAGTATACTATATAAGAAAAGATAAGTAAAAGAGAGAATCTTACTATTTTACTATACTTAATAACTATACTAAAACCTTATAAAAGCTGAATCTTTAGTACTAATCTAGATAAGAACTAAGAAGATTAGTCTAAATAGATATCTATATAAGATTAATAAGACAGATAACCTATAATATAAATATAACTAATTATACTAAACTATTAAATATATACTCGAAGACTATAAAAACTTCGAAGATTTATAACTAGAATATATAGAAGTAGAGTACGCTAGTAATACTAGAGTCTTTCTCTTAGATAGTAAACTTATACTTAAAACAGTCTCTTTTATACTTATAAGTAGTCTTTTAGACTAATTTATAGTATATACTAAAACATATTCGCTTCTATAAACAAGAGGTACTATAAAGGAGATGGCTAGAGTAGTACTTTTAGACGATTATTATTTATACTAACTAAGCTCTTAAGAGAGCTATTATTTTATATAATATAATATATACTAGATCAGAAGGCGAGGTCGAGATAAAGATTATACTTAGAGTTTAGATTATTTAATTTATTTTAAGTCTCTTTTATCTTTCTTTTATTAGCTCTAGATACGAAGCTAATTATAATAGTATACTATTATCCTAGATAGCTAAGAGTACCTGCTATATATAAGGTTTCAGTAGTTATTATCTTATATTATCTATTTTAAGAAGATTATATAGGTTTAAGCTTTTATATTAGTCGAGGTTATTCGGTTTTAGACTCTTTTATACTATCTAAACCTCTTATATATAGTAGCCTACTCTTAGAATAGAAGAGGAATAGTTTTTCCTTTTCTTCTATATTAAAACTTAGTATCTATATATATTATTCTACTAAACGTACTCCTATATACCTCTTTTATAGTAGTATATATTTTATACTATTATATAAAAAAGAAAAACTCTTCTTCGCTAGTAATAGTATTTATAATATCTCTTTAAGCTTATTATCGCTTTTATTTCTTTTTTAGACTAGAATTAGACTCGAATAACGCTATTCTTAAATAGCTAGGATTCTAGAGATCTCTTAGATAGCTAGTAATATTAGAGTTTAGTATTAGTTTTAAATAGCTAGTAAAAATCGTATTTTATATATTAAGGAAGTAGAAATATACTAAGTACTTTAGAGACTTCTAATAACTCTCTCTATATAGAGACTACTATATATAGGTTTAGTAAATAAGTTAACTATTACTAAAAGTTATTATAAAGGCTTTTAAATCTACTCTTACTCTCTCTCTCTCTCTTAAATTAATATTATATTAAATTTCTAAGAGATCTTAGGTCTCTTTAAACTAGCTCTATTATAAGGTATTAAGTAATAAACACCTTCTAAGGCTACCTCTCTTACTAAAAGACACTCTTCTAAAAGCTATCTAAATAGTATTTATATACTAAGATCTAGAAGATCTCGACAAAAGAATAAAGATAAGCGAGACTTCTTAAATATAGACTAGATATAGTTGGTTATATAAGCTTTAGAAGTAGAAAATTAAGAAATAAAGAATCGGCTAGCTAAGCTAGAAAAGAGAGTAAGTAAGCTTATATTTCAAAGTTAATAACTTACTTTACCTCTAAACTCTTTCTAATCAAACTCTCTTCTACTTCTAAGTCTTAATTTATACTCTTTTCAGCTATAAGTAGCTACTTCTAATACCTTCTAATATTCTACTGCTACTTCTACTTAATATAATAATAAAGCTCTTTTAAATACCTTCTAATCTTAATAAAAAAGTAAGATAACTAAAAGGATTAAACCTTTAAATAATAGTATTTCACCTATATACTAATAATAGAAGATATTAGTATAAGATAGACTCTATATAAATACTAACTACTATAGTTTACCTCTAATATATAAAGCTCTTATTTAGAGTATAATAACTAGACTTACTAGGAACTACCTAGAGCCTAGGTATAAGTTAGACTTAGTTCAAAATACTTTCAAAGATTAAGAAGATATAATTACTCTTTTAAATATCTACTTTTTAACTAGTTATAAAACAGAGGATGCTTAGAATACTTTCATAGCCTTATAGATAGAAGGAGAAGAAGATAACGTTAAAGAAACTTTTACTAATTTCAAGAGTTACTTTTTAAATATAGCTATACTTAGAGGTATATTAGAATTAGAATAGTTCTTTTAAATATAGAATAAGATTATATTATAGCTCTAAAACTTAGCCGCTTTAAGAAAAAGATAATAGAACTATAACTTTATTAAAATAGTAGCTAATTTTTTAGCTTTAGATAAGGAGATATACTAAAACGCTAAGTTATATACTTTAGTCTAAAACACTCTCTCTCTAAACTCTCTATAATCTAATAGCGAATCTTCTACTACTTCTAAAGTAGAATTAGAAGATAACAAACAAGTCTATAAATACTCTAATTTAGACCTAAATTATTAAAAGGAATAAGGTAGCTTATAAGCCTAAGTAATATAGTTTTATATAACTATACACCTATATCTGAACTTAGATACTATTATATCTGAAACTATCTCTCCTTTTATTATCTTTAGATACTTAGATCATAATTTTAACTTTGATAACTTAATAACAACTTCGCTTTTAGTTAGCTAAAACCCTACTAACTCTAATTAGAGTCTTACTTTCTTTAACTTCTAGCTAGACTTAGAAGTTTCCTTTAAATTTGAATTAGATATAAATTAGTACGCTCTTAAAGTAAGCTCTTAACTAAGTTATTACTAGTTCTTAACTAAACGACTTCTAACTCTACTCTAAATTCGCCTTTAACTCTATTTTAAACTTTTTAAACTTTAAACTTTTTCTAACCTATAAGTTAGATTAGACTATACTCTTTTAGCGAACGTGAATACTTACTTTAATATATAAGGATTAGAAATAAAGTCTCTCTTTTATAAACATCTATAAATTAGTTTAGTTATAATTTAGACCTAAAATTAATATCTTATCTTACTTATAATAAAAATATAATTAATATTTGAACTAGGTTAGCTATAATTAAAACCTTAACCTTCTTACTTATAATAAATACTTTGACCTTAAAAATAATACTATAGTATTCTAATTCAACTTTAAATAATAAGATAAATAGACTTAAAGATAAGTCTTCTTTAAAAGAGAGAGATATAATAGTATACTATTATCCTAGATAGCTAGGAGTATCTACTATATATAAGGTTTTAGTAGTTATTATTTTATATTATCTATTTTAAGAAGGTTATATAGGTCTAAGCTTTTATATTAGCTAAGGTTTTTTAGTTTTAGACTCTTTTATACTATCTAAACCTCTTATATATAGTAGCCTACTCTTAGAGTAGAAGAGAGATAGTTTTTCCTTTTCTTCTATATTAGAGCCTAGTATCTATATATATTATTCTGCTAAACGCACTTCTATATACCTCTTTTATAGTAGTATATATTTCGTACTATTATACTAATAGCTTATAACTACATTTATAGACTAGACCTAAATAATACGTCTATATATCCGCTAAAGCAGATAAATAGACTATTAATTATAAAAAAAAAAAAATTTTAAAAAAAAAGATATATACTACTAAAAAGAAGTTATAATAATTTTACTATATTTAATAATTCAAATTATATCTAATCGTTTAGCTTATATATTTCTTAAGCTAGATTATTTAGTAAAATAATCTAATACTTATATAAAAGATTATCTCTACTAAAAAAAAGTAAAGATTCTATTGTTATTATAAACTTCGATAATTAGAACAAATCCTAGTATATCTTTTCTTACTAGTATTATAAATCCAGCTCTAAGATATACGAGCTAAATAATCATAGAATATATTATTCGAATAATTAGATAATAAATAAAGATATACTATACTACTTTTGAAAAGTCTCGGTATATTTAGAGCTTATTTAGCTCGTATAAATTATTTAAATATATATATAGCTATCTAACGAGATACTCGAAATAATAACCTCGTATAAGTTAGTATATATTATGAATTATTTCTTAATATTTAAGTAATCGTTTAGCTCGTAGTATATATATTAGTATATATATAGAAATAGTAGTAGTAGATAAAAGATATATAAAAACTTTTAAAGATTTATATCTCTAGAGATTTAAATCTTTTTTTAGTAGTATATAGTCTAGTTATATATATACTAAGATATACGTGGTTAAACGAGCGAGTTATATTACTTTTAAATATATATACTAAGCACTTATATATATATATATATATATATATTATCTTATAATTTTTAGTAGTATATATCCTAGATATATACGAGTAAAATAAGCTCTTAGAGCGTTTTTTATTATTTTTCTTTCCTTCTTTCCTTCTTTCTTTTTTAGAATATATAGTTTTTTAAGCGAATATATAGTAAGTCACGAGTTAAGCTGCTTTTTTAATAATATTTTAAAAACCGTACGTTTCTAGAAAGTTTCTTACTTACTAGATACTCTTTCTCTCTTTACTTAATAATAATATATATTATTATATTCTTAAGACTAGCTAATAAGAGCTATATATCTCCTTTCTTACTCTATAAACTTTCTAAGAAGAAAATAGATACTTTTATATATATCTAAACTGTTATAAGGTCTTAGTAGAACTTTGGAAAGATATAAAAGAAATCTTACTTCTTTTCTTATAAAAAGAGAGTTTTCTAAGAATTAACTATTAAGTTTATTCTTATTATACTTACTTAGATAAAGTAATAAATAGAGAGGAGATATAAGAAGATATAGTAGTTCTTTCTAACTAGGTCTTATATCTTAAAAAGTACTTTAGTTTTCTATTTTTAAGGACAAAACCTAGGAAGAAAAAACGCACGGTTTATAAAAAATCGTTAGAAGAGAAGCTTAACTCGCAACTCACTATATGTTATGAAATTTAAAGGAAAATAGGAATGTAAGTTATAGGCTCTGTTTAACTTACTTGGGTATTGTGAGGTTGTAGGATATCCTTGCTAATTGTATAGTCCCACGAGAAGGAACTTTGCTATGTGTTTTTGGGAATATTAGGAGTTTATTCGGGTAACTTGCGTGTTCTTGATTGTTTTGAAGAACGGAATTTAATAGTTAGAGTTACTGGAATTGCTAGGTGACGACAGGAAGTAGTGGGATAGAATAGTCAAGTCTGCAACTGGGGGAGGGGATTTGGGTGTGCTAACTGTCATATGCTCTTGTACGAGACGCGTAAGGCAGTTTCAAGTAATAATCCAATATCTTTGTGAAATTTGGCGGATATATACTTGGATTCATTGTCTTAAATGGTTAGTATGAGTAAAATGGGAGTGATATTTTGACTTGGTTGGTTGAGAGAATTGTAGAGCGTTCGTCTTTATTATTTAGTGCATTTTTAAGGAATTAATTTGGAATAATATTGTTTAGTAGATGTTTTTTGAATCGAGTACACAAGTGGATAGGTTAGTGTCACGGAATATCTCCAACTCCTAGTCTCAGAAGCCCGAACTCCCCCAAGAGGTATACAGGGACCCTGGAAGAGATATGTATCCTAAATCATAGCAGGAAAGTTAAAGTTTGCACGTCCTAAGAATTATTTCCTGTAAATATACTTTTCGAATAACTGTTTTGGACTATTGGACTTGGATGGAATACAATTTAGGTGGAGAGTCTGAGGAAATACTGGATACTAAAAATTTAGGAAACACCCACCAGCTTCACCAAAACTTAGGACGCTAGGTAACACTTTTTCATTATGCCACAATAGTTCCTATCTATGACTCATGCCAGGACATTCAAAAGGAATGATCACATTCACCATGAGTGAATTCACAATATTTATGACACGTTACAATAATAGTAAGTCATGAATGGCTGTCAATACGCATATATAGAAATACGTACTCTCAGCCTCTACAAAACCAATAGTTTGACAGACCTCGAGACACAAAGGCCACCAAAAAACCTTCTTTCTCCTTCTATAGCGACAACACAGCAACCATGGACTTCCCTCCCATTTTCCGACGCCTCCAACCATCTTCATATCAAAGATCTGAAGATAGAGAGGGAAAAGATGAAACAACACGTCCGACCAACCCACGAAAATCATCCCACAAAAGTCTCTGCTCAGACTGGACTACCTGTCCGGCAAGCATCAGTCCTACATCACCGAGACTCATACTCACGCCCCCTTCGAACACCCCCTCCCCTCCAAGAAGAAATCTGTCCCCTCTTACATCCTGGATAACAGCACCACCTGGTCCCCCAACTTCAAAGCAGAAGTTGGAGAAATACATTAACTATCTCTCCATCCCTTGTTTGGATCAAAATATCACATATCTTCTCTCGCATCCGGAAGCTATACCGGAGGGGTTGAAGACACCTTGTTTTCAGACTGCCATGAAGTTCTTGGCGCATTACGTGCTTCCCGCGGGACTGGGTGAAAAGGGGGTTTGGGATTTCGAGATTGAGAGAGGGGAGTTGGAAGATCTCATGATCGTTGGAGCTAGGTTGGGACATGAATACGCACTCCCCTCTTCAATCAGGAAACGAAACTCGTTTCTAGCTCTTGCCCTAGAAACGCAAGAAGAGGAAGCAGATCTGTGTGAGGAAACGAATGGGGATGATGAGGACATCGATAATAAGAGCTATGTGGAAGAAGAAGACGAAGAAGCGGAATGGTTATCCGATAGTTATCGTCATCTTTTAGGCGAAAAGGATCCTTTCGATTTACCAATCTGTTGGGGGAGACCTTTTGGGAGGGAGTTATTTCCGAGAGATAATGGTAGGGGAGGTATTGAGGATGAAGAATATGATGCTTTGGAGGGGGCTTATCCAGACTTTAGGATGGACGGAGAGATGGGGATTTTTGGGGGAGCAGGTGGTGGCCTGGGAAACGGAAGTGAGGTTGAGAAGGAAAGGTTAGACGTTGGGGAAAAGGGGAGAGCGGAGGGGAAAATGATGGTGGGTGGTTGGAAGAGACGCGGGAGTAATCATAGGGCTCCTAGTATGGAGAATGATGTGGATAAGAATTTTGGGGTTTAGGAAATGGGAAAGGTGGGATGAAGATGGGTTTTTATGCCACTTTTTCTACATAAAAATATCAAATAGGTTTATTTTGCCTTACTCCTGGGGGTGTTTTGAAATTAGGAGCTTGATTTCTTATTAGCAGTATTGCACAAAATTTTGAACCAATAAAGCAATTTATTTCAATTATTGGTCTACATCTTACATTGTGATCTCTTAGGGAAAATTCGCTTCGCCCATAGTAACTCATAACCCCGCGAGTTTCTAACAACACTTGAATCCACCTACTACGGCATCCCGTACGTACCAAAAGTCGGAAACGACTAAATCGTAAATAGTAAATCGCAAATCGTAAATCGTAAATCGTAAAGCTTAGATTTTTAAGTATATAGCCCTTTAGAGCTAAATCGTAAATCGCAAATCATAAATCAATAAACGTAGATTTTTTAGAGGCTATTTAGACGTAAATTAAAATACTTAAATCAGTAATCTTAAAGCTTAAAGTAAGAGTATTTATAATTTATAATACTTAAATTATGAAATTTAAGTATAAGTAGAGGTAGAAAGTAGAAGGTAATATAGTATATATATATCTATTAAATATATATATATTATAATCGCTTACTACTTACTCTCTATTAATATATATACTACCTAGTACTATACTAAATATAAGTATAATATAACTTTAAATCTATTATCTAAAACATTATAAATTATTAAAAGTAATATATATACTTAGTATAAACAATAACGTTATATAAGTACTTAATAAATAAGAGAGGAAAAGAGCTAATTAAGACTTTTAATACTATAAGTATAGATATAATTTAACCTAAGAGTAAGAGATGCTAAGCCTAATTAGGTAATTAGTATATAATTAGTAAAGTAGTATTTAAATAATCTTAAATTATAATTATTTAAACATTTTAGTAAAGAGAGTAAAAGGAGAGTAAAGGTAGTAAGAAGTAACTAAAAAGTAGTAATAAAATTAAGGTATTATAGATAATCCTCCTAGTATCTATACCTAAAATATCTACTACTATATACCTTTACTTCTTATCTCTCTTCTTATTATACTTATTATATATAATCTTAACCTTTTTAGTAGTATAAGAGAGTTAATTAGTAAGGGTTATTTAAGAGAGAGTATCTCCTCTCTTTCTCTTTAAATTAAGGCTATTTATAAAAGCGATTATAGTAGTAGATATTATTTTACTTACTAGTATATTTATAGGTATAAGAGGAGTAAGTAAGAGCGAATTAAAGACCTTCTTATTAAGCTCTTAATCGAGTTTTAATTACTCTTCTTTATTAATTAATTTAAGCCTACTTTTAGTAATAGTAGTATTAATATCTATATATAATTAAGTATTAAGATCTTTTATAATTTACTTATCTATATCTACCTATTATTACACTACTTTATCTACTCTCTCTAGTATATTTAACTTAGTAGATATTATTAAGCTCTCCTTCTTCTTATCCTCTATAAGAGGTAATAACAAGTATAAGCTTAGAGTTAATACTTCTTCGCTATTAGTATCCTCCTCTATATTTATATCTATATCCTTACTTCTTATATTACTTTTAGAACTATCTCTAGAATTATTATCTCTATTATCTTCCTCTTTTAAATAAGCAGTAATAATTATAGAGTAGTCTTCTAGATAAGTAGTAATAATTATAGATATCTCTAGAAGATTATCTAATTCTAAATTATCTATTAATATTATACTTACTCTAGTACTAGTACTATCTCCTAGTAATAGTATAGGCTTAGTATCTCTCTTTCTATTCTAAGCGTTATCTTCGAGTATAATAAGCTTATTATTAGATATCTTAATAGACGCTAAGAGTTAAAGTAGATTTAGTAGCTCTTAGGTATTCTATAAGAGTATAATAGATTACCTCTTTTTAGAAGATTAGAGCTTATTATTAATATAGTTATTAAATACTACGTATACTTTATAGTACTTTTTATTAGTAAGACCTTTTAGTAAACTAAAGTATTATATAAGAGCTTATACGTTATCTACCTTCTTATAATCTATAGTACTTAATTACTTAGCTTTTCTCTTCTTAATACTAATATTTATAGCTAGAAAGATGTCTTCTACCTTATTAATAAGAAGTAGTATATTAATAAGATCCTATCTACTAGGAGTAGAGACTATAGAGTAGATATCCTCTAAGAGCTTAATAGCGAACCTTTTAGCTTATATATTCTAGAGTACTAATTTAAAGTTAAATAGATTCTTAGAGTTACTAGTAGGTAAGTAAGACACTTAAAATAGAAAGTTATTATTAATTTATACTTTAACTATCTTACTATATTATATTATAGAAGTATATATAATTATAAAGATACTCTTAGTAGTAGAGAAGTCCTTAGTACTTATTATATATATATAGATATATAAAGCTACTTAAATATAGATTTTAATAATAGAGATAGACTTTAGCGTCTTATAAGTTAGAGGAGAAGGAGCTAGAGAGCCTATACTAATTAGTAGTATATACTAAATTTAAAAGTACTACTTACTTTAAGTCTTTTTCTTATTAGAGATAAATCCCTTCTTATGTACTTTTGCTCTAATTATTTTAGTCTTACTAGAAGCTTTTATAAAGAAGAATTATTTAGCTCTAGCCTTTTCTTCTTAGATAGCTTACTTTCTAGCTATAGCTAATTTATTCTTCTTTTACTTAATAATAAGAGTAGAGTAGTTAGTAGTAGAACGTTTTATAGCAGCCTCTTACTTCCTCTTAGACTCTATAATTAACTGTTATTTCTTCTCTTAGCTATTAGAGCTTTATATTATAGCTTTTATAGAGTAGTCTTTTACTTTTTATAGACAGTTCTTAATCTTATTATTAAAGAGAGGTAGCTTCTAAGAAAGCGTAGATATATGATTTTCTAGAGCACTTACTAGGTTTACTAGAAAGTAATAAAAGTATACTTTAAGCTTTAAACTCTTAGAATAAGAAGCCTAGACTTCTAGACATTTAAGAGACTAATATTAAAGCATCTTAGTATATTTTTAGTATTATAAGATAGTAGATATAGAGCTTCTAAAAGTATAAGTAAAAGTAATAGAATAAAAATAAGAAAATTAGAGAACTGTCCTACTTAAACTATATAACCTTCTATACCTTACTTCTTACTTTTAATATTATTTATAAAGCTCTAATATACTATTCTAGTATATATTAAATAATTACTAGTTATATAGTATATTATCTCTTATAAAGGCTAGAACTTTATTTACTATTTTATAAGTATTTATAGAAGTAGGTGTAAGTAAGACTAGATTAAAGAATATTCTACTTTAAGTAATAACTTAAGAACTAGCTTAGAAACCTCCTCTAGAGACTAAAGAGGTTCTAAAGATAAGCGATTAATACTAAGCCTAATTTGTAAATTATTTACTACTACTAATAAAAGTTAGTAATCTATATACTTAAAATAGCTTAAAAACATAATATTCTAAATTTATTCTTTTACTTTTAATTTAAGTATAGAATAGTATTATTTATATCTATAAAGCTAATAAGAACTTAATAGACGTAGAACTTATAATATTATGATTTTTTAAAGATTTAAGAGTCTAAGATTACTAACTTTTATTAGTAGTAGTAAGTAATTTATAAATTAGGCTTAGTACTAATAGTCGTTATTAGTAGGTTTACTCTACTAAAATCTCTCTCTAGGTACTTAGAGAATTATATACTTATAACTATATCTATAATCTTATATAAATTACTTCTAAATTTAATTAAAAGTTAATAAACATGTCTATTCTCTTCTAAAGTTATATTAAGCCTTTTTTTATATTTGAAATATATGAATTTTAGGCCTAAGGCTTAGTCTATATTTAGTATAGGTTTATTCCTAGTTTAGTATATCTATTTACTTATTAATTATAAATAGTAAAAGTAATACTACTAGCTAACCCTCTATACCTTTTATAGATAGTAATATATACTTCCTTTATTATATTACTCTCTATTAACGTTTGCTTTACTCTAACTAGTAAGTAATTATAATTATAAACTACTATAGAGTCTATAGTTAGTTAGTAGATTATAATACTATAATTCTAGAGATACTACTATAGCTAAGAATATATATTAAATATAAGGTTACTAATAAGAAGAAAGAGGATTAAGGATTTAAAACCTTACTCTTTAAATAGACTTAAGAGACTATCTTTTAATAAATAACCTAGAATTAGAATTATTAAAGCCCTCTACTATAATAACAACGTTTAATACTATCTATTAGTAAAAGAGCTCTATAAAAGAGGAGGCTTAATTCTAAGAATAAATTAGTAGCTTCTAAAGTAGATTAATTAAATATAAATTTATCTACTAATATCTATTCTTAAATCTCCTTCTAAATCATCTTCGACTAGTAAGGTATATCTATTAGTTATATACTCTCTTAAATCCTTATCTAATCTTACTAAACTATCGTTATCTAACTCTTCTAATTCCTTATCTAAGAAGTTACTATTATATAAATAATCTAGTACTATATTTATCGCTTAATCGCTCTTATCTTTATTATTAAAGTATATACTAAATTTATCTTAATTAGCCTCTCTAGCTTCTTTTAATTCTTAAGCTATCTTAGAGTATAGCTTCTACTTATATACTCCTTCTAGCTTATCTAAAAAGCCTAATCCTACTAAATTACCTTCTTAGATATACGCTAATAATTCTACTCTTAAATCTAAGTATATTATAGTATAAGTTTCCCTCTCTTTAGTATATATTATCTTATTAATTAGTAGTATATAGCTATATACTAATAATTTTATTTTATACTATTCTAAAGTTACCTAAGATAAATATATATTAATATTCTAATTCTTATATAATTCCTAAAGCTTAGTAAGCTTCTTAGTAGGTACCTTAATACTATAATCGTTTACTAGATACTCTTTGCTTCTAGGATAGTAAAAGTTAGTCTATAATACTCCTAGTACTCTATACTCTTAATTAGTATTAGTATAAATATAATAGGAATTCTATATATATATAAACGTTTAAAGCTCCTTCTAAATAATTAACATATATATATATAATATAGTAATTATATTAAAAAAGCTCTTTTTAGAAAATAATCTCTTTTTATAAACATCTTAGAAGTATATCTTCTACTTATTTAGAGACTCTTTTATAAGCTGTCTCTATTAAGCCTTAATACGTTAGTTAACTATAAAAGTACTAAACTAATATAAGTCTAAAAATTAGTATAACTCTCTACTACTTTCTATAGCTTATTATTAATAAAGTATATAGTAAGTATCTACTATTATTAGAGATTCTAATCCTTAATTCGATTATATATAGTATAGTATCTTTCTAAGACTACTTATAGTATTACTATATTATTATAGAGTAGATACTATTATATTATTTAAGATACTATAATAGTTTTAAGAGAGAAATTAAGTATAAGTATTAATACTAGTATATATCTTAATACTAATAAACCTTAATTTATAATATCTATTAATACTTTATATAAAATTAGGCTCTAGTATAATATATTTACTATAAGTATTTTTAATCTCTTATAACTTATAATTATACCTCTTTTTATTAACTTTTAATAACACTTTTTAAATCTTATTCTAGCTCTATCTTTTAACTCTATCTTTATTAATACTATAAGTATTAAGGTATATATAGAGGAATCTAAGGCTAAAGCTTCTTATAATACTAAAGTAGCTATATTTATAGATCTTATACTAAAGGATAGTCTCTAGCTCTTTATACTCTTCTTATATAAAGAACTTTTAATATTAAAGGCTTATCTTAAATCGTAACTTTTAGAGCCTTTAAAGCTTAATTATAAAGCTCTTATAATTTAATATATATATTATACTTAAATTAGATAATCTTATATTTTTAAAGAGATATACTACTTATATATATAAGATAGAAGTAGTCTTACTTTTTTTATACTAGTAAAGGTTCTACTTTATATTATATTAGAGCTTGAGAGTAGTATTAAAGACGTTAATATTATACTTACTTTTAAGAATATTATATATCTTTTAAATAGAGACTTTCTTTTAGTATAACTCCTCTATAAACACTTTATATAGCTTTAAATTAATAAACTAATATAGTATATTTAAGCTCCTATTATATACTTAAAATCGCTCTTTTTATACTTTCTACTATACTTAAAATTCTAAGATTATTATACTATAATACTACTACTAAGGATATTATACTTTAATAGATACCTAGATCTACTACTAGAGCTTATTCTCTTCCTTCTTCTATCGTTATTAAGACTTAAATTTAAAGAAGTAGAGAGAGTATATATAGTAGTAGAATAGTACTTTTAAAAGAAGGAATAATATAGAGTAGTAGTAAAAAGAAGGAGTAACTAATTCGATTTATCTTAAGATATTCTACTATTAAGGATATTATACTTTAATAGATGCTTAGAGCTATTATAAAAGCTTGTTCTCTTTCTTCTTCTATTATCGTTAGTGTTTAAATTTAAGAAGAGAGAGAGAGTATATATAGTAGTAGAATAGTACTTTTAAAGGAAGAAATAATAAGATAGAGAGTAGTATTTAAAGAAAGAAGTAATATAAGAGAGTTAGTATATAAGATAAGTATACTTTTTAGCTTATAAAATAAATAGTACTAACCTTAATTAGGAAATTAGTATATAATTAAGAAAAGTAGTTAAAAGTGCTTAAATAATCTTAAATTAAGATTATTTAAGCTTTTAAAGTAAGCTAATTACTTTGATATTAAGTAATCTAGAGTAATTAGTTTAAAAAAGGCTTAGTTTTAAGATATAATTTAAGAACTTATTATAGTAATAAAAGTTGATTTATATAGTCTTTTTATATTATATATATATATCTCTTATCTTAATATGTTTTAATTTAATATTTAATATCTTTTATAATTATTTATTAATTATATAACTTTTATAATTTATAATTTATGATTTATAATCTACGATTTAGCTTCTAAAAAATCTATGTTTATTGATTTACGATTTGTGATTTGCGATTTAGCTCTAAAGGGCTATATACTTAGAAATCTAAGCTTTATGATTTACAATTTACGATTTGCGATTTACGATTTACGATTTAGTTATCGTTTCTGACTTTTAGTATGTACAGGACGCCCTACCTACTAATTAACAAATTACTCTCAAAGTCTCTCCAAGATTACTCACAGGCTACAATTTTTTTCATCGCAAGCAATGATTGAAAGGGATTTTGCTATTACATATCGATCTTGAATTGTCCCAGAAGCCCAGCTAAGCTTACCCGCCAAGTGTATAACCGACCACCCCCTTTTTCAATACCACGTTCGCAATCTAAAATCACGATTCCCTCAACCAGGACATTCGTCATTTCGTTATCAATCAAAGTAAGTACTCTGCCGCATACCCGCACCGCCAGGATAAATACCTCAATATGTAATCCCTGTTCAATTCCGACCTTCTGCATTAGGCTTGGCAACAAACCTAACCTGCAGATCCCACCACCCGACAACTGCGGGGCTACTGCTGTGCCTGCCAAGGGTATAAATACTACTACACAGAACCCGGAATTACCTCTTTCCCCTTCTCTTTTATCCCCATTCCCAATCTCTCAGGAATTTGAAGATGGTGCGTCTCACGGTTCTTGCTTCGGTTTTAGCATTTTGCGAGGTTTTGAATGCAGTTGATGTACCGGCTCGCCATGAAGTTCACGAGAAAAGAACATCAATACATCCTCGATGGACGAGAACGAAGAGGGTGGCGGAACACAAACTCCTTCCGATGCGAATTGGTCTAGCACAGGCGAATCTTGATGATGGGTATGAACATCTAATGGATGTGTAAGTTGCCAATTCCAGGATAAATGAAGTCAAAACCAACTTTTGTCGAATACTACCTTTCCCCTCGATCTCTACTAATAAAATTCACACTTAGGGCCGATCCAGCGTCACCCAACTTCGGCAAACATTGGACTTCAGACGAAGTGATAGAGAAATTCCGCCCAGCAAAAGAGACGGAAGAAAATGTTCGAGAATGGCTGGTCGAAAATGGGATCCCAGCAACCAGAATTTCCCACTCAGAGAATAAAGGATGGTTCGCATTCTACGCCACAGCAAAAGAAGCAGAATCTCTTCTTCACACCGAGTACCACGAATACGAGGATTCAGTAACAGGGGGTGTAATGCCATCATGTGATTCCTATCATGTTCCAAAGCACATTCGACGCCACATCGACTACATCACTCCCGGAATCAAACTCCTTGCACCCGTCGAATCTTGGCAAAATAAACGAGATTCTAGGATGCGAAAAGACAAGAGGGAGTTGGAAAAGAGAATCCGCCACACAGTACTCCAAACCTCCCCAGATTCCCACCCAAATAACACCGATTTGAGCACTTGCGATGTTGCAATTACACCAGCATGTGTCGCAGCTCTATATCAAATTCCACCCGTGCCATCAACACCACCTCACCCAAACAACAGCCTAGGAATCTTCGAGAGCGAGTTGCAATTTTATACTCAATATGACCTCGATTCCTTCTTCACTAACTACACCAATGGGAAGATCCCAAATGGAACACATCCGGTGGCTGCTAATATCGATGGCGGGATGCAATCAAGTGATGATTTGAATTACGCTGGTACGGAGTGTAATCTGGATTTACAACTTGCGTATCCGATTGTATATCCTCAGACACTTACGGACTACGAGGTGGATGATTATATTGTGCAGAGTAATCAGGAGGATACTTATACATTTGGTTTTAATACGTTTTTGGATGCGCTTGATGGTGTAAGTCTCATCCTAGTCCCTATTTCATTCATTCTTCTCATGAAATCTGTTAACTGGCGTACAAATAGTCCTACTGTACTTTCTCAGCCTACAATGAAACAGGCAACCACCCTGTTCTAGACCAAGCATACCCAGATAAAAACACTGGTGGCTGGGCCGGCCAACTAATGTGCGGAACATTCAAGCCGACAAATGTCATCTCCCTTTCTTACGGAGGTCAAGAATCCGATCTTCCAATTTCATACCAAAAACGGCAATGCCTTGAGTACATGAAACTTGGATTACAAGGAGTATCTTTCTTGTTTGCTAGTGGGGATTCAGGAGTTTCTAGTACGTCCCTCTCTAAGCGAATCAGGAAGAATGAGAGAGCTAATACTTCCCACCAGATTACCCAGGCGGTATTGACGGACCAACTGGTTGTTTGGGTCCAAACCTCGATGTTTTTAACCCCACCTGGCCCGGAACATGTCCCTAGTAAGCAACTTTCTCATTCGATCTCCTATTCTTTGTAGTCATTCGCAATTTCCATCCTTGTCCACCGCACTCACTTTAACGATATACTAATTTTTGTAGTGTTACCTCAGTCGGAGCAACAAAAGTGTATCCCGGAAAAACAGTTAAGGACCCTGAGTCCGCAGTCTACGATCCAGCCGGACATCCTTATTCCGTAAACTTCTCCTCCGGCGGTGGCTTCTCAAACATCTATCCCATCCCAAAATACCAAGCCTCCGCAGTCTCCACATTCTTTTCCGATCACAATCCCCCTTATAAATACTACGAGGCCTTGTCACCAGATACGCAGAATATCTCTCAACTCCCAGATATCGGTGCTCTAGCTGGCACCAGTGGGGGTGTATACTCGAGACTTGGAAGGGGAATTCCCGATGTTGCAGCAAACGGTGATAATATTGCCATTTACTCGGCTGGACGAATTCGATTGTCAGGTGGAACCTCAGCATCAACGCCCATCTTCTCGGCAGTGATAAATCGAATCAATGAAGCGAGACTCAACGCTGGGAAAGGTGCTATTGGGTTTTTGAATCCGAGTTTGTATGCAAACCCGGGGATGCTGAATGATATTACTAATGGAAGTAATCCTGGTTGTAACACTATTGGGTTTTCGGCTGTGAAGGGGTGGGATCCTGCTACGGGACTTGGGACACCAAACTTTCCCAAGATGTTGGATTATTATTTGAAGTTGCCTTGATTATCTTGCGGAAGTGTGTTGGATCTTCCTGAAGAACGTTTGGGCTTGAAAATAATTTTTGGGAACACAAATAATTTCAAGGTGCAGTTGTGTCAATCGTAAGTAGAAATAGGATATCAACCTATGCTAAGAAATGAAAGGCAAGTACTATACCATTATTGTACGTATGAGTAAATGATTCACGGCTCTTTCTCTTGCCGGGTGTCTACCCGTCGCTTTTCTCGGGATCTTTTGCGCCAACATACTTTTCAATCCTCCGACCGGGTGAAAATGCACTAAGAGAATTTCTCAACGATTTGAGTGGTATTGAACTACATCACGCATGTGGCGGTTTCTCAATGGCCTGATGATCAAATAAACGCATGCCCCTTTGAGCTCGCTTGATGTTGTGGAACAGGAAGAAGTTTGGACTTATTGGAGCCAGGGAAGATCTGCCCACCAGAACAGACAGAGCAAAGAAGTTTGAAAGAGAAAAATTACCCGTTGGAATTTTTAGAAGAAACGAACTGTTGAGCTACGGTCAGATCTCTTGTGACATGGAGACCATAACCGCTTGCCCTCTAGGGGATATGGGAAGATTTGAGACCAAAATTGCTTGAGAACGTCAACTCTAAAGAAAAGCTGCAAATTTGGGATCTGAGAGAAGACTACCTATAGTATGGCGTCAGGTCAACTGAAATCCCTTGTGCTGTACTAAAACAGAGAGAGTCAAAGTTGCCACAATTCCCTTCTCATGTTTCCTTGCTTGTATATCCCGAAAGAATGTCTCTTATTGGGACTTTTGTACAAAGAACATCTAAGGTTTCTCTTCATCAGATTTTCCTGTCGCCGTTTGGTTCTGCTTTTCCCCAAATCCTAAATGCGTTCCCCTATAGCACATAATACGAAATGAGCGAATTCCTCATTGGCGGACGCTTCCACACATACAAATTAGAGAAATACAACAATTCAGAAGTAAGAACAACGCCTTGGCCATGAAATTCAGAAACCACAGTAGAGGATGGGATCGCCGCATGTAAATGGGTACTTACTGTTTTAGGAAATACCACCTTTACATCACCATCACTATCATACAAGATATCATGGATTTGGGCTGCGATCGCCTTCCTCTCTTCTTTTACAATGCTCGCTAGGGCAGTGTTAGCATCACCCATCAAAGAAAAACGAAGCTCCCAGACTACCTGGGCTATGTTTCTTTGCTTGTCCAGGAAAGTCGCCACGCTACAGGAGTGACAGACAGGTGGAGTGGGTCTTGACGAGTGTGAGAGAGCACGCGAATTGGAGGATCAAAAGATAAGATATGGTGATGTTAATTTTGGAGATGACGTTGGTGTTTTAGCCGTTGGTGACGAGGAAATTGTTCAGAAGATTGAAAGGAGACTTTAATACCCTGTAAGGGTTGAGATTTCGGGACCTAGTTAGGCTTAAAAGTTCATTTGCTGGATAACAAGAGTCGGTGTGCGACTATAGTCTAGATTAGTTCAGTTTAGTTTAACTTCCTTAGTCAATCTTTCTTTTTATAGAGCGTGTGATAGTATGCATATTGATTGTGAACAGTAAGTTCCACATTTTGATGTAGTTCAGGAGCTTACCTGTAGAATACAAGTGAAAACAGGCCTGGGGCGACTTCTACCTTCAACGTTGAAGCTCCTCAAGATAGCCGAGATGCCCGTGATAACTTTACAGTATACCTTCGACAACTTCGTCTTTGTCTCGTAAATTAAAAAAATGTGCAATCAAACTTTTGCCTCATCTCCCTAACGAAGCTACAAAGCACAGTAGTGAAGATTCAAAGTCTTTCCTTCCCGTGATTGATATATATTCTTTCGACAGTAAACCTGAAATCGACACCAATGTGTAATTCGATGACGACTAAAACAAATTCGGAGTTGTTTCAAGTTCGTGCGTCTGTGAGGCGTCTGAAGCATTATCTAGAATTCGAGCATGCAGACTATTGTGCAGGGTGGTTTCAGCAAGTTCGCGTGGGTCAGCAGGTCGAGTACCAACGATAGGGATCAAGTTTTGGCTGAAGAAGTTGTCAGGGACTGTCAACTTGTCATGCTTCCTTTTAAGACCGGGGGTTCTTTAATCTGTGGGTACAGGTGGCAAGATTGAGATTTTCCAATCACTGTTTTGGAGATACAGAAACCTCCATCCTCTCCAAGCTCCACACTCCTCAAAAATACTTGGAAATCTCTCGAATAATCTTCCATGACTCAAATTTACCTATCTAATCTTGTTACCTCACTATGTACCAGGATATCTTCCCCCCATTCCTCCATACCTGCCACCTCCATGACTACCTCCGCCATAACCAGGAAATCCATTTCCAAGCCCACCTCCATACTGTCCTCCACCACGTCCAAATCTATTCCCCGAATTATAAGTCCGTATCCTCGCATTCCCACTTCCCGAAGGAATTCCTACAAACAAACTATTGGGATCTCCCCCATGGACTTTTTCAAAATAATCCTCCTTACTCCAAAACGGGCCCAACCACTTATTTCCCATTTCGGCTGGTTGATTCACATCCCTAGAAAGGTTATAGAACCTTCCTTTCCCTTCAGCCAACAGCTCATCCGACACAAAATGCCATCCGCCACCAAATTGAATTAACTCCGGAGGCATACATCTATACCCTCCCTCTCTGCGCTCCCATGGGTAACCCGCTGGACAAAATCCTGCACAGCCACTTGCGAGCTTGTCTTTCGCCCACTTATCTTGCTCCTGTTGTTCCTTTGGGGGCAGAGATTTGTATTGAGTTTGGCGGGAGGCCATTATGATGTCGAGTTGGCTGGTGTAATTGGATTTCAGTAGGTTTGAGTTATCCAGTTTAGACGGGATATGCGAGTGTTGATGCCTTGAAGATGAAGATTGAGAGTGGTCAAGATTCCCTGGTAAAATGGATTGGCCATGTCTTGAAGAGGAGGATCTGTTCTGGTCAAGTCGTGATGGCATATGCGAGTATTGATTTCTTGAAGACGAGGGTTGCGAGTTATCAACATTAGATGGCATGAGAGAGTGCCAATGTATTGACGAAGAGGAAGTATTCTGATCGAGAATAGCTGGCAACATGGAATGACCATGTCGGGAAGAAGAGGAAGCGTCGGAATATTGTTGGGTTCTCGAAGAAGATTGACTTCTAGAAGCAGATGACGACAATGTCTCTCTTCCCCTGTCTAGATTAGCTGGTAGAATAGACTGCTGTGGTCCTCTAGATGAGGATCGCCTTTTATCTAATTCGGAAGGCATGACAGAAACTTGTTCCCTAGGTCGCGAAGACGAACGAGAACCCGGGCGTGAAGACGATCGTCCTTGGCTTTTGGAAGCGTCTGCCTTCTTCTGAGCTTCCCATGCTGCATCGGCAGCAGACTTGTCGTTATTGCTTGGAGGCATAATTAATTTATGGGGTGTAGGTAAAGTCTCTTGCTTTAATAGAGACGGTGAGATAGATAAAGTTTTCGTCTGAGGGGACCGAAGATTTATACTGGGAATAAAGAGGTAGTGAAGTGAATGAATGACAAGTGAGCAAGAACACAAGGTATTCAGACATTGACCAATGAGGTTTTGGAAGTGATTCGAAGAAGGAAAGCATGAAAGGAGGTGAATCAAAACGCCAGAAATGAAGTCTTCATAGTAATTGCAAAAAAATCAACAGGTCGTCGCAACCCTACAATAAATTCTCCTATAATAGTAAAACAACCGCTACTAAAAAGCAATATACCCATCATCCCGTCCAAAAATCTTCTAATAAAGCTATTAGCATCAATCCTCGCCATAAAGCAGACCCAACTTCCCAGTGTTTTAGCTTTCCCCGCCTTAGTTAGCCTAGTACTTAGGATAGGATAGGCTACTTACCTAGGTAAGAATAGAAGAGGCTAGGCTAGATTAGGATTAAGGCTAGGCTAAGTTTAATAAGCTAGGTACTCTAACTAGGATAGGAGTAGCTAGGAAAGTTCTTAAAATAGGATAGGAGTAGCTAGGTAGATAAAAAAAGAAGGCTAGGCTAGAGTAGGATTAGGAAGACAACCTCTAATTAAGACCTAGACTCTCTTTTCTACCTACCTTCTAGATATTAAGTAAAATTAGAGCTACCTTCTAAGCTTTAAGTAAGATTAACTAGTCTAACTCTTTCTATCCTAGCCTCTCTATTTAGTAAGGAAAGGTAAGTAAGTACTATAGAATATAATGTTTTAGGTTTCCTCGCCTAATCTATTATCCTATCCTACCTCGACGCTCCTTCTCCTTTCTACCTCTATTTTAAAGCTATCCCGCCTTCTTCTATTCTTAAATTCTAGCTTTCCTAGCCACTTCTATTCTATAGTACTTACTTACCTTTTCTTACTAAATAGAGAGGCTAGGATAGGAAGAGTTAGACTAGTTAATTTCGCTTAAAGCTTAGAAGGTAGGTAGAAAAAAGGGTCTAGGTCGCTAATTTTGCTTAATATCTAGAAAGCGAGTAGAAAAGAGAGTCTTAGGTAGAAAAGAGAGTCTAGGTCTAGATTAGAGAGTTGCCTTCCTAATCCTACTCTAGCCTAGCCTTCTTTTTTCATCTGCCTAGCTACTTCTATTCTGTTTTTAGAACTTTCCTAGCCACTTCTATCCTAGTTAGAGTACCTAGCCTACTAAACTTAGCCTAGCCTTAATCCTAATCTAGCCTAGCCTCTTCTAGCCTTAGCTAGGTAAGTAGTATAGTCGATAGTATTTAGAATATTATACTATTACGATATATTATTAGAAACCTACTTTAATACGTACTATTTATACTATTTAAATACTACGATATCTAATAATATTATAATAATATCGTAGTATTACTAAGCTATAATATTTACTCTAGATTTTATCTTACTTCTTTTTAGCCTTTTATTTTAGCTTTATATAGTATAACGTATAATATAAAAAATATATAGCTAAATAGCTAGAATTATAGATTTATTTAAATAGAGTATTTCAAAAAAAGAATTATATAAATAGCTCTTAAATTAACCTAAATATTATAAGGTTAAAAAGGTGGCCCGTGCGAGATGAAAAAATCTCTTAATACTAAGTACTAATTTAATAATAACAATATTAGATTACTAGCTAGAATATAATAAACTAGTATATTAAATTCTACTAAGTTTTACTCTTTAATTATAGGTAAATATTAACTAAATCGATGAATAAAAATTATTTTAGTCTAATAAGTAAGTGATAAAAGAGTATATAGAAAAAGTGTAAATAGCCTTATTTTGAGAAAAAGTGGGTTTTAGCGCTTACGAGTTATTAAAAGATATACCGTATAATATCACGATATTACGATCGTATTATAGCGTATTTGGATACGTACTACTGGGATATCATAATACTATATTAATCTAAAATACTATAGTATTTTATTATAATAATACTATCGACTATACTATAGATAAGTAGCCTATCCTATCCTAAGTACTAGGCTGACTAAGGCGGGGAAAGCCAAAACACTGATAGGATAGGAGTAGCTAGGAAAGCTAGAATTTAAGAATAGGAGAAGGCGGGATAGCCTTAAAATAGAAGTAGGAGAGAGAAGGAGCGTCGAGGTAGGATAGGATAACAGATTAGGCAGGGAAACCCAAAACACTGTAACTTCCCTTAGCCCTCGTTCTAACTTAAAACGACACGCAATCCCACAACAACCAAAAGCAGTGCCCCAACACCCATACTCAACCCAATAGTCAATTCATGACTAAATCCAACTCTCCCAGTCATCTTCTTCCTATTCGCTTCTCTCAAGTTAACCCCCTCAATTCCATCACACCAAAAAGTCATACTTTGCGTTTTCGAATTGTCTATACGCCTTCCCTCTACAACCAGAGCCCAGTGTCTAAATGGCTTCTCAATCGGTGCAGCAGTCGGATCACAGTCTTTACCCGCAAACCTAGCAATCACGCCTCACCCCCATTCTTACAAGGTGCAGGCGAGAGGAACTCTACTCCTGAGCCTAGGTTGAGGTCAATACAAGTATCTGGAAGATGGTATTCTGGTTTTGGCTTCTCCCCATCCGGTTCTGGAATCATTCTCCCGGAACATTTCCCTCCTCGTGGATCATTGAGGATGGGTGTGCCGGCACAGCAGAAGGAGAAACTCCCAGCTCCAGCCTCTTGGGCAAGGGGGCAATCTGGTACATCATCCAGATCTTGCAGCGCTTTCATTTTTCCGTCCCTGTTGAGTGATGAAGCACAAGTATGGCAATTTGCGCCGAATGTTGCGAGTTTGGCCTCGGTACCATTGCGACAGGTGAGAAATGGACGTGTGAAACGGATGCTAGTGATGGAGGAATCGCTCACATTATAGCTTTCACTATCTTTGACAGGGTGTCATAAATCTCGTGTTATTCCGACGGATTACGGAAGTTCGGAGAGCAGATCGCAGTATCTTAAAAGAAAAGAGAGAGAGGAATAGAGAGTCCTAGGACTTAGTATATAATCTGAAAAGTTAATAATACTATATTAAATAACTTACTTAGGCTACTCTTAGGACTATATACTTATCAGAATAGTAGACTTATTTAGATAGTTATTCTAGGACATCTCTTAGAAAAGTTCTTAAGAAGAGTATATAAACTAGATACGACTTTACTAAAGTCTAAAAACCTATATAACTATTAGTTATAATAAAGTATTACTACTACTATATTTACTTATTATAGATATATAACTATAACTGAAAACTCGTCTATATAAGAGCTAAAACTATATAAGAATTTAGCTCTACTAAAAGTTATAGAATCTCGTCTAATTTCTTTTAATAATAAAACGAGTTAAAGAATATATATAGACATCTCTAAGTTTATTAACTAAAAGCTACTACTAAATAATCTATATAAAGACTCTAAGTTATAGTAGTTTAATTACTATAAGTTATTAGTAAGAGTAATAGCTTTATATATATATATATATATATATAAATAGATTTAATTTAAAGAGAGATCTTATTTAGTATAACTACTAAAAGTTATTAATAAATACTAACTCTTAGAAGCTTAACTACTAAAAGCTATAAATAAACTATTTATAAAATAACGCTTAGTAGTTTAAGTATTATAAGTTATTAATTAAATTATTAGCTTATTAAAAATTTATAGTAGTTTTTTTCTAATAATTTTACTCTACTTTAAGCTATTCTTTTCTAATATATAACTTTTTATATTATAAGAATTTAGACGAGATATTATAACTCTTAGTAGAGCAAAGTTCTTACGTTAGTTTTAGCTCTTATTTAAGCTAGAGTTTAGTTAATTTTATATATCTATAGTATTTTTACTATGTCTATATAGTAAATATAGTTATAAGAAGCTTATATAGTAACTTTCGCTAAATCGATTAATCTTATAGCTTATACTTCTAAAGTATTAGTATTAAGACTCTACGAGTAATACTAAGTACTTAAGAGCCTATTTAGCTTATATATATTAGTTCTTTTTTTATAATATATACTATTAAAATTAAATAATATACTCTTTTAATCTCTTAATCTTCAACTTTTATATATATATATCTTTTCTTCTAGTACTACTATAACTACTAGAGTTAATGAAATATATACTAAAAAATATATATACTAAAATATATATACGTGCTAAATAATATAGAATATATTTATAATTAAACTTCTATAGTGAAATAGATATATACGAGAATCTTCTAACTCTATACTCGTATATAAATCTTATATATCTAAAGTGAATTATATATATACTAAATAGACTCTAAATAGATCTATTTATAATCTTAACTTCTAAGAATAGTCTTCTATATTATATTAGCTAGCGGTCTTAAATAGCTATTTAAGCTTTAGATCTTTATATTATCTTTATATTATTATTTAGTCTTAGTTATAGACTTTAGTATAGTCTAAACTCTTATATATATATATACTCTATCTCTTACTATTTCATAGAAGCTAATTTATTCTTTTACTTTATATTAAGCTTATAAATAGTATATATTATTCCTAAGTCGAAGTGCTAGTTCTTACTAAGAGGTCCTACGCTAAAAGTCTTAGCCTCTAAACCTAATTAGGCTTAAGTTCGATCTTATTACTTATTATACGTAACTCTAAAAATTATTTCTTATAGAATTACGAATAATCTTAAAGTTATTCTAAATAACTATAGCTCTAACACCTTCTATACCTGTTAGTGTAACTAGGTTATAAATAGAGTCTTCCTATCTCTCTTTAAGAGATTAAAAGGTAACGTAAAAAGTAGTTATTCATTTATACGTGCCTATCTATAAGTATAAAGGTCTAAGTATAAATAGGCCTTATTCTACTATCTAATTAAGTAACTAGAACTAATATATTTACTCTATAATTATCCTAATACTAGAGTAACTTAGAAGTAAGATATATTAGTAAAAACTATTAAAAATATAATTAAAAGAGATTAATAAAAACTACTAATAAGAGCTCTCTATTCTGTCTATCTAGCTAATTAGAATACTCTATTCTACCTATCTATTCTTACTTATTCGTCTATATTTCTTATATATCTATCTTCTCTATATTCTACCTATTCTATTACTTTTACCTTTAATCTATTAGTATTAATAAGGTCCTTTAAAGCGTTATAAAGCTTAGATTTAGTTATAACATTTATAGGATTACTTATACTATTAATCTATTTAATATTATAAATCTCTTAACGTTTATATACTTATTAAAGTCTTATAATATTAATTATTAGTCTCTTTTCCTTAGTAGTACTAAGTCTTATAAAATAGTTATAAATTAACTTAGAATTAGTATAAATTATAAGTAGAACTAATTAATTAAGAATAAGCTTAATTATCGATTTAATAGTACTAGCGATGTCGAATCCTCTACTTAAAGCATATAACTTAGAGGCTAAAACACTATAAGTAACTCTCTTATACTTTATAGATAACTAGTATAAGATATTAGCTTTATTATCTTTATCTACTAGTATAAGAATATATCCGATTTATAAAGTATAATTCTTATTATTAGTAAAAGAGGAATTAACGAATAGAATTAATTTAAGACTTTTCTAATTTAATTCTATATAAGTAAGTCCTTTATTAAGATTATCGATTTACTATTAAAGTCTCTTATTAAGAGCGTTGATATCTTCCTTTTAGAGGTCGACTATTTAAGTAGTAGTCGATAAATTAAAAGTAGCTTCTAGTTATAATACTATAGCTATATAGGCTCTATAAGTATATTATATAATATATTACTCTTTTATAAAAGCCTTTAATTAAATCGTACTATAAGAGCTTTTAAGATTAGTAGGCTTAATACTTACTAATTTAATATTCTTAGAATAATCCTAGGTAAGTATAATCTTAAGATTAAGTAAGTTTAAGGAATTAATTATAATTTTACCTCTATTAAATTTAAGTAGATAGTCCTTAGTTAATTCCTTATAATCCTTAGTAGCGAATTTAGCTTCTTTAAGCTTTAATTCCTTATTATTAATAAATCCTTTATTAGTAAGAATAAAGGTATTATTGGTTTAGAGACTTATAATACTAAAGTATTATTTCTTATTAATATATAAAAAACAAGGATTATATATTAATTCTTTTATTTAAAGTACTTTTAAGTAATACTTTTAATAAGTATTAAACTAATAGTTTCTAGCTTCTATAATATTATAAAGAGGTCTTATTACTTTCTAGATAATTCCCTTCTACTATCCTTTATTCTTTAGTAGATAGGTAAAAATTTGTTATTCTAATTAAGTAATAGACTATATATAAGCCTAGGAAATATCTCTTAAAAAGAGGCTAAATTATTAGTAGAATATAATAAAAAGGGTAATAATAAGTCTCTAGCTTATATATTAAATTATAGATAATTAAGTAAGAATAACCTTTTTACTATTATTATTAAATCCTTAGATTACTAATCTTAACTTTTCTATAGCTTATACTATACTAGGGAATTTAATAGTATCAACGAATTTAGATCTAAATATTCTAGCCTCTTTTAGAAGTTAGTTATAAGTAATTATTTTAAGTATACCTCTATTAGTAAAGCCCTCGAATTCAGATTAGTATATACTAATATATATACCTTCTTATATACTATTTAATTTAGTAGGATATAGAGTTTTAGAGATATTCTTATTATATTAGATAAAACGTTCTTTTTTATTAATCTTACTTTAGATAAAGATCTTAAATATACTAGCCTTAAATATATAGGTATTAATAAGATTAAGATATTCTAGGAATTAGAAGAAGACTTTTAGATTCTTTAGTAGTCGTCCTCTCTTTCGCTTTAGTAGTATAGTTAATAGAATCGGTTTAGGAATTAGAACTAGTATTAATTAAGAGTATATTACTATAAGAAATAGTAGTAGAGTATTAAGGTCTATTTCTAATTCTAGGTTCTTAAATTATTATACTTCTTAATTAGTATTCTTAGCTAGCTAATCCTTATCTAGAATAGGATCTCTATACTATAAGAGAGAGGAATAATAAGGCTTTATAACTATAGATCTAAATTTAGTAGGTCTACTAAGTAATTTAATAATATACTTCTTATTATTAATACTAATTAATTTAAAAGGTCTAGTTTATTTACCCTTTTCTTATTAAATAAAGATATTAGAATTTAAAGGTAAATTATATAAGTAATTCTTATTAGAACTATTCTAAGTATTTAAAGTATTATTAACTTATCTTTTTACTTATATCTTTTATATCTTATCTTAAGCTTTATTATATATTATAGCTCTTTAAGCTATTCTAGAAGATAGAGTATTATTATCTAATATATAAGTATATACTCTAAAAATAAGAAGTATAAGAATAAGGCTATTTAGACTAGTAGTATTATTAATTACCTTAAAAGCTATCTATAAAAGTATATTCTTAGTAAAGTCTAAATAGGCTTTTTTAAATATTTAGTAGGCTTAATAAATTAGTCTATAGTATTATTTAACAATTCTAATTAAATTATATACCTCTATAAGTATAGATATAATAGTTATTCTTATAGCTCTTACTTATTAGATAAATTCCTTACTTATAAGATTCTTACTAGTATTAGTAATAATTATTATTAAAGGTCTTAAGTAAGTATTAACTTAATATTTAAAGAACTTCTTAAATATATACTTTAAAGTTATATTTCTTAACTAATAGCTAGCTTAGAAGCAGGTAGCTAGGTTAATAATATATAATAATAGGCTTCCTTTAATATATATAATGTTTATAATAACTATAAAGTTAAAGTCTATCTTATTATTATATAAGGTAAATTTAAATTAACTAGAGGACTTCTTATACTTTTAATAAAATTCGTAGAATTTAGTTAGATAGTTAAGTACTTTAGAATTAAAGTCTTTTCTAGTATACTCTAAAAGTATTAATAATCTAGTAATAGATAAATAGCTAAATTATTAATAGAGATATATAAGCTTAATATTTATAAGTAAGCTTAGGAATTATTATATATAAGTAGTAATAGCCCTATCTTATAATAGAAAGGGATAGCTAAATTAGTAGATTACTAGGAAAACTTCCTTTTTACTTTTACACTTTCTAATAAAGAGGTTCTTAATATTATTATAAGATACTCCTAGTTAGTTTATATCTTTAATAGAAAGTAAAAATAGAGTATTAGACTAGTATATATAAAAGTTAATAATATTAATAGAAGTTATTATTTTTACCTTCTTAATAGATTAAGTATTACTAATTTTAAAAGTAATTATAAAGCTACTATTTAATAATAGTAGTAATTTATATATAAGGTTATTATATACTAAGAATTAGTTATATTTAATAGTAGAGTATTTAGTAGTACTAGTATTAATTATAATACTAAAGAATTTAGTCTTCTTATATCTTTTAGTACTATATTATATAAGGGTCTTATATTCCTTATTCTTATAGTCCTCTTAAATATCTCTAGTTATTAAATAGATAAAAGAGGTATTAGCTAATTTAGAAATAATCTATTTAGTATTAATAATATTAATAGTACTATAAGAGGTAACGAATTATTAAATATTATTATCTAGCTTAATATTAAAGAATAAAAGGTTATTAATAATAAATATCTCTTCTAATTAGTTAATATTTAAATTATTATAAAGCTCTTCTATGTTTAAAATATACTATTAGATATTATAGTTAAAGCTCTTTTCTTTAAAAGCATTCTTATACTTTCTCTTAAGTTATTAATAATATTATTCTATATATTAATCCTACTTATCTTTAGAGTAATCTTAGAACTAATAATTTAGCTTCTTATAAATCTAATATACTTTCTTAAATCTTAGAGAATTTATAAAGTAATTAGATATATAGTTACTATAAAATTTATAGTTAATAGTATACTATTCTACTTCTAATTCTTTTATAATATATACTTATTAACTTACTATTCTTATACTACTTCTATAAAGGTTCTTATAATTGTTAACAGATTAGTATAGAGTATTAATAGTAGATTAGAGGTTCCTATCTAAGAGAGCTCTTCTAAGAGTAGTATAAAATTCTACTATATTTTAATATCTTATTATAATTTTATTTATAAAAGTATACTTATTCTAAAGCTTAGGATATAGACTATAGAAGAGTTTATTAAGTTTATCTAAGTATAACTTAAGATATTAGAATACTAATTTATTAGTGTTATTAGTCTTAAATTATTTATACTAAAGAGCGTTCTATTTAGAAAGAACGTTTTAGTAATAGGAATTATCTTTAAAGTAATCTTAAATATTTTTATATATATCTATAAATAAGAGTTTACTCCTATATATAATATTAGTATAATAATAAGTAAGTATAAGTCTTTTAAGTATTATAAGAAAGGCTAAATAATAATATATAATTAGTATACTATTATAAAGATAGATATTATAAAATATATTAAGCTTAAGGTTAAAGTTATTCTTCTTTCTACTATATTATATTTCCTCTATATATACCTTAGAGACGTTAGTAATTTCTCTAGAAAATAAGTTATATAGTATCTTACTATATTATAGATTTTAACTAGGAATATCTAGCTAGTAGAGATAGAGGAGAGAACAAATAGGATCTAGGTCTATTATATAGTATCTAAAACTACTATCTAGATATTATAGCTTTAATAGATATATAAAACTTTAGAGTTAAGGATATTAGAGGAGTTAATTTAATATATTAATATATTTAAGCTAGGATTATTAATAGGTTAGTTATTAGAGATATTAGTACTCTTAATATTCTAGGATATAGAGGTACTTTATTAGTAATTAAGGAGGTTTTAGAGGGGGTAGATTACTATTTAGAGAGAGTAGATATATAAGAGAACGAATAGGAGAAGGGAATCCTAGTTAAGGCTTCTTAGGTTATTAACTTAAACTATTAAAATAAGCGAGTTTTAGTAATTTTAAAGTTAAATTTAGAAGAGGAATTATACTAGTAGCTATATTTAATAAAGTTATATTAAAAGAGGGAACGTTCTTATCTAGAGTAGACTAGGTATAACACTAGGTAGACTAATTATAGGTAGATAAATAAGCTCTCTTTTAGCTTAACTTAGAGAAATTTAACTATCTTACTTCTAAATTAGGTTATTTTAGCTCTAGGTAAGCTCTAGAATAGGCTTCTAAGATAGCCCTCTTTTAATTTAACTTAGTAAGATCTATATAATATACCTCTAGTATAGGTAAATTCGATTTAAATAATCTTAATATTAACTTTACTATCTTTAATATAGATTCTTCTTAAAATAATTAATATAAAGGATTTAATAGATCTAAGATAGAATTATTAATTCTTTATTTAAGTTTATTAGAAGAAGTATTACTTAAATAAATAATCTCTTCTAATTCCTTATAAAAGAGTCTAGATTATTTATTCTTTTAAAGTATTTAGAGAAGTAATTCTACTATCTTTATATTCTTATAATTTAGTATATAATATCTATAGTACCTAAGTATAGATTAGAGTCTTAATACTACTCTTACTTTTATAGTATTAAAGTTATTAACTATCTATTCTTAGAAGTCTTCTTAGAAAGTATACTAAAGTTCCTTATTATCCTCTTTACTAATCTTATACTTTCTAGTAAATAGCTTTAACTATATTAGTTAGGTATTCTACTATATCTTTGTATATTTTATATTTATTTAGATTATTATTAAGAGGGTTACTAGAGAGGTTATCGCTATCCTTCTTCTATAAGGATTAGCTTCTACTAAGGCCTAATATAGTATTATTTATTAACTCTTTTAGCGATTCGAGGTTAAAGAACTCGTTATTAGAGAATAAGGATATTAAGAGAATAGAGAGTAGAATATTAGAGAGCTAGAAGCCTAGCTAGAGATACCTATCTTATAGTAAAATAGTTTAAAAGTATAGTAAATTAAAGACCTAAAATAAGAGGTAAATATCTTAGTAAATTTAAAGAGAGAATTTAGGTAGGAATTATATGTTTTTAGTAGTATTATAAGGTCTTTAAGAAGAGTAATAGATTAATACTTTTAAAGTATTTATTAATAGGTTAGAGAAGTGTTAAATTAGTTAGTTTTATAACGATTAATTAAAAGGATAATTAGTAGATCTATAGTCCTTTTTAAGAATAAAAAGAATACTAGGATAGAAACTCTTTATAGTAGTAAAAGTTAATCTCCTACTAGAATAGAAAGGAAGCTTTTACTCTATAACTACTTATAATATTATATTCTTACTAGAATAGAAGAGACGATACTACTAGGATAGAAAGCGTCTAATATAAGTAACTAAGTAATCTAATCTACGTATATATACTAATTAGTGTTAGTATAACTAGGTTATAAATAAGGTCTTCTTATCTCTCTTTAAGAGATTAAAAGATAATGTAAAAAGTAGTTATTTATTTATATATACCTATCTATAAGTGTAAAGGTTCAAGTATAAATAGGCCTTATTCTACTACCTAATTAGATAACTAGAACCGATATATTTACTCTATAATTGTCCTAATAATACTTCTAATATATCTCTAATATATCTCCTACTTATATACGCCTAGCTAAATATCGATTATAAAGCCCTTTATAGTTATAATTAAGCTCTATACCTTCTTAAATAGCGCTATTATATATAGATAGGATTAGGCTACTCTCTAAGTCTACGTAGTCTAGTATATACTTTCTATAGCTTAGAGAGCCTCTTAAGACTCTAGGATACTCTTAAATACTCTTAAATACTTCTAATTATATCTACTAATACGTCTTTTATATAAGATTATAGATTATAATACTATTATTAATATAGAGAATAAAAGTCTTATAAGAAAGAAGTATTTTAGAGATACTTTTAAGAAGTACTTTTAATATACTAAGTCTAGTAAACTCTATATATATAATAAGCTTTAAAAGATTATAAAGCGGTTAAGAGAGCTTAAGAAAAGGCTAAATATATAAGACTCTATTATAGATAATTAGAGGAAATAAAAGACTTAATCTCTCTTTAAAAGCTTATAAACTTTAAGAGAAACTCTAGGATTTATTATAAATCAATTTATAAAAACTACTTACTTTCTACTTAATATACTTATAAATTTTAAGAAAAATATTAGTAGTACTATAGTATCTAATAAACTCTACTTAGAAGTATACTCTCTAGATAAATATAAGTATAAGTATTAAATAAGGTAATTTAGAGTAATTTAAATATAGATTTTAAATAATTTAAGCTCTACTTTATATATAGTTATAATTATATAGAGTATATAAGACTAGTACTACTTATTAAAAAGAACTACTACTACTACTAGTTTAAGACTAATACTTTTCTTCTTAGAATAAGTATACTAGAGTATTTTAGTATATAAATAGCTTATATAAAAAGAGTATTTTAGTATATAAATAGCTTATATAAAAAGAGTATTCTAAGAGTAAAAGTGCCAGTTCTAAGAGCTAGTAGAAAGTAGTAGATAGTAGAATAGAGTTAATAGTAGAGTAAAAAGCTTTTATAAAAATCGAAAAACGCTTTTAATACTTTCTAGCTATAGAATACTTTAGATTTTCTAGTATATTTTTCTTTATAAATTATAAGAGTCTACTCTTTAGTATCTAGTATTAATAATAGAGCTTTTAAATATAATTTATATATATACTATTAAAGTATTTAAAAGAAGTAATTAAATATAAGTAAAGATTTATTAGTAAAGTAGCTATACTAGGCTTAAATTATATAATACTTTCTAAATCGTTCTTAAATAATACTATAATATCGCTTTTACTAGAGCTTTTTTTAATATATCTACTTATTAGAGTCTAAATATACTCTCTATATAGTTTAAAGTAATAAGATAGACGTAGAGAGTTCTTATACTTCTAAAGAGTATAGAAGTAGACTAGGACTTTTTAATAGAGAAGAGTAGTCTTAGTATTTCTTAGTATCTTTTTATATAAATATATAGATATATTACTTAGTATTACGTTTATATATATAATTTATAAGCGATTTAGATAATTTTAAGTATAAAAGATACTCTAGAGAGCGCTCTATTAATATATATAAAAAAATAATTTATTAGAGCTAGAGCTAGTATTAGATAAAAGACGAGAGATAGACGTGGTTTTAGATATACTAGAATTTAGATTAGAGTTAGAGGCTAGGCCCGATTCGGTTTAGCCGCTACTACTAGCGCGGGTTACTCGAGAACTAATACTTTTACACTCTAAAGACTCTATTCTATTAAACGTACTTCTATATATCTCTTTTATAGTAGTATATAATCTATATTATTATAACTATCTCTTTATAAAAACTCTTAGAGATAAGCTTACTTCTTAAAAACTATATACTATATAGATAATCCTAGAATACTACTACTCGAGAACTATTCTACTAATAGTTAATTATAGAGGTTATATACTATCTAGTCTATAAACTACTCTAAGAAGGTTCTAGAATAGTACTAAACTTAGACTAGTTATAAAACTGTCTATTTTTATATTCCTTCTTCTTTAAGATATTTATCTATATATAAACGGTAATTATCTATTTTGCTCTCTAAATAATGATTTATATCTTAAATATCTCTTAATTAATAAATAATGCCTAGAATATCTCTTGTTTTTATACCTCTTATTTTTAGAGAGTAAAACTATTAAAATAGAGGTATTCTAGTTAGTAAAGATATTTTCCTTATTTATTGTTTTCTCTATACTAATATACTAAAAATTCAATAAATATAGTAAATTAACCTACTACTATACTATCTACCTACTTTCTAATACTTATACTTTTACGAGTAGGCTAAGCGACTTCTTATTATTTACTAAATTCTTTGTCTTAAGATTAGGATCTTAATTAATAGATTTAGTGTAGGTATTAAGGATATATCGTATACTATTCTTACTATAGTGATTAAGGTATATATTAGTTAGATAAGAGTAAGAGATATACGCTTAAAAGATTACGCGCTAAGTCTTCTTAGAAAGGATAATACGTAGATAGAATTCGTATATCTCTTTTACCTTATACTCGAGGATAAACTAACCTTTATCTAACTTTATAATCTTATAGAATTCGTTCTAATTAATTAGATAAACGATTATAGCCTCTTTTACCTTCTTAAGAGTAGGCTACTCTTAACCGATTTATATAACGTCTTTTAAAGCGTTAGTATCTACTAGTATAGAATTATCTATTAATTTATTTATAATAGCTTTATCTTATTATTCTTATTAATCGAGCTCTTTTAATATTATACAACGAGGCTTTATACGCTGCTTACGCTCTATCTTATCCTTATACTTAAGAGCTAGTATATTAGTAGTAGTAGTAATAGTAGAAGAAGATAGAGAGAGAATAGATTTTAATACTCGAATATTATAAGACATTCTAGTATATAGTTTTAATTTACTTAAAAACGAGTATAGATATATAGTAAAAGTAGTAAATATTTACTAACTAGAATACCTCTGTTTTAATAGTTTTACTCTCTAAAAATAAGAAGTATAAAAACAAGAGGTATTCTAGGTATTATTTATTAATTAAGGGATATTTAAGATATAAATCATTATTTAGAGAGTAAAATAGATAATTACTAATATATAAATAGACTCGGGAATAGTAGAGTACTAAGAAAGCGTAAATAATAGTAGTCTAGCTAAGAAGAAGAAGTAGTAAGAATATAGAAAGTAAGCTAGATTTCGATTTTAAGAAACGTATTTTATTTGATTATACTATTAAATTAGTTAAAATTAGAAGAAAATAGAAATATAAGCGTTATTAGTTTTCCCTCGTTAAAAGAAACTACGCTATAATAGCTACTAATAACCGCTTATTAATACTACTATAGGTATATAAAAAGAAGCGAGCCTAAGCCTTAGAAGAGCTAGGTTATAACGTTATAACTAGCCTTTCTAAGAACTATATAACTCGTCTAATATTAGTATAACTACGTCGCCTTTTAACCTTAGATACTAAGTCTATAATATATATATATAATTAGCCTTTAATAGTATTTAAAGTTACTTAGAAACGTAACTAAAAAGACTAAATACCTCTTATATAATATTCTAAAAGTATAACTAGATAGATAGAATTATTATAATTAATTATTAAACTAATAATAAATATAAAGATTTAATATTTAAAAGTAAAGAGAATTTAACGTTTATTAGACATAAAATCTATTAATTATTAGCTTAATAATTTAGATATATATTTATTTTATATTTTAAGTTTATTATAAACTATAACTCTTTTACTTTTAGTCTTTAATAGATAAAAAAAACTAGTAAATTAGAGAAATAATAAACTAAAAGTTATATATATATATAAGATAAATAAATACTTAATATATAATAGTGTGCTTCAGTAGTATACTATTCCAGAACCAGAAGGAAGAACGGGAAACGAGAGAGAAAAAGGCAGATTAATTAAGAAGAAGAAATGAAATAAAGGAACTAAGAACTCTACTAGCAGTCGATACTATCTTCTACCAACATGGTGTCTTCGTTTAGGATACACGTAACATCATCTACCTAACAAAGTTGCACTAAAGTATCCAGAAGAGTATCCAAGACTTAACCCATAACTCCAATTCTCCCACCAAAATAGGCGTCGAAGTTGCCAGTAAGCCAAAAGAACAAAAGCTTACTCCCAACTTCCTTTCTGGGCCCCTCAGAAATACAGAGTAAGCGATCAAATAGCGAGTAACTCCGCCATATAATTTGGGTGCCAAAATCGAGTCGCGAGGAAGCTACCAAGTATCCGCTTACCAGACAGTTACAGTTACCTAGTAAGCTACAAAATACCTAGTAAGCTACAAATTGTCTAGTAAGCCATCAACCACCTAGTAAGCCAATAAATACCAGCTTACTCTACCCGAATTTCAGCCCCCAATCACCTATCCAAGTAATCCAGCAACCATTCGAGTGTCAAAAAAAAAGAGAATGTGAGTAAGCCATATTCTACCGCCAAGTATCGCAAAGATTTACGACGCTCGCGCAAAACAAATTGATCGATATTTCGGTGAGCAGCTCAATCCACATCTGATAAATGAATATCTTCCGCCATTTTCTCTTCAATAACAAGGCCTTGCTTGGAGTTGCTTCCTATAGTGTTTTCATTTAGTAGGCCTAACCCATAGGGCTTTGAATGGACCTCTAAACTGTAGATAGGACTCAACTTTTGGGGTTTTTTTATGCCTCGCATTCACCACGAGCAGACCTGCTCGCTTAGACTCCAGCCTTGGCCTTGCGGAAATAGCGTCAAAAAACCACCACCAAATACCTTGGAAGTAGTACTGTCCACTCAAATAGTACACTCGCACTACCTCCAGAACAAACACTAGTTCTTAACCGAAGCATTCAGTACTAAAGTACTTAGCATAAAACTAGGAAAAGGAAAGTAGAAAGCAAACACCTCAAAAGATTATGGGTATCATAACATCATATTCTCATCATATATCATCAAATCATACATCCATCTGCTTCGAACAAAGCGCTATCCTATCCCCAAGCATCTGCAACTCAAAAACCTCTCCATGAAAATGACCATCCGCCCCCCCATCAGCCTTTTCCGCGGCCTTAAGTGACTTCACCTGTGCCGCTCTCAGAGGTCCTAAATAGATTTCTTCCACAACTGTCATCATACTCGGCGGCACAATACTAGAGTAAACCTTGTTGGAAATGAAGAACAAGAAATTGACGACCGCCATATGGAATGGAAAGGATTGCGCTAACTCCTCTTTTAATTCCTCGTCAGTTGCTGTGCTGAGCGCTGAGGTATCCGGGAATAGGTATGGTTGTGCAGCTGCGAGCGCGACCGTTGTTGCAAAAGCGTTTTCCGATTTCCGTTCTTGGGAGACGATAATCTCATCTTTCAGCCAGGAGACAGCTGAGGCCTTCAATGTCTCATACGGGCAATGCTCCAAAGTATCACAAATGAAGGTTAATCGCAGGCGATCGACTGGATGAGCGTGGAGAATTGCTGAAGTGAGTACATGAGCTGCATATCGTAAAGTTGGCGATGGCGTGTTGGCTGATAATAACGAGAGTGCCTGAAGATGCTCAAGGAATTCATCGTCTTCGAGTGGACCGGAAACGAATTCGTTGTTGTGCTCTAACCATAACCCGATAGCTAGCACTGCGTCTATCACACCTTGAGCTTCGGTTCCAATGGTAGCGGGTCCTGCGATACCAATAAAGTGCTTCATGAGTTTGGCATGATCTGGAAAAATTGAAAGTTTTGGTAGTGCTGCTTTTGACTCGAATAAAATTGAAGCAAATATCAGACAGGTGATCAGGGACAAGGAACCGGCCTTGGATAGAGGGATGTCGGACGGTGATGTTGGGTAGTTTTCTTCTGGGTCTTCTTCCGAGGAAGGTTCATCAGTCTTGAAAATTGCGTCTGAGAGCGCCGAGTAATTTGTCAAGCCAAGATCGCGCGCGAGGGCCTATAAGGATGTTAGATTAATTGTGTCATAAAATAGAAAGGGAAAACATACCACCAATTGACCAACAATCACATCTCTGGTTTGAAGGGTGGGTTCCTCCCGGAATGATTCGCCCAAGCTTTTTCTGCCTGTCACGACTCGTTTTGGACTAAACAATTCTTGAAGTCTGGCCGACCACTCGAGTGGATTGGCGTTGATGTAATCTTCCAACACATGGGTAACAAAAGATTGTAGAAGTTTGTTTTGGATAGCAGCTTCCCGAGGATCCTCGTCTTGGGCTTCTGGGTCCGGTGCTGATGGGTCCGATTGTGATCCATTCTGAACGACGGGAATATTCATGCTCGACTTTCGGCCGGGCAGAGCAGGTCGTTTTTGACCCGATATAGTGTGGACAAAAGAAATGACTGCGAGGGTCGCCTGGCTCGACGGACGGAATGCTGCAAGAATTGCCATCAAGGACGTCGAGAGAAATCGCGAGGGGTATTTCGTCTTGATTCTGGGATGAATGGTTGCAAGTACATTAACCAAAATGCAGAATTTGTCCACCTGGGTCGGTTCTGCTGGTGTGGCTTTCTCCTTCTTATGTTCTTTAGCATCTTTCGCTGGCTCCTCCTGGTCTGCTTTCTCCTTTTCTGCCTCCAGATTTACATTGGCCAAATCCTTCTCCACGTCTTTTGTTCCCGCTTCTTTCTCATGGTGATGACCATCCAACTCGTTGTCTTGAACATCCCCGTCCTGCTCAGCCGGACTTAATTCCAATAACTGCAACGCTTCCGTGACCTTCAAGACCACTTCCCGTGGATTTCCCAGCCTCGCGATTGTTCCCAAGCATTTCTCCCCACCGGGCATAGGGAGTAGCAGATGAATCAGGTCCCAGCCAATACTTTGCGTCAATTCAGCATCTTGCAAGATTTCGTTGAGTTTGGGGAGGATTTCGGGAGAAAGATGGGATTCGAGAATGGTGAGATATGTCAGGGGGTCGGTCGCTGGAGGAAGGCTTTCTGTGATTGCTGTCAGAGCATCTGGGGAGGTAAGGGATGTTGGAGGACTGGTAGGATTCGCAGATGTCGTCGGTGTTATTACAGAGGGATCCATATTGACATGTATTTGGAGTATGAAGATGTAGATTGAGCGAGAGAAGTTTGCGATCGAGTTCAAGGTCGAGGTTTTAGGGGGGGGGAAGAATGTTGAAATACGAGAGAGTTGGAGCTAACTGCGGGGCATTCACTGCCTGAGCTGTCTGCCCTGGCAGCAATGACGCGCTGTAACAATACTTCACCCACGTGATGCTTTTCTTACCCTTCCCTTCAAGCCTTTCTTCCCCTCCAAGTTCCTTAATTAGGTACGAAAATCATGATATTTTCGCCATTGCTCCTACCTAATGGGTATGATCGAACGCAACAATAGCCTCGGAAGGAGCCTCTGTCGAAGCTTACAAATGAAGCTGCATTTCTACGCCATTGCGATTGGTGTTGTTGCGTAACGTTAACTCTCCTAGGTGCATCTTTCCATGCTCTCAGGTACGGTACTTGTACTTCAAGTCGCGTCCGATTTCGTTCTCTGCTATATCTGCGGAGTAGGTAGCAATTACAATAACTTCATTTCCATCATATGAGAAGGTTATCCCTAAGTAGGTTACCATCTCATCGCAATTGCCTTTTACACTTCCACAATCCGGTAGGTTTGCCGGGAAAACCTCTCGGAAATGTTACTGCCTCGATTGAGGGCACAAAGGGAGCTTCTTCGTCATTCTCGCCGTTATCATTCTTCCGCGACTGTCTCTCACCCTGCGAAAGAGTTCCAGCGACGACAACACACAGCATTAAGTGGCAAGATATCCGGTAGGGGAAACTGCGAGGTCGGAATCAGGATATTGAGTGCTATACCCGGCTGACAGGATATACAGTCCGAGCTACCAACAAATACCTTCAGATTCCCCCTCAATCTGCCGCCAAAACATCCGAATTACACTCCTTTCGTAGAACCTATTCTACCATGTCGACCTTCAAAGACCCTACCCCAGAGGAGGCAATCGCCTTGTTCAAAGCGATCGAGGAGAAGTTTCCCCACAAGACATTGGGCGATGACAAGTGGTACCTGGTGGCGGTCGGTGACCTTTCCAACCTCTGGAGTAGATCTTTACTGATCTGCTAGCTCTCTGGTCTGGTGTGTGTCGAGCCGGAGTTGGTTGGAACCCTCTATACATACCTCATCAACAAACCCGAATTTGCTACATCCGAGTCTCGTAAAGCCTTGATACGCAGAATCCGGGAGGGGCTGGTCAAAAACATGTCAATTCAAGGAGTGGTCAAACCAATCGCATCCATTATCTCCATTACAGCTGTCGAAAGACCCGAGGATCAGGACTTGTCGTTCTCGAGGTAGGATACCGATTCCTGCAAGCTAGGAAATTTACTAACAATCTTTGCAGAGAGAATTGGAACGCCGGACCAGAAAACCGCAAGAGAGGAGAAGCATGGCTTAATCAGATCTATGAGGGCAACCTTACCGATACGACTGATCACTTTTTGGCTCACAAAGATTTCGACTGGATTTCGCGAGAGATCACTTATGGACTTTACCTTTCCGACCACAGCATACTTGGGGCTTATGATACCGAGCTTATTGTCCTTGCGGGTGTCATGATTCAAAACTTGAAGCTTTCCACCGGATGGCATTTGCGCGGCACGAGAAGAATTGGCGTATCTATGGAAGACTGCGAGTTGGTGCAACAATGTGTAAGTACTTTCCGAGCCCAAGTGGATACTCCCCACACTAACACTGTTATAGGTGGAGCTTGTTGCCAAGTTTGGCGGGGTTAGTCTCCACAAAGTTCCAAGGGTGGCAGATATTGAACATCAAGTCAACCAATTCAAAAAGTAAAAGATGCAGTGGATGCATGGCTCATGGAAAGTTTCAATATAATACATCCCTGGGTTTCACGGATTTCAATAAATAAAAGCGAGTTCAAGTTGTCGATATCCCATCAAAGCTCTTTTCTTTTCCCGCTTATTTTTCCCTCTGCCTGTTTGCTGTCATTGCTCTTCTGTTTCAAGCGTCGTCTGCCATAATTCGACCGACAGCCTGGGGCCAGTTGTCATGCACCTACTTTCCTTGCCGATTCAAGGATTAAAAAATATCATCGTATTGTTTTTAAGGCATTGAAACGGAAGTATCCGACCGATGGGTGTCGAGAGTAATGAACCATATCAATTCCGGGCAAACCCGTGCGATTGATAGCGAGAAATAAGGAACCGTGAGTAGCGAAGGACCAGATTGGGATTTAGAGCAGGAGGAATATCGTGCGGGAGGCAGCTGGCTGATGTCAGAGAAGGAGATGGGCGACGGCGCATACAGTTGGTATGTACTCATCGGGATCCCCGCAGCCTTGGAATCCTTTCCGTGTGTGCAGGGTTAAGTTTCTATAGATATAAGGCGTGCGCTCTTCAAGACTTCCCATAAGGGGGATAGTTTGAAGTCGAATGGGTGTTGAACCCAAGAGTACAGAGAGAACACCTCACCTCTTGAACCTATCATTCTACAGACACGGGGGAAAGCGAGCTGAATTGATAGACAGTGAGAGTCAGAAATAGAAGCCATACGATAAAAAAACATGGGATCAACGGTGACAGGTCGAGCAGGTGGAAAAATGGTTCTGGAGGGTTGCATTATATGCACCGAATGTTGTTCTGTCTGTTAGCAATGGTTAGGTAGTCTAACGAGTTGGCCAGTGAAGATCCACAAAGTTCACAAAATTACTATGCTCTGCATAATCTGCGGAGAAAGATGACTGCACTGAAGCCCCAGATTTTACAAGCATTAAATCCTGTTGTTTATTGAATCTACGAATCAGGACTTGAGTAGCGTACGTGCGGAAGATTCAACTCATAAGATAGATTACCTGAAAAAATGGCCTTGGGGTTGAAGGTTTCGAGGAGGAAATGGTGGGGAACAAGTTTTCTAAAAGAAAACTCGACTAATCTGCATTTCTTCACAAGTATGGTTTGATATGTGAGAGGCGCTCCCTTTCTTGTGAAGGGTGGATTTGTATATAGAAAAAGAGGATGCGCATTCTTCGACCTACTGGGAGACAAATAAAACAGTAAAAGCGTAATGCAAATCGCTCTCAACTCAAAATTACCTTCACTGGCTGAGAAAAAAACTAAGGGGTTCCGAGACGAAAGTTAAGTGAGTCAATATCTGGTAGCTATTTATGCTGAAAATGTTGCTTAACATCGGACGTTGACCGAGTCGCTGTCACGGATGTCGGCCGAAAGAATTCAGTTCGGACGTCGGCCGAGTTATGAAGCAGGTTTCCGAGGGCTACCTTAATGTAAACAACCCACCACAGGTATGCTCCTTGGTAACGCCAAATTAAGCGACTACGAAAATTGCTACAAGCACATCACTTAACAACGAAACCACGTGTAAATGATAGAACATCAAGTACTATTTCCAGAGCATATATATATATATACTTACAAGGATTTGGCCCCGTCGGAGAATGGATAATAGACGCCAAACTAACTTATACGGCTCCGTGAAAGGAACAGCCCCTTTTCAGCTAACTCACTTGTTAAGGCTCTGCCTCTAATTTGAGCCAAAAACCGGATACTATTTACCATCATCAACGCGTCTTGTGGAATTTTGACGTAAGTTTTCCTAGGAGTTAACTGATAACTCCATCCCGCGCCGCCTCACCGGCGTGAGTCATTAACAAATCAATCGGATAAACGACCCAAAGAAGAACATTTCCGCAAGTTGCCAGGTATTTTCGTCTAGTCCCATCGTCTATAAAAGTGGTGAGATCTGGAAGTCTTTGTGAAATCACTCTTGCCAAATTAACTCCTCTCAACTTTCACCATGGCACCACACACAGTCTATTTCCTCTCTGTCCCCTCGACCTCTGAGGCAACTACAATCGCAGCTCTCTGGGCTCAAGACCCAAAGCCCGTGACAGTAGCCAAGGCTTACTACTTCCTCTCAGAATCCCATCTTTCAGAAACTTTGGTCAATTCCTCTCCAACGAAGTCCTCGCCATTCAACCTTGTCACTGTTCTTGCAGGGGCTTCCACCAGCTTGCCAACTTCTATCAAAGATCTCACCACACAAGTTTGGACCTTGAACGCCGAATTCGAAGACCAATGGACTCAAAATTACACAGCCAGTCATGCAACACTACTCGAAAACTCCATCCCCGTGGAACCATTCCCACTCCAACCCTCCTCACAACCAAACCCTAACGAGGAACCCGTCAAATTCCCACTCACCCCTCAACTACGAACTTTTCTCTCCACGTTCTCGCATGAGAACACCGGCCCAGTAACAATGCTCAACCTCCTCAAGTTCCACGACGGCATGTTTCCCCAGTATCAAAAGTATATGGAAGGGTTTCAAGAAGTTCTAGCTCCGAAATATGGTATTTCGGTCGGACTCCTAGGTCCGGTTCTGGATCAAGAGGAGAATAAGGGCATATTGTTTGATATGACAGGCTGGATTCGGTATCCTGGGGCGGCGAACTTTGGGAGGATGCTTGAGGACGAGCTGTATAAGGATTTGGATCGGAAGTTCAAGAAAGGTGTTGTGAAGGATAACCCACTTTTGTTGATTGTAGATTTGAAGGAATAGAGGGAAGAAAGATGTTTGTAGAATACAACACTCTTAGCTGAATTATAAGTTGAAGTTGATACCACCAGAGAGACACTGTCATTAGATGTGGCGTCGATGTGTCTTACTTTGATATGGTATTTATCTGCTGGGTACCTGACAAAACTGGTAAAGAAACATCGGGTAAGTTCAGTGTGTCTCCCCAGAGTCGAATAATGAGAAGATTTTGAGCTGGGTTTTTGAAATCTTCTTGATATCCATCAAAACGTATGAATCAACCAGTCTCAATAAACGGCTTTTTCCTCTTCGTAGTTTTAAGTGTGGGTTTTCGGTCATTAGAGAGGCTATGACCTCTGGGTCTTCAAATCGTAGGCTCTAATCTGACTACAGTGAGTTGCGAGTTAAGCTTCTCTTTTGACGATTTTTTTAAACCGTGCGTTTTTAGAAAGAAAACTTTTTACCTAGATACTCTTTCTCTCTTTACTTAATAATAACATATGTTATTATATCTCTAAGAATAGCTATTAAGAGCTCTATACCCCCTTTCTTACTCTATAAACTTTTCAGGAAGAAAACAGATACTTAGATATATATCTAAGTTTTTATAGGGTCTTAGCAGAATTATAGGGGTATAAAAAAATTTCTTACAAAAAAGGGGTTTTCTAAGAATTAACTATTATTAAGTTTATTCTTATTATACTTACTTAGATATAGTAATAAATAAAGAGTAAGGATAAGAAGATATAGCGGTTCTTTCTAGCTAGGTCTTATAAGTACTTTAGTTTTCTAATAAATAAGAAGAGAGAAAAAATTCTAAAAACGCACGGTTTAAAAAAATCGTCAAAAGGGAAGCTTAACTCGCAACTCACTGTATATAGTGTTCAAATATTAGATTACAATCTTCAAACTTCTCATGACGACGAAAGAGGAAAGGTAGCGCAAGGACGAACCACCATGAGTGGGGGACAGGGATCCAATCAATCGATAAAATGTTCCTCGAAGATATTACCTTGCACCACGTGGCAAATGTCTCCATCCAAATACCAAGCTAGGGTCCCGCTCTTGCTGTGGGAACTTGGAATCTACTCAACACGGTACATAGATCCCGGGGATCTCACATGGATTTTCCGCATCTTATGTCTAAGTGCCTTGAAACCTGATGCAACCCCAAAGGAAGATGATATTGTTTAGCGTAAATCCAAGCAGTTCCCATCATCGGTCAAGTATTCGCGGAAGGCGTACAAATAATTCTGCCGCAATCCTCCAAGACTAGCACTTTGCTGCTTACATGGGGTGGCATGAATCTTTCTCTTGCCTTCCTTGTTGCCTCTTTTTACATATAGCATACTAGGAAAACATTCAACGACCCTTCTACTTTCCTATCGTTGACAAATTTTGTAAACTATTCTTTTAGCCTTTCGAACAATACCAAGCTAGGCTATAAATTATGTCAAACAGCATTCAGATCCCAAAGGGACCTCTGTCTCCAAATTACTTCACTGAATATCGGGGTCACATTTTGATTATTGTTGGGGTTCATTTCATTGTTTTAGACGTACTGTTGGACTAAGGGCAGTTTCACGACGTATCAAATATGTTCCGCTAGGATGGGATGATATTCTTATAATTCCAGCACTAATATTCAATTTAGTCCTAGACGTTATACTCATATGTTCGTAAACCTTTTTAATCTATGAACTTTGCTGACGTCTTCACAGTACTCATTCCTTATGGAGGCGTGGGACATCATGCTCTCGTCACTCCGAAGAATGCCCACGCGAAATTTATCTTCTTAAGCCTAGAAGCGCATATCGTTATACCAGTTCTTTACATCCTCTCGGTCAACCTTTCCAAAGGAGCAACTATCCAAATGCTTCTGAGGATTCTCAAGACTGGGTGGGCTCGCCATGCTACGATTGCGGTTGGGGTGATTCTTATCCTCCAGACAATAGCGATATTCCTCACCTTAAGCTTCCAATGCAATCCCCTCTCCGTAGTCTGGACTATACTGAAACGAGATTCATGTATAGGTATCCAAAAATTCTTTGCATACGCTTCCATCCCAAACTTTGTCACCGATTTAGCAATACTGGTCTTACTCCTGCTAAATATATGGAAAATGAACGCAAATGTGCAGCTTAAGTTTGGTATAACCATCACACTTCTGACTGGTAGCATGTAAGTTGACCTCGATTCCCAGCAAGGTTATTTTGGCAATTATGATTAATAACCCTAGTGATATACTCACCACGATTTTGCGAACGATCGGATTCTTTACTATCCCAATATTCAGCGATCCAACGTGGCTAAATATCACATAATTTACATACAACCTCGCTAAGCCGGGGACATATTTTCTCACCGCCTGTTTTCCAACGTATCACTCACTCATAAGATATATGAGAAGTAAACGTTTCTGCTCAGATTTCAGCACCGGTTATTAGATAGGATCGAAAAAATATAGAAACATTACCAGTGTTGAGGAAGTACATACCCAGGAGTGTTTAAAACAAACAAAACAGACGAAAGGAACAGGAGTAGTTCGTGAAGCATCAATTGGATTATCAGAACGTGGGCAAAGTAACCTTGAAGGTATTATAGGGCAAGCTCTATGATTCTCAACCTTTGCGAAGTCAATCCTTGATTTGTAGCAGAAAGAGAGTAGAGATTTAATAGCTATAGAGTTTCAGAGCACCAGTGAAGCTTTAGTCTCAGGCGAGTGGTTCAGGCAAGACGGAGCTTTATAGTTTTTAAAGACCCAACAGCCTGAAATTCATAGAGAAACCCAACCTCGATTCTAGTCTGCCATACAGCCCATACTACTTTCCAAATCAATTCCTCTCTCAACCGGATCGAATCTAACTTTCACCTCTGGTTTAGCGAAGAATCCATAATAGGTTAAGTCTCTTTCTAGGTTCACATCCTGTCTCTCTACTAACTTAATGTTAAAACACCACAGTAATTTTGCGAGAAACAGCCGTCCTTGTATCCAAGCCATCGCTTTGCCTACAAATTCTCGTGGACCAACAGACTAGAGTTTGAAAGTTACAAGCATATACACACCTCTCTGGGCGGGTACCCAACAGATGTGAATTTTATCGCGATTCTTAGGTGACCCGGGAATAGCACTCACTTCAATTGATGCTATTCACGGGTAACCTATGAATAGCACAGTATAGGTTGCCTAGGAATAATACAAATGCTCAATAAATATTGCCACAGTATAGCTGGAAGTGACAAGTAGTTAGTTGTCTTATATATATTGGCTTGATCTCGATAGTTGAGATAGTAGAAGTAGTTATGTTGACATAATAATCATCAATTACCTACGTAGTAATCCTAGCGCCCCGTTCACTGAAACATTTCCCTCGTGACCATTGTGAAGTTCGCCATCTCCTTTACCGACTTTCCACTAGTATCATATAACACTAAAACAAAAAAACAGACTGGATATTTATGCACGCTCACCCAAATCCAAAACGCCACACAGTCATTCATTCAATAATCGTAGTATCAAAAAGACCAAACATTCGTTGCCATCGTTCACCAATCCCCGCATCAGCCTTTTTTGCGTCCTCCTCCTCAACTTTGACTCCATATTGTCTGATACAACACATGAAGGGTTTGTTCTTTAACTTGAGATCCAGCTTTATCTCGTCTTTCAAGTTATTCGTGGCTTTTTCGTCAATCTCCTTTCGGATGTTCGGGCTGATTTCATTGAGGGCTGGGGGTTTAGGGTTTACTGCTGTGTATTCATCATCGCTGTCGTCTGCATTTGGTGGGCCGCCAGGTTTGCGAAGGGGGGATGAACGGCGGGAGCTCATGGAGTCCATGGTGGAAGGTGGAATATTTTCTTCAGAGGGGAGAGTGGCAGACTTTTGCTCTTCTAGCTCACCCCATAGTCTGAAAAGCTGATCCTTGAGGGTATTGAGTAGTCTTTTGTTCTTTCGGAGACTGCAGAATATTAGTTGAGGGCACAAAAAGCAATAGGGCAATGGAAGTGGGGGTTGTGGGCTTACTTATCTGCACGTTCAAGTGCCTCGATGTTGAGGAGGCCTTGAGCAGACATATTGTCAAGTAGCAACCACATGCGCTCCTTATTCGTGTCTTCAACCTGAAGAGCAAATCTCCATTCCCACGGATCCGTCTTTGTAATGGTGTCCTCATCGTCGTCATCGTCATCACCACTATAATCCGAAAGAGCTGCAAACTCCCTCTCGTTTTCAGGATATTGACGAGCAAAGTCTTTGATATTTTGAGGGAAATAGTCGACGACTCGAACAAGGGCTTTGTATTTGCGGTTTGTGAAAGGCGCGATATGTACTTGGTTGTCGGAATCCTTAAGAATCACCTGCTTCAAGATCTCCGCAAAAGGGACGTTGGGCTGGTCCGAATGAGCGCAGCGTACTGGACGAATTGTCAAAATCTATTGAGATAGTAGGCATATTTACTTACTGTTTTCATTGAGATTGAGCTTCTGCTGAAGTTTCTCGTCTTTCACGGCAGCGAGTTTGACGGCAGCTGCTCTCTTTTCCAACCTACGTTTCTTGCTGTTTGATTTTTCAGATTCATCGCCATTTGCTTTGCGTTTGCCGTCAAGCCCTTCTTTCTTACCCAGCAGCTTCTTCTTCTGTGCTTGGACGTACTCCAACTTCCGACGCAGAGCATCCTTTAAACGAGCGTCAACGTTCGAGTCCTTTGCAGTATTCAGAAGCTCAACCAAGATTTTGCTGCCATCAGTGTGAAGTCTTCCCTCGAGATAGTCGTAAGCCCGCCTTTCGATTTTCACGTTCTTGAGTAATACCCAGTTGTTGACATCAACCAACTCGGTCATGTAATCGGCATTCTGATCGAACATGGAGATCTGCATGCTCATCTTGCCCCAGGGGCCTTCCCAAGTCTGGCCATCTTGTGGTTCATCGGTCGAGTCTCCCTTGACCCGATTGTAGAAAAGAGAGTTGGGGGTGTAATCCGAAAAATGTATTGTGAGGCAGCCATTTCCATCGTTATGCTTTCTGAGAACTTGTCCGATAATGTTGTAAAATGGTTTATGGGCATCGGGTCGTACATCTTTCAGCAGCTTGAACTTGTCTCCTCTTTGGTAACAAGCTAGATCGGCTTTGTTTCTGAAGACGTCTTCTGAAGGAAGCTCCAAAGTGTCGGATTTGCCATGGATCCAAACCGCGTAAGCTAACTCCTCGGCATTGGGACGATTGAAAACCTTCTTTCCAGGCTTTCCAATTTTTTCCCAGTGAATACTGTCAGGAGATGCAACAGGACCACATGGAACTTCTGAGGCTTTGAGAATATGAAATTCGCTCGAGTAGTTGCTTAGCAGTGAGATGCCACCCTTGTGCTGGACCTAAACGCCCTTAGAGAAACACGAAATAACGTTGTCGAGAATACTGACCTTAAATTGCCGCAATACAATCAAATCGCCGACTGAAACTGACTTAGGCATGTGGCTCATGGGCGTAAAGAAATTGACCTTGATTCCGTTTTGATCATGGACCGAGGGGTCTACCAACTCAATGGTACATTTAGCGTCTAGTTATGCAAGTTAGCAACCATGCTTTCAGCCCAAATAGTCCCCAAAGCTCATACCCTCACCCCCTGTTTGGAAGGGGGGTTGGTAATCTTTGACAATACCAATGACATTGACAAAATTCTTTTCTGGGACTCCGAAAGAATCCTCGATGGTGTGGAATTTGGGAGGAAGGGGTGGCGCTTTGTTATCGCTAGAAGCTGCTGCCATGATTGCGTGCAGGCAGGTGGTTTCTCGATTAATCGTAGCCCTTGTACTTTCTTGGGCAAAGTAAACGCATCCCAAAAAAGGCCAACGTAAAATAACAAGCAAACACAAGGCAACAGACCCAGAAAGAATGCACTTAGGGTAGTTGGAAATCAAACTGATCTGGAGTCTGCAAGTATATCCTCAGAAGACGCGCTTCGAAAGGGCCAGCTGAAGGAAGACGCGACGATGAGTCAGCAAATCATTAGCGTCATTTCTTAGCGAGATCACGTGTGCGGTACGTTGAAAGCGGCGTTTCCATGAGCTTGAAAGTTGATCCCACTTCCTCCCAAAACAACCCCACCACGAACCTCCCAACACCGCGAACAGGATTTGGTCTTTGGTCAGCGACAGTCCGCATCTCTCATCGAACTCATCCAAATCTCAAAATCCCATATCGCGACCATGGCGGACCGTTACATCCCAGAGCATCGTCGCACCCAGTTCAAGGCCAAGAACACCTTCAAGCCTGAAGAGCTTCGACGTCGTCGCGAGGAGCAGCAAGTCGAGATCCGCAAAGCAAAGCGTGAGGAGAACTTGGCAAAGCGAAGAGGCATCGCCGGCGCTGACGGATCACGACCGGGTGCCTCCCTCGGTGCAGAGCCTGACAGCGACGATGATACTGCGCCCACAGAGAGTCAGGTAAGCGGTCGCATATCCCTCAAGTCTTCCTCGGTACAAAAAAGCCCACATTGCGATGTGTGCGACCTTCCGAGTACCAATGTTGTGCCGCCATCGTTGTTTACTTTTCCTGGTGGGGTACTTCTGTTTTTCGCCAGGTTGTGCGAGTTGACCGCCGCCGTTGGACTCCACTGTTTAAAGCGTCTGCGAAGCACAAGCATTTCCCCGCAATATCACACATTTCTCTTTACCTGAAGGTTCACATGCTAATATTGCTGCGCTTTCTTAGTTGAACGAGGATCTCCCCCAAATGGTCCAAGGCGTCTTCTCCGAACAAATCGACCTCCAAATCCAAGCTACCACAAAGTTCCGAAAGCTGCTTTCTAAGGAGCGAAACCCACCAATTGAAGAGGTCATTAAGACTGGAGTTGTCAGCCGTTTTGTCACCTTCCTCCGATCACCACATACTCTCGTTCAATTTGAAGCTGCCTGGGCCTTGACAAATATTGCGTCTGGGTCTGCTCAACAAACACAAGTTGTCATTGAGGCTGGAGCTGTCCCAATATTTGTCGAGTTACTTGGTAGCCACGAGCCTGATGTTAGAGAGCAAGCTGTGTGGGCTCTGGGTAACATTGCTGGTGATAGCCCATCATGCCGAGATTATGTTTTGAGCTGTGGCGCTCTCAAGCCACTCCTTGCCCTTTTGGGTGACAGCCGTAAATTGAGCATGCTCCGCAACGCAACATGGACCCTAAGCAACTTTTGTCGTGGCAAGACCCCACAACCCGATTGGAATACCGTAAGCAAATAATCCCTCTTTCGTTGTATGTTAAAAAAGCTCATATGGTCAGCAGATTTTGCCCGCCTTACCAGTTTTGGCCAAGCTTGTCTATTCCCTTGACGACGAGGTTTTGATTGATGCTTGCTGGGCTATCTCATATCTTTCAGATGGTGCCAATGACAAGATCCAAGCTGTTATTGAAGCTGGAATTCCTCGTCGCCTCGTAGAACTCCTTACCCACGCTTCCACATCCGTCCAAACTCCTGCCCTTCGATCGGTCGGTAACATTGTCACTGGAGATGATGTCCAAACCCAAGTCATCATCAACTGTGGTGCCCTCCCTGCCCTTCTATCGCTTCTCGGCTCCGGAAAGGATGGCATTCGCAAGGAAGCCTGCTGGACCATCTCCAACGTCACTGCCGGCAATTCAACCCAGATCCAGGCTGTCATTGACGCCAACATCATCCCACCTCTCATTCACCTTCTTTCCAATGGTGACTTGAAGACCCGAAAGGAAGCTTGCTGGGCTATCTCAAATGCCACTTCCGGTGGACTTCAAAAGCCAGAACAAATCCGATTCTTGGTTACCCAAGGATGCATCAAGCCACTGTGTGATCTTCTTTCTTGCCCTGATAACAAGATCATCCAAGTCGCCCTTGACGGTCTTGAGAACATCTTGAAGGTTGGAGAGATGGACAAGGATGCAGCTGGTGAAGGTCAGGAAAGTATCAACCGATATGCTCTTTTCATCGAAGAATGCCAAGGCATGGAAAAGATCCATGATTGCCAGACCAATGCAAACGAGGAGATTTACATGAAGGCCTATAACATGATCGAGAAGTACTTTTCTGATGAAGAGGAAGCCGAGGGAGCTGATCAGCCAAATGCCGGAAACGAGGCCTTTGGTTTCGGTAAAAACACTGCCCCAAGCGGAGCTGGTTTCAACTTTGCCAACAACGGCGGTGACTCGATGGATATGTAGATTGCTTAATTGCATACTCGTACTCTCTCGCTTTTATTGGGCTCTTCCTTTGGTCTGCACCACATACACCTTTCTAATACAGATTGATGAGTACGTCATCGCGGATCCACCACCTCCCAAAATACCACACTCGTGCCCTATCACGGTACGACCCCCAGCAAAATGCCGATTTCCAATTCCTCTGAATGTGACCAACGATTAGCGAAAAGATTCACCGTCATGTATTTTCATTTATGTCAACCACCAACACACCCCCCCCCCCCCGGCTCATTCACAGGCGTTCGATGTTTTATTTTCTTCCCCCCCCCCTTTCCCCCCGCAGTGGTCTTAAGATATTTTAGTTTTTTTCTATTGAAAGTTTTCGAGACATGGTAGCTTTGAAGGCTCCTTGCTTCTCCAGCGACGATGGAAAGGATTACGATGAATGAGTGGTCGCAGTCGTAGTCGCATATCAAGTATATTGGTGGCTACTTTTGGTTTTTCTTCTTGCCTATCGACACTTCACGATGATGGAAGGTTGGAGGTATGACATGAGCCAAAAGAAAAATAACGAGGACACGGTAGCTTTAAAGCTCCGACTCGAGTTGAGATAAGTGGATGGATGAAGTGGATGAGAGGAGATGTTTATTTTGATTTTTCAACGGTGGATTGGTTGATGGGAGAGTTCCTTTTCTGGGCGTGTGAGTGGGGAAGTATCAAAACTCATGTGCATAGGTAGGGCTCCGGGATTGTCAGTCAAATGAAAGATCCGTTAAATCATATGATTGCCTCGTTGTGGAGTCGTTCTTGCTTTCCATTGTTCGTTTTCTTGCACCAAATATCGCCACGTAGGAGTCGAAATGCATGCCATATTCTCACCCCAACCCGAGAAGACATGCGACCGGCGACATCGAGAGCCCCAATCTAGCGGTATGGTACTGGCGCTACGATTGTGCTCTACTCGACAGTTTTATCACCTTCACCACAGCCCACTCAACCTTCAGCCCGACTCATTTTTTGACAAACTGTAGTCGATGCTAGCCAAAGGAAGGAGTGACTCGAGAAGATACCTGCTAGTCAACTCAAGAATCTCGGACTTTTTGGCAAGACGGTTGACCGGAGGCTGGAACCGCGAGTTGGGAAGTGGTTCCTTCACTGTTGTTGTCTAAGAGGAAGGAGTGAGCTTGAGCGGCATTAGCTAAGGGCCTGTTTAGCTCCTATATATTTTCTAAATATATATATAGAAATATAACTAGAACTCTTTAGAATCCACATTATATAAGCTAGTATATATCTCTACTTCTTTCTTAATATTTTTAGTATTCGTTTAGCTTATATAATATACTTATATAGATATATATTTCTTAAGCTTATAATCTTATATTAAAAATAGTAGATAGGAAAAGATATATATATTTATAGACTTAAGTATTAGTATATTAAAACTAGTATCGAAAGAGTCTATAATAGTTATTAATATTAGTAATATTCTACGATAATATATTAACTGTTTTTAATATATTAATACTATATTAATATAGTAAGATTATATAACTAGAAATTAGATACTCTAAGCTAAGAATTAATAAGAATATAGTATTATATAACTACTATTAAATCTTATAGATACTAGTTATATTATAATAGCTTATATTTAATAGAATATTAATTTCTTTATTTATTATATTACTTATAATAAACGAAAAAAAATAGATACTATTACGTTTTAGTATATAAGCTATTTACTTAGTAAGAGAGGTCTCTAAGTTTCTTAATATAATATTATAAAGATTTTTAATTCTGCTTAATATAATTAACCTACTTTTAAGTAATTTTGTTTTTATTAGATAAATTAACTTCTTTTAAAAACTGAATTTTACTTTATAATTATAGTAAGATTATTCTATTAAAAACTACGAGATTTATCAAATATTAATAATACTTTAATAATTATTAGTATTAAATAATAGCTACTAATAGTTCTATTATATTATATATTATAATATATCGATATATTATGATTTTAAGACTTAAGTCTATATATATAGAAATAGTATATATATATATATATTATCTTAGGATTTTTAATAGTATATATTCTAGATTTATACTAGCTAAATAAGCTCTAAAGTTCTATAATAAGTAATCTCTCTCTATAAATACTATATTATAATCTCCGAGATATTTATATTAATTAAAGAGAGTTATTTAAGATTATCTAATTAATACTTATTACTAATTACTAACTTTCTTATAAGTTTTATATTTTAAGCTAAATATATCTAAATATACTAGAACTTATAGAATAATTTATTTAAGTAAGTATACTTATAATAATAACTAAAACTCTTACTTTCCTTTGACTTTTTAAAAAGTAGAGAACTTATTAAAATAACGTAGTTATTAAGAATAGCTTAACTAGCACCGGTTATTAGTAACTTATAGACTTGTTTTCACTTACGATGCTTTCTAATATATTATACTACGAGAATATTAAATAGTAAGATTTTAACTCTTATAAGACTTACGAGAAGTAAGGTAGATATATAGCGGAAACCTAGGTATTAAGAAATAGAAATAGCTCTGAAATTATTTCCCTAATTACAAAGATTCGATCTAATGTCACTCTTATACATCGTCATCTACTATTAGTTTAACAGTGTCTATTCCCACTTCATAAATTCTCCGTTCATTGTAGTAGACATATTATTTATGGGAATTTATTTATGCTATGTTCTCTGTCACAGTCGGTGGCGTAGCTGCCAAAAGCGTCTTCTAGGTTTGGAACCCATTTTGCTTTACAGTCTTGTAATATTTCTAGCTTATATGAGACCTAAACGAGTTTGGGCAGGGAAATATCCCGGCGATTTCCTGTTGCTGGGAACTTCAAGCCCAATTTTTAGACAGTTATGGGCGATTCTTGAGGAAGAGGTCGGGTAGTTAAGAATGCTGCTGCTGCTACTTTTTTGCAGAGGTCTGTGAAGCGGTCCGTCTTTGGTCTAGCAAGTTTTTCCGCAGCAAGCTTGGTCAGTGTATGCCAAAGTTCATCTATTCACCTTCCGATCATAAAACTAACCCATGAAGTCACGTCAAGCTTAAGCCCGGCCAGCACTCGTCAGGCGCTCAAAAAAAGGGCCCCATACACGCCTTCTTTGATTCTATACTGACCACCCTCGTCCATTTTCCCTCCCCATTCATGCTTACCCGCTTGACACAGCGAGCCGCGCTACGCCGCCGACCAAAGACCACGAATCCTCTTCTTCATACCGCTGCCCAAGGCAACCAATACAATGAAAAGATGACGGACGAGCCGTTGAATGCAATCAAAAATTCCCCCGATCAGGACCCCGAAGGATACTGAACAGATCTCGATACCCCGCTGTGCAATGGAGATCTCGTTCTGCGGACTCTACATGCTTGAGCGTAGAAGTCCTCAAGAAGGTAAGTATGAAGAGAAAAGAAGAAAAAGTTTGAAAGGACGGGAGGGTGGCCAGATACTTATACCCTTGGGAAGAACAGCCTGGCGCTAATAAGCGAGCGGTAGGAATTGGCGCCTTTCCAGATTAGGACAGTTTGCTCATTTTGCACATGACTTGTGAGGTGGGGCCCTGTCACGTGTGATTAATTCCTGTCAACAATAATTCCAGTTAGCCCTAGCTCGAAATCTGGTAAGTGAATTTTGTTGATTCATATTTGAAAAAGGGGTCTTGTTCTTACTCACTAATTTCAACTTGATTAGACTAATTGAGTTCCGCTACTCGACGTCATGATTTTCTTCCCAGGACAGGGAAGGGACTGGTTCACCAAAACGTCCCAGACCATTTGCACAACGATTGAATTTCTCTTACGCAATGCCTAGTATACGAATTTCTGGTCCATAAACTCTAGTGACGTAACAACTTAATCATCTCTATTTATCCCCTATCACCTAAAGCCGATCTACCCCCTCCTTCCCCCATAAACAACCCCAGCCCTCAAAGCCCTTATCCAAATACCTCTCCACCTATATACATCCACGAAAATGCTGGCCCTAACCTCCCCAACGGGAAAACTCGGTGCAGCAACCCTCAGCTCCCTCCTCTCCCAAAACCTGGTTCCACCCACCGAACTTATCCTCCTAACATCCACGCCCCCCTCTTCCCCGAAGTTCACCTCCTTCCTCGCCCAAGGAATCCAAATCCGTCAAATCGACTACAAGAAACCCGAAACGTCGGCGTTTCACGGAGTCACAAAACTCCTCCTCATCTCCACCCCAGAAATAAGTCTCGACTTCAATTCCGCGCCCACACCCCAAAACCCCGGGAGAGAAAGTGTTCATATCCCATTTCTAAAAACTGCTATTGAAGCTGGTGTGAAACATGTATTTTACACCTCGTTGGCTTTTGGGGATAAGTCGAAAGCGGGGGTGATGAGGGCGCATTTGAGGACTGAGGAATTTCTAGCTTCTGTGAAGGCAGAGGGGACGGTAGATGTTACGATCATAAGGGAGGGATTGTATAATGAGTCTTGGCCTTTGTATCTGGGATATTTCACTCCTGGGACTGGGGAGGGAGGTGATGAGAGGGACGAGGTGGTTTTGGCCGGGGATGGGAAGGTGTGTTGGACTTCTATTGCGGACCTGGGGTTGGGGACTGCTTTGATTTTGACTTCTCGTTCGGAAGATCTCAAAGGCAGGACTGTTTATCTTTCTTCTGGGCCGGAGGGGGCGAAGTCTTTGAAGGAGATTGCGGGGTTGGTTGGAGAGGCCAGGGGAAGGGACTTAGGTGTCAAGATTGTGCCGAGGGAGGAGTATGTTAGGTATTATGTTGAAGAGAGGGGGAGGGAGAGAGCGAGCGTGGAGTGGTGGAGTAGTACGTATGAGGCGCTTTGTGATGGGGAGTGTTTGGTTGATGATATGACTTTGAGGGATTTATTGAAGGAAAGAGGGGTGGAAGTCAAGAGGGTCGAGGAAACGGTTGGGAAAATGATGTGTTTGTAAATGGAAAGTGCCATCCATAACGTTGTGGCCAGTCATAGTGCGTTTTTATCTAATGGGTATTTCCAGAAATAGTAATCAATGGAATTCTCGAGTGAGACCGGTTGATTATCGAAACTTCTTTTGAGTCAAATACTTTTCTCGGAATGGTAACGAATTAAAATCTATAAGCTTCAGGAATGACTAGGTTTTCGAAGATATTCGAGAGTCATCTCAATCTCCAAGCCCTGAGTTTGAAAACCTTAACGATGATGAAGAGATCGACCGCACCGTAGACAAAATCTTGCGCTCGGGTGATGTCGAAAAGAAGGTGTTGGCATTGTACGTCAATCTTGTTCTTTATCGGGCGACAATTAATCGCCTCTACGAAAGCAACGCGCCCCCTTAGCTTAGAGTGTCTTATACTATACAGAATATAGCCCAATTAGGGCGGTCTTACAAGGAAGGTTTCGGTGGGTAATTGGTAGTAAAAAGCAATAATAATCTACTAGGGTAAAGGGCCTATAATTAACAAAAAGCTTAAGCTTAGACTTTTTAGAGTAAATAGGAATTGTTTTAAGTTTTAAATTCTCTGCTTTCTCTTGCTCTCTACTCTCTTCCTCTTCCTCCCTTTTTAAAGTAGATAGAATTCTTCTAAGTTGCTTCAAAGGTAAGGAATTTAGAAGCTTACCTATAAATATATATATAGATATAAGCGCGCGAAATAGTAAACTTCGCCTAAAACGTCTAATCTTAATACTTATTCTTATAAAAGAAGCAATTTTATAGATATAATGGAATAGTGAAAAAAGAAGAGAGTAATTAGGTAATTATATAATATAAGGCTAATCTTAAATACTAAGTGTACTAACTATTTCTTAAAAGAGGATATATAATAGCTATTCTTATTTATTAACTACTCTAGCTCTTTAAAGTACTTAAAACTATAAAGCTAGCGCTTATATTATTTATTCCGCTTTCTCTAATTCTACTTTTTATCCCTATACTGTCTGCTTCGAGGGTTTTAAACCTCTGACAGAGTGTTCTAAACACACCGACGAAGTGTTTAGAACACTCCGCTTGCTTTCGTAGGGCGCCTGAACAAAAAGCAAATGGAATTGCAGAACACCGACAAATTGGATGTCGTCGCAAACTTCAAGGACCCGTTGAATAAGGGAGGGGGAATTATCACGGAAGAGAAAGCCAAGGAAATCCGCAAGGCTTGTATCAACGCTGTGGGCCCTCCTGAGCCAAATATCATCACTTCGATGTTAAGTCATGCGAGAGTTGGCCCATAGGAAGGGAATGGGGGGGATGACTCAATAGGGTCTTTCTGCTATTCATTCTGCTTTGCTAAGATCACTAGGAAACAATCTTTCGACTTTAAGGATGTCTACATGACAGAGAGATGTGTGCTAGAGTGTTTGGTGTGTTTCCAGAAGAGAATTTGACCAAATCACTTGACTTCAATCTCCTGACGTTAAGCCCCACTTTCTGGGAGTAGGCCTGAGTAACAAACACTTTCAAATATCTATATATTAAGCCAAAATCTCTTGATGCAATGAACCTTGACCTACCAAAACTAGAGTTCAGTCAAAGTCAAACCCCGAATATCCTTCCCGAAAGTCCAAAGTCTACAGAAGAAACAAACCAAAAATGGCAAGCGATCCCAATCTCCCCAAATCTGGAACCCCTTCAACCCAGCCTCCGAACAAGGTGGAATTCACGGCACCTGACGATCAGGCTTTTGAGAAGATCGATCAACTCACCAGGATTATATTGAGTGGAATTCAAGCAGAGACACAATACAAAATGGTTCTCAAACTGGCCACCGCGCACTACATTCTCATCTTGAAATCCTCTCAACAGCAAGATCTCCTCGACGACAAAGTCAACGCGGAAATAACCAAGTTTTTCGACATGTGGCTTGAGAAGCAGTTAGATGATGCAAGAGGGAGACGGGAACTTACGGAGGAGCGAGTGAAAGAAATCCACGAGGAATGTATTGGAGCTTTGAAGACCATTTGAGGGGTTTCTGATTGAGTTTGGGGTGAGAAAGAATCATCGCTGAGTGCGGGGTCATGGATGAAATATGATCTTTCAACTTTGTTGCTACTTATGCCCTGGTGAAATTAAATATATGTAGGTCATCTGTAAATCGTCCACGGACAAATAGCAACCTGCACTATTCCCGGGTTGGCTGTAAAAAAAGACTTCGGCTGTTCCTGGGCAACCTAGAACTAGAATCAAGATTCGAAACTATGCTTTGAAGGTCAAGTACACAGTGCATCTATCCTTCGAATGAGAACTAAGCCACTCACGACGAACGAGGAGTGCCTCTGAAGTCAGTTCCTTGCAAGGACACGATCGAAAATCAGCCCAAAGCCTCAAGTCAATCATATCAAACAAGAAAAGGTCAGACGTTGTTTAAGAAGTGCCAGTCAGAGAATCAATTCATTCCCCCTCTCCGTTTAAGTTTCACCAACTCGCCCATCCTTCTCGTAACCTAACTCTCGCTCCCATCAACAACAAACAGATCACGGAAGTTCCTCAAAGAGCTTCACCGCGTGTTTACAATGATCCCGAATCGCCTTTGCCATGTAATCTTCCATATTGTCTCCTTGTTTCTGCGCCTGTCTTTCATATCCCCAATCAATCCATCTTCGCATCCCCGAAGCCAAGTGAGAATTTTGTTGACCTGTCAGCAGTTTCTTCTGCTCTTTGCACAAATGTAAAATAATGAATTTGAAGGCCACCAAGTCCAAAACTATCATATAGACTTCGGGCCCGGTTTTGTTGATAAAGGAGCTCTCTGCTGACTCTCGGATGAGTTCGTAAGGGTAGCCGATGACCTCGCCATTGCTTGGTGGTTGGGCTACAGGGGCTCCAGTGTCCGGATTGTTGCTCGTCATTTTGGCGTGTTCTCCGGACGTTGAAGTTCGATGTATGATTGGTTTGTGGGCTTTTGGACTGGTATGATGGTTTGTGTGGGCTCGCGGATGGATGGTATGTGGTCGTGTCCACCTCGATAGGAATCTGGGGTTACTTTATAGGTAGGCCAGCTGAAGGGAGGATACGTAAAGCTCCGGAGACTGAATCAGTAAGTAATATCCTCAAATTTCCAGAAAAGAAACTTAATGCGCGAGTGGGAGCGGGAATACGCAAGTGACAAAGAGTAAAATTACCAGACCCTTCCGCCCTAGCCGTTCAGGAAACGCTTGTAAAGTTACTTTGACCACGCGAAAAAGCTTGAACAAGGTAGCATGCGCTACCTTTACAGATTTAGGAAAGATGTAGAAACCAAAAACAAAACAAAAGTGCTAAGCGGGAAATCGTAGACTCGTGTAATCTCTAGCACTTGAGTATTCAAGCCAACTTTGCCAGAAAGAAGGAAATCCATCGTCGGTCAGTATGAGCGAATTCCAGCAAGATTGAATACTAGTGGTAGTGAAGAGTGAACTGAGCTAATGGTTTTCGGTGCCTAGAGTTTGAGGCCCGGTGATTGACGTGTCCCGCGACTCAACAACCTCAACTTCAAATCGCAAACCACAACTTTGCACCCACAGCCACTCATCATGCCCAGCACAAAAAGAGGCAAGAGAGCGAAGAGCAAGAAGGCAAGCATGAAGAGCCCTATCGAAAACCAAGCAGCACCCAAGCTGGGAGATGCGCTCGACCCAAACAACACCTCCTCACTTGCCGCAACCCTAGCCATCCTTCAAGAGCTTCCCGAGCTAGAAAGTCCCCAGATCGTCCCCAAAACCTCCTCCGAAGATCACACTTGGATGCTTCATTCCTCCATCGAACAGCTCCTCCACAAATTCCGCGACGCACTCATCACCCGCTTCTACCCCAATGCATCCAACGAGAAAGCCGAAGCCGAAACCGCATTCATATTCAACCAAATCGTGCCTCTACTTCAACGCATGCCACCAATTGAACCCAACGAGCCAGAAGAAGGCCGCGAAGAAAGCTCCGACAAAGATATCGCACATACAAGATTCGCCAAAAACATCCTCAAAGCGATCGTCAACTTCGTCAACGAGAGTGGCGAGGACTTTCTTAACGCCCCCCACACCAAAAACGCCGCATACCAAATTGATTTCTGGAAGCGAGCATTGATTCAGCAAGTCCTGAGCAGCGAACTCACCTACCTTAAAGAAAAGGGAACGATTGCTGCTCATAACCAATCCCAAGAATGGGCACTTGCCCTCGAAGCTCAATGCATACAGTTCATTGAAGAAAAGCTAGTGTTGGAAGGGCAACTCAAGATTCTGACGGCGAAATGTGTCTCTTCTCAGAAGATGAGCATTATGACGAGTGTGCAGGAGAAAGTATTAATTGCGTGTGCGGAAATTCGTGATGAGTATAGAATTTTCAAGCAGAATTACAAGAAGTTGGAGGAACACAATGACGTTCTCACGGAGCAGGTGAAGTTTCTTTCTGCGAAGGGCAAGGTTCTTGTTCATGAGCGCACCCAATGGATTGACAAGTGTAATGAGGGTGTTGTTGATTACAACAAGCTTGTTCGTGAGTTCCACACACTCGTTGGTATGAACAAAGTCTTGTACGACAGATATGTACACGCGACAAGCACACCAGAGGGGATAGTCAAGGAGGAATACAAGAAGCAACTTGCTCGGTTGAAGGACGAGATATCTGAGTTGAGAGAGCGTATAAAGAGGATTAGCAGTGGTGAGGAATTTATTCTGGCGATGGAGCAGTACGCATTTATTCAGGAGAAATATGAGGCTGAGAAGGAATTATGGGGGCTTGAGAAGAAGCGGTGGGCCGATGTAGCAGACAAAGCACTCGCCAAGTTGGATGCCAATGTGGAGTTCTTCGAAAAAATCCGATCGGCAATTACCAAGCAGAATTCCGAGCTAGACAAGCACGACAAGGTGGCCAAGGACGATGGCATGAAGAAGGAGGGTACCAGCAACGAAGCTCCCATGAAGAAACAAATCAAGATGGCGCCCGGTTTTGAGGCACTCGCCCCCAACCTGTTCAACGACCAACAAACTACCCTCCAAGTCATAGCCGAGATCGAAGAAGAGTCTAAACCCACACCTCGAGAACTAAACTTTCAACGCATAATCTCATCCCTCCAAACGGAGCTCTCACTTTCCCGTCGCGCCTGGAAAATCGAAGCCGGTCAACAAGTCGAACTCCAAAACAAGCTCGTCGCGGAAAATACACGTCTGGCACAAGAACTCGCCACCGAAAAGGAAGCAAGAAAGCAATTGGAAACCGTGAAGAATACATTGTGCTTCGAGGGTGCAGAGTTTGACGGAACATTGATTTGGGTATCCAATACATATGAACAGGCCGAGAAGAAATTGCAGGAGGAGCTGAAGGAGGCAAACGAGGGTCATGACAAACTCTTTACAATGCTTGAGGGTCTGCACAAGTATAATATTAAATTAGAGGAACGTTTGAAGCTACATGGGGATGCTGTAGTGATTAGAGCTGATGCCACTGGGCCTGGGAGTTTGGCTTGAAAGAGACCGGCGAGAAGCATCTAGTCGCAGACGTGTCTGAAGGGAAGTGATCACGATGATGATTAAAAGCTACTTACTCGAAAGTTAGTCGGTGTGGTTGATCATGGAAAGTAAGAAATGAACTTGTTGATTACTATGAGCGCGCGAAGTAGATGAATCAATTAATGCTGTTTACAAAAACACTCAAGTCCCCACAAATGAAGTTCTACAAGTATTCAAACTCCACTTAAGCAACCTAAACATCCACAACCTCTTGAATAACATATTTAAATTAATAATATCCCGTTACAAGAGCACAAAGGTCGCTAAGACTAGTAGTTCATGGATCTCTGAACTCAGTTTAATGAACCTAATTATTCCAAACGTTCTCGAAGGCTACATCCAGTCAATCAGACGTTTGGTAACTCAGCTCCCTTTCACCTGACCTACAAAATCATTAGTTTTTGAACTTCCTTTGATTCTTCGAAGTGATTTTAAATAATTAGACAAACTCTGTATCGGACACACTCAAGTCGTAACACAATTGGTTAACACCATTTCTAAGTGGTAAATAAAGTGAGCCACTCTTTTCAGTTTACTCGTGACTCGGATTTTGGCCCCCAAACTTGGAGTTTGAATTACTTATTATTTAAGGGCTTACTGGGTAATTATTATGATTCTCAAAACTTGGTGGCATACTCGCCACTGTTCAGCTTACTCGGCACGTCTTTTTGGCCCCCAAATTTCAATTAAGGGTTGCATGTTATCTGGTGGCTTACTGGGTAACGAATGGGTAAACCACACATCACAATTGAGGGCCAAAACAAAGTCACGAGTTAGGAAGATTTGTTTAGTTCACCGGAGAGTCTATGATTTTGATATGTATCAGTTGAATTTCTATGTTCTAAAGTTCTAAATATATACAAGAGAATTTTTATACGTTCATGAAATGCTCAACTGGGAACATGGTCATGTTGTTGTTTTACACACTAGTAATCGTCCTTAGCTAGGGCACCGCTATTTTAGTCTTAGTTACCACCAGCTCCTGGGGAAGAAGTTTGAGTTAGGGTGGAAGGATTTTAAAGGGCGGAAGAAGCCTTGATTGAGGTAATTCCGGTCTTGGCAGCAACAGCGGAAGATGTGATTGTAGAGGAGGCCTTTCTAACCTTTCCGGAAACAGAAGTTGAAGAAGATTTCAAGCTTGTGGTGGTCTTGACACCAGCCAAAGAGGCCTTCTTAATAACGTCGAAGTTCCGTTGGATGAAGATCCGGAACCGGAGCCGAAAGCCAAAATATTAGCAGCTGCGTGTTCGGGGGCAACAATGATGATGGCTTGAGTGTTTCCAGTAGGTAAATCCGGATGGTTAGAGCCATCAACAACGAACAAGTTATCGGTTCCGAAGACCTTGGTATCGGTGTCGACAACGGCTGTTCCGTCGTTGGAGGAGCCCACCATGATTGCAAGTATACGACAAATGTGTGGAGTTGAGAAATGTACCATTGGCACTAGGCGAGGCGGAAACGCTTGAAATTTAAAATTTTGCTGTAGTATGCTGGGGATGAGTATCCACTGTTTTATTGTAAGCTGATGGCCAAGAGTCATTGGTTAACCCGTAGATCTCTTACCTCGCTTGGTATAATGAACCGACAACGTCGTCTCCATTGGCCCATGCAACGACCAAAAGACTGTTGGACATCAACGCGACTAATGCGACACCAGCATAGCCAGTTCCATTATTGGGAGAAACCTTCAAGACCCATTAGAATTGTTACAAGTATTAAGATTTGGAAGTGCTACGATTTGTCCAATGAAATCGGTTCCAACCGTTGTTAGAACTACAACACCAAAAGAAAGCCCACTACCGGTGTTGTCGTAGTGAGTTTGGAAGGAAATGCCAGTGTTGGCATCAGTAAAGGCTTGCGATTGTGCGTAAACGCCAGCCGCGAAGGCTAATGAACTGGCAAAAGAACGCATTTTGACAGTTTGTGAGTAGAAAAGTTTGGTGGTCTGAAAAGTAGTTGTTGGTCTGGTTGAAAGTATAAAGTATACACGAATAGCTCAGAACTTTGCTAGCTTAGGAAGAGAGATTGAATGAAGAATACAACAAGATGCCGTCGAGGCTGTAAAGACACACAACAAGACGACTCGAAAAGAGTGCAGGTAACTAAGAGACCGTACGCGAAGAAACCTTGCGATGGAGAGAAAAGGCAAAAACATGAGGGGGTTGCGATCTTTTTCATCCCAAAGTGGCAAAGGCCTTTGCCGCCGTCATGACGAATTACCATGGCCTTGGGATCCTCTTTCCAGGCATTTGGTGAGGCTATTCATTTTTATCGAACCTTGCGTTTAATATAGAATTCCCCTTTCAATTTGGTTCCCACTATAGCAATGGACCTCTCACCACTGGGCGCAGCCCAACATGTTCTTATGTTTGGATGACAACGGGCTGGGGGACGACGATGACTAGCTGGAGCCATCTTGTATCCTGCTTGTCACCATGTTTCAAGAGATCGAGGAAGGCATGCGCATGAAATAGAACAACAGGCGCCACATCGGGTATCGTGCCAAGATTTGAAAGAACCACGATGATCCACAAGCAACCTGCACAGAATTGTGTCATCTGGCATTAAAGAGTTGTTTCAGAGAATAGATGAGGGGCGGAGGCTCTTCGGTGAAGTTTTTTTTCTCCCCCTAGCTGGAGGTGAAATCTAAATTAAGAGGTCACCTGATGAGAAACTTCGCTTTTCATTTCCAGATAGATAAACTGTTTGTAGTCCCGAAAGTTGGGGTTTGCCGATCTTTTGTGAAAACATCTTAAATAAACATAATGAGAACGCGTATTCTGAAAGTGTGGAAAACTCCAAGCATTTGAGGTCACCTGATCAGTGCTGGGCTAGCCAGACTCGCCACCTAAACTTTCCTGACTTTGGAAGGCGGAGCTGAAAACCCAAGCTGTGCATTCCCGATGCGAGGAGAGATTTTGCATGCATTGAGGCTGAGAGAAATGGGATACATGAGATGGTTCACGAAAAACTTTCGAAAGGAGACTCATACCACCCACTGATTCGATTTCCTTCACTTGAAAAGGCAAATTTCCTTGAAGTACGAGAAGGCAGAAATGTTTCGATTGCAAAATTAGAAATGGAAAGAAGGAAAAGATGAGAATGAAGCAAGAAAAGAATTTAGTCACAGAAAATCAGATCAAAGAGCAAGGTATAATAAAAAATGTGAATTCTCTCAATTCGGTTCTTCAGGATTAAAATTTACAGTATACATTTCCCGTCACCATCCATTCCTCATCGTAATTCGTAGTAGTGGAAAGTTCAAAGTATGTAGTTGAAGGGTTGTTGTGTTTTGGTTTTTTCGGTCGGTCGTTTTGCATTTAAGCAGCGTGTCCAACCAATCCGGTTTGCGGAGCTTTGTCAGGGTTGGTGTTGGTTCCAGCGAATCCAAGGGCGGTGTTCCAGGCGTCAGCAGTGGTAGCATCACGAGCGAGAGCAGACACCTTGGTTTGAGCGGCGGCAACAGCATCTTTGGCGGCTTGGTTAGCACCACAGACGTTAACCATCTGGTCCTTGATGCGGTTGGTGATGATGTTGAAGTTGAGTGCCTCTTCTTGACCTTTGTTGACTAGAGGGTCGATGGCTTGGAAAGTGTTCTCAGTATCCTTACGACCGTTCAATCCAGCCTCGAATTTCATGGTTGGGACACAGAGACCAAAGTCGAGACCAGAGATGGAGGAGGCGACGAATCCGTCAAAGGTTCCAGCGACAGGGTCGGACACAGCTCTAGCCCCGGCCACTCCAGCGGAGGCCGTTGAGGCGGCACCTGCAGAGCTAGCAACGGAAGTGGCTGATGCAGCCTGTATCATATTAGTCCATGTTCATCGTTTTTTGAAGATTGAGGAAGACTTACAGCACGGGTTTGGGTGAGAAGAGTGGTTGCTGGTGGGTTGATGGCTTGGTTGCAAGCATCGACACTTGGGGCCGCGCTTACAGATGCGCTGCTTGGAGCAGTTGAATTTCCGCTGGTAGCACCGGTAGCTGGAGAGGAAGCGGCTGTTCCAAGAGAAGTTCCATTGGTCTTAGTTCCAGCAGCATCGACGGCGGTGAAGTTGGTGAAGCCTTGAGCGGCCATGACTTGAGCGACACTGAGGCCATCGGCGGTAAATGGGGTAGTGATGGACTTCTTGGAGTTGGCATTCTCAACATCTTGTCCACCAACAGCAGGGTCGATCAATGGAACAACACCACGGAGTTCAGCGGACTTTGGAAGAGTTGGGTCCGAGCAGACTGAAGGGATGGAGACAACAAATGGGTTGAAGTTTTGCTCAGCGGCAACGAGTCCACGGGCGGCAGCAACGGCTCGGTCACTGTTTCCGAGCTCAGTGATGATGTTATCGGCCTGGGTAAGCTTTCCACATGGGTTGGCGGCGGCGAGGAGGAATTGAATGGATCCACCAGCAAGAGTTGCAGCTTGGCCCGAAGTTCCCAAGTCGGTCAAAGCTCCAATGGCAGTGATGGCTCCGTTTCCTTGCTCTTGACCAAAACGAGCTTCAGCGACAGCCGCAAGAAGGGCGATGAGAACAGTGTGGGAATACATTTTGAGAGGGTTGGTTGGTTGGTTTTTTGGATTGGTGGTAGTCAAGTATAAGGTAAAGGGTATAAAGGTGGTGGACCGGCCGAAATCAGTAATTCAAAACTGTTAAAGAGTGTAAAGTATAAAGAATGTGAAGTTCACAGAACTGTAGCGAAAGTGTAATGTGAAGCGAAAAGAATGAAGATGAGGATGAAGAAAAAAGACTGGAAGCTGGGAAACAAGATCAAGCTATATACAGGTGAAAAGGGAGGCATTGGGTAAACCCTGGCTTCGATTCATGAGCAGGCCCTTGTCCAGGAGGGAGATCTCAAGTCTAGTTCCCGGTTCATGAGATTAGATGTTCGGCGCAACAGCTCCCATCTGATCTATCAAAACCGTACAAAGCGGGAAGATGAGATGGAAGGCCTATCGCATCGATTCCAGCGCTTCTGTTGTGTCGAGGATCTTCCCCACCCAGGGGTTCCCTGTGATGTGCGTTGGGATGAAAAAGTGGTGGAAAAGTTCAGACGAAAGGCTGGCGCGGGAGGTCTAGCCGCGCTCAAGGGGGTCTCTTGGCGGTGAGCTTGTTTAGACGTTTGAAAAGTCAAAGCGAGCCAATAAGATAAGCGCATTCTGCCAAATACGAGGCTCGCGATGTGCGATTGGAAACCTTGGGTGTGTGAGTTGCCTCTGATCATAAGGGGTTGTTGGGATTCAGGTATCGGCCGTTTCGGCTGCCTCAAGAGTCAAGAATTACTAGTAACTGTACAGACGTGTACGGGCCCGTACAAACGTGGGAAGGGGGGATCAGGGACACCGTTGATTCGTGGAATTGCGATTTCTGCGTTGTTTAGTCTTCCACCTTGCAAAGGGAAAAGGAGCGGAGCCTCAGCGTTTAGTGTCAAAGCTGTCAAACAGGGCAATGCCATACGGATATCGGAGCATTCGTGATCTCATGATCATTATCATTGTATCAAAGGTTGCAACTTGCAACTTCGCAGCCCCTTGGGGAAAATTGCGTCCGGCGTGACGACAAGAGGGGGGCACTGCCGTTGAGGTCTTTTCGCATTTGAAATGACAAATTGCGCTGTGCCGTCGCATCATATGTATCGCTGTTTCGTACGACAACACCGCAGCCCCCCTTTGCAGTGAGTTACAGCAACCAACAGCAATGACAAGTAAACAAACCACGTTCCGTGGATTGGAAAGGGGGTTTACCGTCGAAGAATGATGTGTCCTAGGTAGAGATGCGGCGGAGTGAAGGGGCTTCGAGTGTTCGAGACCAAACCAGGGAGTCGGAACCTAGACAATACTTCATCACGTGGCGCTAACCTTAATTTAGAACTCCTCCGAGCCGAGATGTTTCCAACTTTAACTGCACGAATTTTCACATCGAAATTAATTGCGTTTACCAAAGAAGATTCTTTTAACTTCTCCATTTTCTTCTCAGACGCACCGCAAACTCAACGCTTTTTCCAGGCCTTCCATTTCCCCCCAAGCCATGGAGTTCGCGGCGTTAATGAACTCCCCTGCCGAACCCCATAAAGATTTTGCTCATCAACTTTCTCTCCGTTCCATACAATGAGATAATCTCATGCCTCCCAACCACTTTTCCCTGAAAATTGCAAGTCTCCTAGCTGTTTTCGAAAGTTCTCACTTCATCGCCATTACTTTGACAAATGATGAGGCCGAGTTTGATAATAATGTTTACTTCTAGGAGAAGTCCCTCGTTCGGAAACCATTGTGATCAAGGGGACGGTAATAGGTCATATAGCGTGGAGAGCCTGTATGGTATCCAGCTCATAAGATGAGACTATATTTCCCCAAGTCTAGGAGAACCACTGGGTCCGAGATGTTGCTAGTTGTGACTACATTTATTGGTTTCCGGCTCGCTCACAATGAGGCTGTCAAAACTGCACCTAGTTTGGAAATTATCTCAATCTATTTGAGGACTTGAAGACATAACTAATCTCTAGAAATCGTAGCCTCCTTCAAGCTGTTCTAAAACCCATTCCTATTCTGAAAGTCATTTCATAAGATTACCCAGCGATTACTTTATATAAGTGTAGTAATTGAGGGAAAAAACCATTCGCACTTTATTACTTAATGTTATCTAGTATAGATAAAAAAGACTTTACGATAATATATTAGAATAAGCTTAGTATACTAACTTACTTCGAAATGAGCTGCAGATAGATTGACAATTACCACTTGCTAATTTCTTTTCATGCCGTCAGTATACGGGACATCATTATGTTAGACTGTTAGTTGACGAAAGATTGAGAGCGTAGTAAGTTCCTCCATTTCACTCGAAATTCTCCCAACTTTTAAAAATCGTCCCTAAATTAGTGATTTCTTTCGGTTTTAGATTATCGATGTTTGGCTTTTTACTTAAGACCTATCAAATGAATCTTAGGATTGTAAAAATTGAAATCTCTATTCTCATCTGCTTCCCACCAGCGCTCTGCCATTTGCAACCTCTCCTCGATATTCCTTCATATCGACCAGAATCATCGTTTTCAGGAATGACTCTCGCTTGGGAAAAATAAGCACGTGTGACGCATCTTCCAGCAAGCGTTGAGGCTGAATATTAAACTAGCCTATTCTCTGGGTCGTGATTTGATGTTGATAATCAAGGGCTGTCACATATTTGGAGGGCGTTGCAGATGAAGTGCTGAAGAAAATTTCTTCAGATGAGGATGTTGGAGAAGTAAAGAGATTGTAATTTGCTCCATATTTCAGGTGGTTCCGGATTTTGGGTTATGTGGTGCATGGGTTATGGGAGTTAAGTTAGTAAGGTATCGAGAACCTCAAGGAGTTGTATTTGTAGTTGCGAGTTGCGAGTTGATACTATAATATGAAAAAGGAAAATAACTCCGAAAACTAGGAAAACAGCAAGTATTTTGAGGATAGTGAGAGTTCTTGTGAGTTATGTTCAAGTATCGCGGACGATTATTTTACAGTTGGGGACTATTTTGCAGCGAACTCCGAACAAAATTAAAGGTAGACGTCTCTGCTTTCGGTTTACGTCTATCGTCAAAATTGATATTTAGAACGACTACAATTCTACTTTCACACAACTCTTATCGCTTACAGTTGTTTGCTGGGCTAACTGGATAATGCTTTAGCAGGAGTAATAAGAAGAATTACTAAAAGGCTTGCGAGTGTCAGTCGTTATTTCAGGCATTCCGTTGAAGAACCTGTGTAATACAATTGTGCTAAAAGGCAAAGGACAACCGAAAGCAAAAAATAAGTTACTGGAGATAGTTGTAGTCAACGGTCTATCTATTCTCTTCAGCTTTCTCGCGAGTCTTCTCTCTTCTTTGTATTATACTGCACTATGCATGAGATACTATGTGGGATAATATAAAAAACTTCAGTAGAAGTAACTATTGTTATGACCAAGTATGTCACAATTCTTGAGTCATTGAAATTTGATAACATCGTTGCAATTCTCTTGAGCGAGCTGCTAAAAATTTCAGCGGTGAAGCTTCAACCTACATGATGGTTATCCGAGAGACATAGTATAGGCTATTTCAGAACCCGTCATTTTGCTTATATCCATGGTCCTACTGAAATAGCAAGAGAAAACGCAAGAAACCCTATAAAATTGAGGAAGGTGAAGTCTTGATCTTAGGGCCTGTTTAGCTCGCATATATTAGTCTTTTATAATATATACACTACCAAAAATAATAAGATAATATATAATAGATATATGTATATTATGATGTGTATAAACGTTTAGCTAGTATATATTATAGTATATACTTTTACTCGTATATCCTTTAAATATATATATAAGGTTATATACTACTAAAATTAAATATTATACTCTTTTAACCTCTTGACCTTTAACTTTTATATATATACATATATTTACTACTTCTACGACTATTAGTACTAGTAATAGTATAAATTCGGCCGTCTATAAATATGTGAACTAAATAAGTATAAGAGGGCTAGCTAGTAATTACCTATTATTATTTAAAAGTGACGAGATAATTAAATATATACGAGTACCTTTTGACTCTATACTCGTATACAACTCTTATATAACTAAATTAAATTATATGCGTGCTAAACAGGCCCTTAGTAAAACACAGCAGGCACTGCTAAACCTCAAGTTAACAAAGTTTATTACATATTCAAAGATAATAAGCCTTATAATTTGAGCATTATCTCCTGTTTAAAATAATCCTATCTACTATCATAGTACCAATGAGATGAGCATAGCGACGCGTGGAATTCTTGAGCTAGTTAACATCTTTTGCTCAAAGAAAACTAAAAGACCCACTTTACCAGAAACCACGGCCGACGAAGAGTAATGATTCAAGTTCCCAACTAAGCCGGAGCGACTGCCAGATTTCGTCATGATTTCGATAGGCTCATGAACTACACTTTCGAAGAATCCAGCAACAATTTCGATCATCTGTTTCTCAGCAATGCATCCGGTCAACAAATAATGCTGGGAACGAAGGATAAGGAAGCTTGTTGAGCTGCGTTGTTGGGGAGGCTCTTACACAGTTCGGGGATGAGAAAATGGCCAAGTTTGCAGGCGCGAACAAGGGATTTGGAAAGGGATCGGAGCGCTTGGAAGATGTAAGGGAGATGAATAAATGGTTGCTGATGGCGAAGTTTGAAGCGGTCTGTTCTCATTTTTCTATTCTCTGCCTTCTTCATTTATGAACCAAGGCTGGCTATTGGAAGCATTTAGTTGATTTCCGATAATACCACGAATTACTGGAATGAGGTTTGCGTCAAGTCTCCGCAGATGGGCGTTCAAGGTTTCGTAAGTACTACTAAATTTCTGCTTGGTGATATGCGCTAGCCAATGTGTAAACATATCTAGACGGAAGCTGATGGCGTCGCGGCACTAAAGAGCAAGGCTATCGACGCCGAGGGAGAATTATCACCAGCAAGAATGGCGAGGATGCACATTGGTTTTGAACAAGAGCCCCAAAGAGGTTTGAATGATATCACCTTGGCATAGAGGGTTGCTAGCCAGTTTGTCAAGTCGGAATGCCAAAGTTGATCTCACCATTTGCGAGCAATGATATCGAGTCTTTGCGAAATATTTGTTGCCTTTTTTGTCCTGCGTTTTGGGTGATAATTCATAAATTCAGTAGAGGAAATGGGTTACACCGAGGCTTGGGAGCTCTATTCTACATGTGGAAGTTTTGTTGCACATCACACTCGAGTTCATAATAAGAATCACAATTAAGCTTTCAAGATTTCGGAATACAAATTTCCCTTTGTATTCATAACTATTTGGTGCTCGCTGGCACTGCCCCGAAAATGGGCTTCATCGAATGGCTGAGGGGGAATTACACTAACAAAAATAATCATTCTTCATCCCTCAAAAACAAGCCATGGTATAAAAACGAAGAAAAAACAAACAAACGCCGAGAGAAAAAGTCGACCAGACGAACTGTCCAAATGGACCTTGAACCCAATCAAGGCAATTGGAATAATCAATACAAACAGAATCATCCATCTCTCAGTGTCTAGGGCGTGGTATAAACAAGAAAACAAAAAACGCCGGAAAAGATTTCTCCAAACCACAACTGAGACTCCAACTCCAAAGACAAATATCAAATTTTATGCGGTGTATCCGGGGATAGCAGCAGCGCTCAAAGCAGCCTCCACGGCGAGTCTCTTCTTGTTGTTGAGAGTATCTGTGGGACCCAATGATGGGCGACCTCGACGTCGAACTGCTGGCTTCTTGTTCTCATCGGGCCAGAGCTTTCCCGTGACTGGCATTCCATTCAATGGTTTCTTCGTGACGCGTTTGCTGTCAAGTGGTTTGGTGGAGGGTTTGGTGGAGGGTTTGGTGACGCCTTTGTTGGCTGGTGTATTGCCAGGAGCAAAGTGCCCCGTAGTGGGGTTGCGCTTGACAGTAGGAGCGGCGATGGGAGAAGCAGGGGCATTTTGTGGTTGTTCCACAGTGGCCGGGTCGTTGACGGCAATTGAAGGGTTATAGTGTGTGGTATGGTATGCGACGACGTTGCTGACCTCCTTTTCGGCGCTCTCCAACATGCCCTTGAGCCAAGCGAGTCTCTTACCAACAACAGTCAAGAGAGTCTGGTCGTCTGGTTTCTCGATAGTCCGGCATTGCCACTCCTTGTACCTCGCTAGACTCGACAGAATGTATGGAATTTTGTAGTGAAGCTCGCAATAATGGACGACGCATTGGAGACATGTCATATCGTTACATGTGGTACACTTTTGGACGAAGGGGCTGATTTCATATGGAACTTGTGGCTTATGGAAGGAGAAGAATTGAGGTGATTGGACCAACTCGTCCTGCGGTAGCAAAAAATGTTAGCAACCAATAAGATATTGAAATGAAGATAGACTTACAAGTTCTTCTTGCGTCCACTTGGAACTATACTCCTTGAGAGGCTCCTTTGGAGGGATGGGAACATATTGGCCATGGTTTTCATGGTGTGTGTGATGTATGTGAGGTGTGGGGTTTGCGAAACGGTCAGCGATCTCGTTGGCCGGAGAAGCAGTCACAGCGCGCCGAGTGGGGTTATGGCTGGCTGGAGCAGCTTGTTGTGTTGGTTGGTTGTGTGGGTGCGAAACATATTCTTGCGTGACTGGAAAGCTAGTAGGAACGAATTGGGTATGATTGCGAGGTGCTGATTGCATCTGCGCGTGTGGGACATTGTTTTGATATGCTGGCGAGTTCGTATCGGCGCGTTGACCATAGTTGTTAGGTACCGGTGCTGGCTGTGCAGGGCAATTTTGGGGGTATTGGGCAAACTCTTGGTTTACTGGAGAAGGAGCAGAAACTGGTCGGGTATAGTCTTTGACTGCCGCTGCTGTTGCTGGTTGGATGTTTCGGTACTGAGCACTCTCTCGACGTCTGGGAGTTGGTGCAGTCGGTTGCTTTCGAGTCTTCTGTCCTTGACCGATGCTCGGGAAATTAATTTGTTGGTGTTGAGCCTGGGCTCCATATGTAGAAGTAGAGGATTGTGGGAAAGTCGCTACATTGTGGTTGGCGCTTCCATAATGAACCTGTCGCTGGGACTGGTCTGCATATTTCGATGAAGCATATTTCTGGAGATTCACGCCGTTTTGAGCTACGCCCGTATAATGAACTTGCTGTTGTTTAGACTGCGCTCCGTGGGTAGAAGTGGAAGCAGTTGTTGTGAAAGTCGCGTCATTTTGATTGGCGCTTCCATGATGGCCTTGTCCTTGGGACGGGGCTCCATATGTATATTGTGGAACAGAGTTCGCGGAAGTCGCTTCGTTTCGACCTACGCTCATACATTGAACTTGCTCCTGTTTGGACTGCGCTCCATATGTAGAAGTGGACACAGTTCCTGGGAGAGTCGCGACATTGTGGTTCGCGCTTCCATAATGACCCTGTCCATGGGACTGGGCTTCGCAAGTATAGGGTGGAACAGAGTTTGGGTGAGTCGTATATTGAACTTGCTGTTGATTGGGCTGCGCTCCGTAAGTAGAGGTGCGAGCAGATGGTTCGAAAGTCGCATTATTGGCGCTTCCATAACACGCCTGTCCTTGGGACTGGGCTTCGTAAATAGAGGATGGAACAGAGTTCGGGAGAGTCGTATATTGAAGAACTTGCTGTTGGTTAGGCTGCGCTCCGTAAGTAGAGGTGCGAGCAGCTTTTTGGAAAGTCGCATCATTGGCGCTTCCATAATACGCCTGTCCTTGGGACTGGGCTCGGTGGTTATATGGTTGAACAGAGTTCGGTAGAGTCGCATCATTCTGGATTGCGCTCGTATATTGAATCTGCTGTTGTTTATGCTGCGATCCATATGCAGGGAAAGCAGTCTTCGAAACGGTTGCGTCGTTCTGACTTCCGATCGGATAATGAAGAGATTGGGGTTCGAATGTGACGGGTGAACGAGACTCAAGTACATCTTGAGGGGTTTGGGTTGATGCGACTGGGACATTGGTGTAGTTCTGAGCGTTGATGTGACGTAATTGAGGAACTTGCTCAGAGCTCCCGTGGTAATTTAGAGTAGTTGGAGCAATTAGAGCAACTGGTGCAAATTGTGAATAGTTATGATCGCCTTGAGCTTGAGCCTCTGGCAAAATGGGTTCCTCCCAGTCCAACGCGCCATCTCCACCGTATGGGTTGCAAGTAGGCTCTGAGGGTGTTTGAGTCGTGGAAGGACGGTGGATCTTGCTGGCTCTCTTCTTGTCGGCATCTGGTGAGCTTCGCTTTCCTGTGATGGGAGGGGGTTTGATGGGGTTTGCAATTTTAAAACCAGACGAGCATGAAGAGCGTGGACAGCAGTGGTCTTTCGGGGATGGCGGTGGGGGTGGAGAAGCGTCGTGAGAGGAGCAAGAGGAAGGGCTGGTCGAGTTGTCTTGGTCGGCGGACGCGCTACCCGAGTTGGAGGGAACAGGAACGGGAACGGGACCGTAGGGACTGCAGTATTTCGGAGGGGTCGTAGAAGCTTGAGAAGAGGACGACGAAGAACTGGCAAAGACGGCTGGCTCGGATGGTTGGACTTGTACTTGTGCTTGTGCTTCACTGGCGCAAGTTGTAGTTGGAGAATCTTGCCAATATAAAATATTGGGGAGAAGCGATGACAGCGCCCACTCCGAGTTCGCGTACGCGTCCATGGCGGATTGAAGGTGGCCTTGAGCAAAAGGCAGAGGTAGATTTTGATTGGGTGTGTTTGCAGTGCGAGATTGGCTATGCGGTTGTGGGTGCGAATTCTGCATGAATGTGCTGTTGTGGAAAGGTGAAGTCGCGTTGAAGCTTCGCGGAAGTTGGGTCAAAACAAAAAATACCCAGCGCCAAGACATGACTCGCCCTCCCTATTCACCCCTCCTACCATTGTTGCCTCATAAGAACTTGGGACAATAGCAGCGCAAATTAGGAGGAGGCCCTCCACAAATCATCGCTTTCTCATGGTCAATTCCCAACCTTTACACTTCCTTCCAAGGCAAGAGAACAATGCAAGCAATACTGAAGCGCTTTAACCACTGGCCGGCGGGTCAACAGATCAACGGGTCAACACAAGTCCCAAGATACATAGCTCTCCCTTTCTAGCTACCGCTTGATTCCATGCAAACATCCCCACACAAAATGCAAATGTTCCGCATGTTTCGTGCAACGCCTCCCAAAGAGGTAACTTTGAGAAGAATGACGCAAAAAAGGAACCATCTCAAGCTTTGCAAATGCTTGATGACTTGAAATGCTTGTCACAATTGGAATGACTTTGGAGGGCAAATATCCTAGTAGGATGAAATCATTTCTTATTGGTGTTCAAATATTGAGAGGGAGCTTCTTGAGAGGAAGAGTGATGGAAGTGAAAGCAAATAGGACTCCCTCCTGTCTAAGAAATCAGTCCAACCAACGCGTTGAAGTAGCCATCCAAGAGTCCTACCACATTTATCACAGAAAGCTTTTGTTGCACACCGCACTTCTCAAGATTGGGTACTGCCATCTTATCGTGCTTTGGTATTGTTGCAAATCGCACTTCCAAGGTTGGTCCTCGCCCTCGTTCCTCACACACCTTGATTATCCAAGTCCGTTTAGAATAACATCTTTTGAGATATATCTCTTCCAGATACCATATGAACAAGTTTAAACGTGCACCAAGAGGTGGGTATTTTCATCAAAAGCAGCGACTTCAGGGATTGCAGGACTGGTGCCGACGCAAAAACACCAGTTGCTCTCCACCTTTCAGTGCACGTTTAAACATGTTCAGATGGTGTCTAGAAGGGATAGATACAAAATGGGACTATCGCACATCTTGTGCTTAAGGTTCAAAAAATAATGGCATGAAAAGACAAGGTTTACGAGGAGACTTAACACAGTCGATATTGATTTTTCCTAATTATCTATGCCCTAGAAGGTGTAGGAAAATCAAGCCAATTTAACAGAATAGCCACTGCAAGAGCACTCGCCCTCGTACCTCGTAAACCTGGAATATTATTCGTCAAAAGATAAGATTCCAGAAAGTATAGGAAACAATGCTGGGTGAGAAAATCGAATATGGGCTTTAAATGAGATCGCGGCAAAGAACGACAGCAGCAACATACCCATCTCAACCTATGCAAATGATTTGACTCCTTGAAGTGGCTTACGATAATTGCAAGGACTTCGGAGTACAAACATCGCAAAAGGATGGAGATGCTTGAAACGATCTTTCATTGGCCAGCAAGTGATTCGACGAGTAATCTTTGTCTATGTCCCTTCCAAGTTTGAAAGTAACAGTTCAAAACGTGTCTTTAGAAGTGGGTTCAGATAATACATCTTGAGGAAATCAATCTCAATCCAGTACGTGCTCATGATCTGCAATGCGTAAAGTGGTGTTTTTGGCTAAAAAGCATCCACTTTGGCGGCAAGTTTTGAACCGTTACTTCCAAACTTGGAAGGGATAAGACGTTTTTATGAAAGGCTATAGAAAATGAAGTGAACAAAGCAAAGTAAGTCACTTGAAAGAATCGAGGTTGCCAAGTGTTTTTTCTTTGAACATCTTGCAAGTCTGGTATTTGTTCTTGAAATCCAGCATAATTGAGTTTAGTAAACCATCGCGTTGGAACTGGCCATTGCAAGACGCGTTGGAGTTGGCCACTGCAAGAGTCCTCACCATCGTTCCTCGTACACCTGGAAAAACTTTTATCAAAAGATACGAAGGTACAGCATGTAAAGATTGTAAACCCCTGTCGTTGTTAAAACCTTCAACATTCTGCATCACAACAACACAATCAAATTTTTTAAAAATAGAGGAGTATTCTTGTCTGTTTTAGGATGATTCCCGTTTTAAAACGAAGTTTTTTTGTCCTTTGACAGGGATGTGGGGGTTATAATCTTTACACGGTGTGCCCCGTAATGTTCAAGAAGGCGCAGGACAATCAAGCTGGTTTGAGAAAGAGTAGCATGGGATACTTGTGGGGAAAAAGATTTCAGGTATGCCTGTAACTATTTTTAATTTATCTTATCGTTCTAGAATATCTAGGACAATCAAGCTAATTTAATAGAGTAAAATTCTTGGCAAAAACAAAGATTCATTGCTGCAAGTATTCCAATAACTCTTCCTAACTCATTTGATTGTTCTAGAAGGTCTAGGACAATTGAACTCATTCGATAGAGTAGCATAGGATAGTCAAGAATGGCAAGAATTCCTTGCTTCAAGTATTCCAGTAAGTTTTGTTGACTTATCTAAACTTTTAGAAAAATGCCCTTGTCTCTTAGGCGACCGGCTTAACATTTCTCCGACGCGTCGCTCCACAGAATTCGCAGCGCTGCAAAATTGTTTGTGAAGTATGGTAGAGAAGTCGGAACTTTCTTTCTTTTGCGCGTTGCTCAGTACAAAAGACTATCACTCAGTTGAACCAGTTAAAGGCGGTCTTTTGAAACCAGGTGAGAAACCATGACATCCGTGACAATACAGTACAATCTAGCTAACTCTTTCAAAAAGCTGCATCATGGCCGAAGACGACCACCACAAAAGCGTACTCGAAGGCTTCAAGAAACACGCCACAGCGCAGCACTGGAATCTGTTGACAACTCTGGGAATTTCCGAGGGTTTGAATGATGACCGAATTGTGTGTGTAATCTGCAGAAGAGCTTATTACACCAGCGATGGAGGGTGCAATGAGAAAGTGGTGATTGCACCTTGCGGTCACCATTTCGGCAAGAATTGTATTGAGCAATGGCTCAGAACCACACCCGATAACCCAAGCTGCCCTATGTGCAGATATGAGATGAAGTTCTCATGCGGCCACATCATCAAACCAGCAGAGGCCTTCACCACCCCTCCCCCACCAGCCCCCATTCAAAGTGCAGACATAGAGCGATGCTTGGGCTGCCAGCGGGCAGATCTTGACGGAGTCTATGGCAGAAAGCTGGCACATTGGGTTGTCCAAATGGCCCAATTAAATGCAACCTCTGGGCAGCAAAATCTCGGAAGCAATAGTGCACCACCACCAAGACTTCCTCTCCATGAACTATTCCATAATCAGACCACCGGACAATGGCAACGAGCTGACTGGCACAAGTTGACCGCTACACAACAGGCGTATGCCCAACAAAAGATGACAGAATGCGAGGAAGCGAAGGAAAGACTCGAAGAAGACCTCCAAAATGAGTGGCACATTTCACTACCATGATACCCAAAATGATTGACAAACGGGGTGTTTCATCTTGTACAAAAGTAATGACCATCCAAGGGGCGAGGAGAGTACAGATGGCTGTATATCGGCGTTGTCTGGGGGGTATACCGGTGTTGTTTGAGGGGAAAAGGGTGGTTTCTGTAAAAAGTTATTATGTTGGACTTTATTTCGGTTGCTTTTTTCTGTTTTCTTCTGCTGAGAGCACATGGGGATACGAAGCTTGACTTCTTGTCAGAAATGAAATGTCCAATATCATTTTCGATTGAGAATTCAGGTTGACTCCATAGAAGCCTTGATTTGGACGCAAAGGGCAGTGGAGGATTGAGGGAGGGAATTTTGAGACCTTGAGCATAATTGTCCCGAAGAGAAATTTCAATTGCCGTAGAAGGTTCCATCGAAGCTCAAGAAAAGAATGATTGATTCTGTTGAGAGTCCACACCAAGTGGCTCTGCAGGTACGACGTTGCGGTCTTCACAATTTGAGGTTGAAGTGAGGTTGGAAGTCATCACGTGGAAGTGAAACATGAAAGTGGATTTAGGCGAACCGCCCTTCACCAGTCTTCTCCACCATGACCCTTCCCCCCCTTGACCAACGTCCCCCTTTCGATTATCGCACCTCTTTCGAATATCAACCCCCCTCGAAAGTGTGGGTGATGAACCGGCTTGGTATCTACCTTCACGACTCCTCGCAGGTGGAGGCTGACTGGAGATCCTCGGATCTGTCACAAACACGCGATGCCCGTATAACCACCCCCATCTGGAATTCGACACGGTTTTTGCCTCACGTACGCCATTCGAGTCTTTTCGTCTAGAATCACTTGCACTACTTGCGTTCTCGAGTACTTTTTCCGAATATATTCCGACGTGCTGGAATACTGGGCATCCTGTCGAGAAGAACTCGGGCAGGCCGTGGGAAGGGAACCTGGTCTATTGGCAGACGACATTTTTCGACGGGTGAGGATGGAAGCACACAATACTTCCCTACTTTACAAACGGCCGAAATAGTTTTGGCCTGTTAGCGTGGGAGCCGTGGCCGACCTCCGGAAGTTCCAATCCTTGAGTCCATTGATGCAAAATCAATGATCTGCCGATGGTTGTCGTTGTGTCGAGTCCCTGCCACGTTCCATATTGTTTTCGTTGGTTGAAACTTGCGGCCAGGTTCCCAGGCGGCTAGCGGGTACAATATATTGTTTGGATTGGCAAAGCCTGTAACTTGAGTGTGCAAGTGCCACCGAACTTTATGGGCAAGTTCAACTCTTCCTTTGTGGGCGGCCGGCTCTGTGTGTTGATGCATAAAATCTGCTGTCAGTCTGAAGACCTGCAAAGGATCAGTCGAAGTCATATTATCGGACGTTCATCCGTGGGTAATGTGTATCACCGGTTTCTGTCATCCGATGTCCACATAATTTATGGCAGCTTCTTACTGATAAAATACGGTTAATTGTTACTTGCTAGATTGAGTCTACCCCAGTATACTTACTCTTAGTCGTTTCCCTCGTATCCAAGTTCGTCAATCATGGTCCAAGTCGTTCCCAAGCAGAGCCGCGCGAATCCCCAGCAAACAGCTCCTCTTTGGGTCGGCAATACCCCCCACCAATGCTCGAAATATTTCCGTACGAACGCCCAGATCCAATGGAGGCCCGTCCCAATTCCGAGACCTTGGCTTGCTTGTCAAAACGCCTCCAATCTTTGGAACACCCGCATAGACTTGTTTGACACTTAGCCTCGTCAAACTACAACGTGGAGAACCCTCCCACACATCCAACGACTTTGAGCCTCAATACTCCGATTTGATCGATTTTCGCTAGCATCTCGCTCTCCCAAGCGAAGCCGATCGAAGCTTCTCCGTTATTATTTTGAGAACCAGATCCCAGTCAGCGAGTCGCTAGCTTCCGTTACAACCTTCCGTCAATTGATTTCGAATGAGACGAGTATCATCCCTTCATAGGTTGTCGGGTGTCAAAACAACCCATTAGACTTTAGTCCCCGACTGGCAGCTTGGTAACTCGCCTGGAATTGCCGTGGGTACCACTTCTTAGCGCCATATGATCGTCCACTTTGTACATCAGAACTGTTTTGTTTTTTCTAGGCATGAGCATGATGGCTGTGGTCGTCGTGGTCTGATTGTTTTGCCATCTCATCACCACGAGTTTACCTGCCATAGGAGATGTGATATTGAGAGAAGGCATGAGAGACATTGACGCGAGATAGCGGGTCCTCAACTTCAAGAAAAGTATTTAAGGAACTGGAAATCCAACTCTTCACAAATCATCCGCGATCAACAGTTCTCACTTCCTCTTCACTTCTACTTACTATTACTTCAATTCTATCCAGCTTTTACGATTGATTCGTAACAGTTCTTCATTCTTTATACATAATTTACAACCTTTTTATTTACACATTAAACCAATCTAGCAAGTATGCTTTCCAAATTCATCCTCGCAGGTCTGGTAGCATCCCCACTCGTTGCCGCCCATGGAAAGATTGCAGTCATGGTAATTTGAAATCCATACCACTTCATTCTATTGCATTCTAACATATTTCCCAGACTGGTGATGCAGGTGGAAACACAACCGCACTCGGTATCCAGGGAGGCATTGTCCCAGGTCCAGGAAAGAACAAGGTCACAGAGGTCGACACCACAGTGTTCAAGTCAAAAGCTGCTGCCACCGATGGACTCGGAAAGACATCAGCAGGACCAAACACAGTCGCTGACATGGCTGCTGTCATGGCACAATCGGGCGATACCTTTCCACAGGTTTCTTCAGGTGGATCTCTCTCAGGCACTGTTCACGTCGTTACCACAGACGGAGCTGGTCCATACACCGCCATTGTCGATCCTACTGGAACGGGTGCCTTCTCTACCGGCACAGAAGCCACGGTCACCCAACAAGTTCCTGGCACGAGAGGGAATATCGATGCACCCCAGCAACGAGGTCTCATTACCCGCACTCTTGTTAAGATGGGCATCGTAAAGCGAGCATCCAATGTCAACGAGGACTTCCCAATCTCGATGACTATCCCAGCAGGCACCACCTGCTCAGGTACAGTGGGTGGACAAGCAAATGTCTGCCTGGTCAAGATCGCCAACCCATCAGGCGCTGGTGCATTCGGTGGAGTCGTTGCCATGCAAATGGTCGGGGCTGGTGGAACTTCTAGCAACACCACCGCTGCTTCCGCCGCAAAGGCAGTAAGTCATCCCCTTCCCACTAAACTATTACACACAAACTAACATTCAAATAGCCCGCCACGGCCTCAGTAGCTTCCACACCAAAAGCCGCCGCCGCCAAAAAGGCCAGCGCCAAGTTCCGCGCATAAATCACGAAAACGGCATCCGGTAAAGGTTAGCGCTCCTCAAAATGGTACTTGCGAATACGTTGGACACAAATCATGGCTGTGTCGAGAGGAGAGTGGGGATCTTCCGGATTTTGATACCTGGGAGGCTTGGTGGGAGATGTTTTTGATTCGATATTGGTGGTGCGGGGGAGGTGATTACTTGATATTTTATACGATACTCATGAGTGATGACCCGTTGGTATTAGTATGTACATATTTATGTTCCTTTTTAGAATTGTTGTTCCGGGGGTAGAATTTGACTTGGATGAATTGATGGTTGGTTTGCTGATCCTCAAGGAACCTTCGAGAGTGTGATATTTGCCTTTGTGATGGGAAGAGTATGCCAGTCGATAAGTCCTACCTAAAATCTTCATTTATTCTTCAATGTAAGATATTCTTTGTCATGCCCCCATTTACTCAACCAGTTAACTTTCGGCTATCTAAGTTTCTTGGGCCATCACAGCCCCTCATCTCAACGCCACGTAAATATATATGTATATCTCTCACTTACGACGACCCCAATCCGACATCAGAGTCGAGTTTCAATTGCGGTTGTCAGTTTCAAGATACCCGACCTTCCGGCTCTCCCAAACTTCTCATACATCATTCGAAAAATGACTTCTTCAAACAGCGGGTTGCTAATACCCCCACAAGCTTTCGAGAAGAGGAAAAGCAAGATCAAAATAAGATCCTTCAAATCGTCAAAGATGGAGAAAAGGCAGTAGCGAGACTCGCTCACGATCTTGCGACGATGGCTCTTGTGGCCGAATTCTGTCAAGACGCAAAGTCTTTCACTCTTCAGAATGTGAAAGATAAACGAGATGACTTGGAAAATGAAAAAGGGGAATTGAACAGGGAACTGGAAGCTGCAAGAGGAAAATTTGAAGATTCTGAAGCCGCAGCTAAAAGCCAAAAAGCAACTGTGGAGGATAAGTTGCAAAGGGCTGTGAATAGGCGCAGGCATGCGGAGGAGGGGGAAGGAGTGAAAAAGAACGCTCGATCGAAAGTGGTAAATGAAAAATATGGCATGGAGAGAAGCAAGAACGACTTTAATTCGCTAGTGACAAATTTTGCGCAAGACGAATAAACATGTTGCAATCGGCTCGATGCATCACACAAACTCTGCCCAGTTCTTACAAGTGAGAGTAAAACGCCCGGTAGTTGAAATTCAGGCAAGATGATTCCAACTAGTACAGCCGTTCAGTGTAAGAAATTCGAATATCTTCCTAAGCAAGTACACCAGTCGTCGCTTACCTGTTTACTCGACTAATTTGTACAAGAAGTACAGAGTAATAATAACAAAACCTAAGACTTGCGAGGAGGCTTTTGCAAATCAGTCCTCGTTCTTTTCGAGTATTTCGCTTGCCTAATTAGATAAAGTAGTTCATAGAGCAAGGCTAAAGTAATTGAATTAAACCATCAGACCTGGGAGAATACTTGGTAGAAATCGAACAATAATTACTCTTGATTATCCTTTTACTTTGAGAAAATCGTACTTATGGATAATATTCAAACATACGTTCTGAAAAGCAATACTTGGCCACTTGGTTTTATGTTTAAAAAGATTCAACAAGCTAGAAAAGGATTTTAAGAAGCTCTTCCTCCTACCACCAACCAAATTTAGGTAGTTCAGATACTTGAATTGTTTTGCGACTTAATTGGCGAACGTAAGTGCAAAGCTTGTATGTGTGTAGATAACCATTACTAAATAGATAGAAACTAAGTATAAGTAGAAGTTTTTTCTAGTAAAATAATATATATTCTTCTCACTTATATTCAACTCTATTAAGTAAAAAGAAAGTAAGTTCTATTTTATTTTAATTGAGTTATTATAAGATATAGTAGCGTAGTTATAGTATCTAAGTCTCTAAGTCTACTTAAACCTCTTTTTCCTACTTGGCTCTCTATTTTCTACGACATATCTAGAATATATAAACGTAGGACTTATAGCTTATAGATTAGATTTATTATAGCTATACTTATATACTAGTATATTCTAATTTCGAGCTTAACTTATGTTAACGATTTGAAACTAGAAGACATTAAGTAAAATAAAAAAGTATACCTTTTAACTTTAACTTTAAGATCGATTCTTTTTTAATCAACGATCTAGACTAGAATATAGTAGTCGCGTCTTCTTTCCAAATATTAGCGTCGTCGACCGAGGCTACTCTCGACCACAACGAGAAACGAAGGAACGATCCCCAGCGATACTTCTGATATCCTAACTTCATTTGCTATGTACATGTCTACTCGTAGTTCCATGGATGGTAAACAAATGGTCACCTTCGCGCAACCCAGAAACCTTGGACGTCATCGTACACACATAAGCGCATCCTCCCCAAAACTATGCGATATTGAACCCTCATCTTTAAGCATTCCACCAAGCCACACTCGACCTCCCTCCACAGTATGAGCTCCGAATTTGATGACGATGCAGCCTCGAACTTTAGCAGCAGACCATAATACACCATCAGCCGTCTCTTGTCTGAGCCTTTCTTTTCTTCGCGCTTCTATAGGTTGCAGAACCAATACACTATCCTTATCCTTCATATCTTGAGACCTGAAATCTCGCGACCCAATTCTCGGTAATGCTGCAAACTCCTGGAGGAAGAACGAGCCAAGCTTTTCCATCATAGGTCCAGTCAACACCAAAGTCCCAAAAATACCTAAGCCCTGCATCTTTCCTCGAACTGAATTCTCTTTTTGGCTTTCGTCCAGCCTGTGCGTATCCAGAAACACGTTGTCTCTCAAAATTAGTCTTCGCTTCCTCCCTGCAAATTCCCCGGACCATATCTCATTCCGACCACTCCACTTCCAAAAATCCCAATCTTCCCCGCGAGCAGTCCGTCCTGCCGAGACCCAATCCAACAAACAAAGAGATCCATTCTCCGCCACTTCGAAAACTTGTGATTGTTCATAAACACTGAATTCGAATGGTTGGACAGGGTCAGGAAGCAAACATAGCGCAGCACCACTTTCAATCATGACATGAAGCTTTTGTCGGGTGACGATGTCGGGGGAAGGAGATTTAAAAATCTTGGTATGTCCTTGCGTGACAATGCTGAGTTTTGAAGATCTCTTGACCTGAATTTTGAGATTGACTTGATCACCTCCGACGAGACCCCCGCCGTAGGTCAAGAGGAAAACGAGAACACTCTTTTGGTATGAGGTTGGTGATGGGGAGATGAGTTTGAGTGGATACTGAAAAGTCATTGTCGAAAGACCAGAGATTTTCTGGGGCATCAAATCTACGACCAAAGTCCCCTCCCCCGGCGCTGAGGAGGAGGTGGGAAATGGAGAGGTCATTGTGGGAAGCGGGGGTTATGGGTCGATGGATAGCATGGCTTTTCTGTTTGGAGTATTTTTGGAAACATTTAAACACTTTAGAAGAATCGTAAAACTGGAAGTTCGGAGGGGATCTGGATTTGTTGAGCCCCTTCTCATACACGAATTTGCAGGTCGTCGTCAAGCACTCGTCAAGGGGGGTAAGCCAAGAGATTGATATCCCCGCACCTCATCGTCAGATTGTAGCCTGATTTACTAGGCCATAGACAAACGACTCGCGACTTTCCATCGTCGCGACGCTATCAACACCTTGACGCGCCGCCTAAATCCAAAAATCACCATCCACCTCCATCCAACCACCCTCCATACGGCAGATGCGTCAATGAATACTCACAGAGCGCCCCTCATGGATATCTCCAATAACGATGTTGCGAGTTCCCCCGTCGCGACTGGCGGTCGGCGCAAATCTGGACGCGCTGTGAAAGCACCGAACAAATTCATGCCCGATGCGCCATCATCGCAAGCTGGCCCGACAAGCGCAAAACGAAAGAGAGGTGGCAATGAGGTCAAAAATGGCGCATCCGGAAACGAGGACGACTCTGAGTTGAGCGATCCCCCAGAAAGCGAGGGCGAAGAGGAGGCAGTAAGGAAACCACAGCGAAGAGCGAAAGGCACCAAGAAACCCGCCGCCAAAAAGCCGAAAGTTGTCGCAGAAGTGGAGGAGGTCGAGGAGGAAATCGAGGAAGAAGCCGAAGAAGAATCAGATCCCAGCGAAGCGTCAGAAAGTGCTGATGAGGAGGAAGAAGTCAGAAAGCCACGACGAAAGGCAAAGGCCGCGAAGAAATCAGCTCCCAAATCCTCCAAAGTCAACGGCACATCACACGCAGACGCCGCCCCCGCTATGCGATTACCAAATCGACCAAAGAAGGCCACGAAGAGAGTGGTAATTGCGGATGAGGCCACCGAAGGACTTTATGGTATATTTTACAATTCCCCAATCGTTGATTTAATGCTGATGAACATAATAGCGGAGGTATTTACAAGTGGTGATTCCCTAGAAGAGGTCACTTCAACATGGCTCGACAGATATCGAAATGACGCTTCAGTGGCCATGACTGAGATGGTCAATTTGATTATCAAGTGCACTGGTTGCAAGGTCCAAGTCACGGTGGACGACATCAACGACGAAAATAATGTGGAGAGTAAGATTGGGGATATCACAGAGGAGCACCTTCAAGTATGTTTCCCAAAAACTTTTTTACTCTGCAGGTCTAACCCAACATCGTGCAGGAAGGAGTCACGGATTATCCTTTGATATCGAGATCTAAGGCCGGTCACCAACTTCGAGCGCATCTTGTGGATTTCTTTCGTTTGCTGATAGAGGCTATTCATGCATCTGGACTTCTTTGGGAGAGCACTATATACGACGACATTATCTCGTGGCTTGTTCCTATGACTTCCGCCGGCTCTCGACCGTTCCGCCACACAGCCACGCTTCTAGTGATGACCATCAACCACTCAATGTGCGATGTTGCTCGCAAAGAAATAGATCTCTTGGCCAAGATCACGCGCCAACGTGAAGGAGAACAGAGGAAGGCAAAGCCGAACCAAGCCCGTTTGGCGGATTTCACCAGCAAACAGGAGACCACTGAAAACCATCGGGATGAGGTACAGCAAAAAATCAAGGAGAACTTTGACCAAGGATTTGTTCACAGATATCGCGACGTTGATCCAAAAATTCGAGTTGAGTGTGTTTCGGCCATGGGAAATTGGGTTCTGACTCTTCCTGAAATGTTTCTCGAAGGTGGCTACCTGCGATACTTCGGATGGTTGCTCTCTGATGAACAAGTGACAGTGCGCCAGGAGGTTGTCAAACAACTCGAGAGAATTATGAAGACCGGAGGTAACATCGATGGAATGCATAATTTCATTGAACGTTTCCGACCGCGTATGGTTGAAATGGCCATAAAAGACTCTGATGCTGCCGTGAGATCCTCAATGGTTGCGATTATGGATATGATACAAGATAAAGGACTGTTAGAACCCGACGACATTGACGTTGTTGGGAGACTCATTTTCGACTCGGAACCCAAAGTTCGCAAGGCTCTCGTGGGATTTTTCGCTGCAAATATGAAAGATCTGTACGAAAACAAGATTGAGGAGATTGGTGGCGAGGAGATCATTGACGAATATCTCCAAGTTGAAGATGAGGAAAACTTTGATGCACCACGACCAGAATGGATCCGAATCAAATGTCTGGCAGAAATACTTCAGAGCTACGACGTTGAGGACGAGGATGATCTACCAAGCCAGATTGCGCAAACTAAATATTTGAACGTCACTGGCTCAGAATCTAGATTTACTCTGGCTGCCCAGGCGTTGTACGACAAAATTCCTGACCTGAGAGAATGGGAAGTTCTTGCTGGGTATCTGTTGTTCGACCACTCATCGGAAGCGACTGGTAATGAGATTGAGCGCGGATTGATGGAATTGTTCAAGCCAAACGAGCGAGAGGAATTTATATTGCTAGAAATCCTCAATGCCATCGTGAAGTTGGGTTTGGTGCAATCGGAAGAGGGCGATAGACATAAGAAGAAGGGTTCCAGGAACGAAAATTCTGAGTCGAGAGAGATTGCAGCACGACACTTGGCAAGCGTGATACCTCGACTTCTGAAAAAATACGGCGCGGATCCAAAGACTGCAACGGTCGTCTTGCGATTAGAGCATGTCCTCAATCTCGGAGTCTTCCAAGAATTGCGCCAAGATTCCACAGCATATGCAAACCTTCTCGATGAAATCAGCGCCCAGTTCAATGGACATGCGGATATCAACGTTCTCAATGAAGCAGGAGCTGCTCTGCTTCATGCCCGTGGGTTTGAGGAATTGGAGGAAGTTACCGAAGCTAAAATGCAAGCACTCTGGGAAACTACTACCCTTTCGCTAGAACAAATCAGCAAAACAACACAAATCGCGATCAGAGGCAATCTCCGCAAGAAGCCGCTAGAGGAGTTGTCACACATTTTGGCCAGACTTGAGCAGTTGGCTAGCATTTCCAACTGTGTAGAGCCATTGGAAGCACGCCTAGGCGACTCCGATGCTCTTCCTATCACAATTCTTCTTGACATAATTGCCCGAGGCACTTTTGAGGATTCCAATGACGAAGTCATAGATGATTTGGAAGACCAAGTTGTCATCAGCGCCATACGTTCATCAATGTTCTACTTCATGTGGAAGGTTCACGACATCACCTCGCAAATCTCCTCCGGCGTTGAAATGCCATCTGTGGAGATCGACCAGTTGAAGGAATGGCAAGACGTATTTGTGAATAATCTTGTCGCCGCGTTTTCCTCTCGGGGCACCCTTGATACTGTACGTTTGATGGGAGCTGGGACTGTTCTCGACGTGTTTGTACTTTTCTCAACCCTGAGACCGTCACAGGATTCCGCAGATGCACACGACTCCTTACAAGTACTCGTCGGAGAGGTCGACGGTGCTGTACAAAAAGAGTTGACATCAATATTCGTCGCCTTAGAAAAAGCGCATTCCAAACAATCAAAGAGGAAGCTCGAGGATCCAGCCGATGATGAAGAACCAGAGGATGATGACTCGGATAATGATGCCGAAGATGACGAAGGCCTTTCAGAGCACGAGAAACAAAGCGAAGTCTTGAGAGCCGAGAAGCAACTTTGCGAGTTGACTGGAAAACTTGTTCTGGGAATTGTCGCAAAAGTCATCGATGCCTCTGGTGAATTGAAGGGCAAACTTCGGCAACGTCTTCAACGCAATAAATTACGTCTAGGCCCCAATTTCAAAGAGGTCCTTGCGTATCTCGACAACCCTAGCAAGCCTAAGGCGAGCAAGAGTCATAAGAGTAAGGCCCAACAAGCTGCCATTGCTGCGAGAAAGGCAGCAACAGCGAAGAGTGATGAACGTGTGGCGGATGAAGAGGACGAAGATGATGACCCCTTCGCGGATGTGGAGCCCGAAGAAGGTACTCGCGAGGATCTCCGCAGGCGAGAATTGCTCGACGAAGACCCGGATGATGAGATCGAGAGTGTCGGGGAGAACGAAAACGAAAATGAACAGCCCGCTCCAGAGGCCGAGGACGAAGATGACATTATGGGCGACTGAATGAAATCATGATATGCTTTCCTTTTTTTGTTTCTTTTCAAGGAGCCTGCAACCACCACCCTTTAGCTTGGGGCGTTGGGTTTTCATCGTTTGTTTTTTGCTTCTTGTTCTTATTTATGTAGGAATATTTTGTGTGGTGGGGATGGGTTGGGTGCTGGATTTGTGGTTCATCTTGCTTCGGAAGGAAGGGAAATTAGTGGAGGTAGATGATGGCATTGGCTTTTTTCGCTGGTGGTGTGTGCTACATATGAAAATAGGATTGTATGAGGCGGGGGCCTTGGGGTGAGCCTCTCTGAATATGGACAGATATGAAAATAATTGCATTCTTGATGTATAGCCTGCCAATTGCTTGTTTCGCGATGTTGAATTATGTATATTTTTACGAGATACCTTGGCATGTTTGTAGAGCGAGAGGTTTTGGATGCAACATGATAATTCAGTTTCAATTGTGCTACTCGTTCTCTTGTGGGTCGTAACTCTGGGAGGTTCAAATTCCTTACTCTCGTGACGAAGTTGTCCTGATAGCAGAACATGGGGAGTTTTTTTGAGAATTGCAGAGTGAACCCAGGAAAGACTTTTTGTAGGTCACCTATAAATAGTGTGGAAAAGCTATTGGCGGGTCACCTACCAATAGACAGACTAGTGATGTTCCCAGGTCATCCGCGGATTGAAACCAGTGCTGTTCCAGGTAAGTGTCAATTAGAACCGATGCAATTTCTAGGTGACTTAGCTTGTACATGGAACCTCAAACAAATCTTTGAATCGAGGGGCAAGACTGGAAAGTAGAAGCTAAAGTGCATTAGCTTTCACAGAAGTACTGCTGGGTGATTGGGGGTACTCTGGGGTATGAGTTTGGTATGGTTTTGGTGGTCCCTTTCTTTGCGCTGAAAGGCGCAAGGCCGGGCTGTATTGAAGTTGAGGTGGGCGACGAGAAGGTGGCTTGGGTGTCTTGCCAACATTCCTAACCATTCTGGCTGACGAATTTCCCAATCGAGCTTCAACTTCAAAAATGAAAGACTTCCCAACACTAGTGTAATAATGAACATTATTCAAAAGCACCTTGTATCTGTGGAGCTCTTGGCCGTCTAACTAGATCCGACATTAAGTTCCCCTTCGACGACAACCGAAAGAAATTCAAATATTCTCTTAAGTTATACCACCTCCTCATATTAACTCTCTCAAAACAGCAATAACGTGTTCTAACCTCACTTCACCTTGGAAGGTGTAAGTGGGTTGAAGTGGTAATGCTAAAACATGAGACTGTGAAATATACTTGGAAAAATCCACCTCTCGTTTTTCTCGGCTTTCTTTGGTCTCTTTTATTCCCCAAATGTATACTTGTGGTCAATGATAAACCAAGGCTTGTTACTTCACAAGAGAAGATACATATTTACTAAGTCTTCTACGACAACCTTTATAAGCAAACTAACCACCCGGTCAAAGGTTGCCGGGGGGGGTAAATGACTGAAGCTTAGTCAAATAGTTCACTCCCAGAGCCGGTACGGTGGTGGGAAAAGCTTCTTTATATAAATGGTGAATAAACAAGTTTTCCTACGGTATCTGAACATTTTTTGAAATGGTAGATAAATACACCGTCTCGCTTACTGAGGTTATCGCTTCTGAGTTCGAGACTTCGTCCACCCAAAGTAGATACTTTTGCGCCAGAAACAGCACTTTCCATATAGTAAGCTCGTTTTTCCGGCCTAATTGTCATAGCCGTTCGAAAGATCAATCTCTTGCCGGACTTTACTTTCTTTGAATAGTGAATAATATTTATTGAGCCCGGGCCGAAAAAACGGTTAACACTTGAATGAAGAAAACACTAGTTCATCGCCCTCCGCGACCAATCCTGGAAAAATCGGCTCACGATGTTCTTCACCACCTGCCTGCTGCTCAAATATTCTATCTTTTGCTTATTATTTAGGGAATTTCTATTATATGCTAACACCAGTAGGGGTCCCCTGTTAGCTTTATACTAGCTTATAAAGATTGTTATCTTCTGTCTTAGCTAGCGTTTAACATTTCCTAGCTAGATTAGTACTTCTATCCTATCTTAACGCTTCTATTTATATCTTTTCTTACTTTTTTAGCTATTCTACCTTATTATATCTTATATAATTCTTAATTAATATTCTTCTTTCTTCTCTTAAATAGCTTTATTCTTTTAGTTATACTTAGTTATAAAAATAAGAAATAGTAAAGTAAAGAGATTTAAATAATTAATTTTATATTTTTTATTAGAGTAATTTTACTTTAATAAACTATATTTAGCTAAGCTTTATTAGCTTCTCTATTCTTAGCTTCTCTTTTTCGCCTTTTTAATTAATCTAATTCTTCTTTTAAAGTAATCTTTCTTCTTTTATTATCTCTTATAAGTATAGTTATTCTATTCTACTATATTCTAATAGAGTAGAGTATTCTTTCTTATTCTAATACCTAGAAGTATTTAGATAGAGAAATTTAAAATACTAGATTCTCTTGAAAAGACTAACTAGTATAGTTTAAACTTTAATCTATTAAGATAAGTTCTACTATACTTTATCTAATAAAGCGTTCTAGATATACTAAAAAATCGGAATTAACTAAATTATAAATTATAAATCGTAAAAGTTACATATTTAGAGCTAGAATAGAACTTAATAATTATTATCTAAGCTCTTATTCCGTTCTTTTATAAATAAAAAAAGAGGTAGAAGAGTATTATAATACTTCTTAGTCTCTCTCTCTCTCGCTACTATTTCTCTTCTTTAGTATATTATATATAAGTAAGAGTATAAAGGAGAGAGAGTGAGAGAGTAAGTAAACATTTCAGCGGAAAGTTTTTCCTAACGTAGGTAAGACGAGTTTAGAAAAGTAGTAAATAATTCTCTCTCTCTTTCTCTCTTTCTCTCTTTCTATCCCTCTCTCTTCTACTTAAGATAGTACTCGTGCTTATACTTACTTCTTATATTAGCTAGCTAATAAGGTTTAGCGAAATAGATCGCTCTACTACGTCTCGCTTAGAGCACTAGCGTATCTAGGCTTACTATCTATCCTAAGCGAGGCTTAGCGTGGCTTATAATTAAGTTTAGTAAGAGAGACGAGACTAGACGAGGTAGGAAATAAAGCGAGAATAAGAAAGAAGAAGAAAAAGATAAAGAGAGAAGAAGAAGCTATACTAGACTTAGATACTTAACTCTATTAAAGTAAAGGTTTGATTATAAAGTAGGTTCTTTAACTCTACCTTAGTCGTATTCTCTTACGTTTATATATAACTATAATATATTATTTATAGATATCACGTCTCTTAATCTAAGACTTAGAAAAGTAAGAGATATCTCTAAGATAAGAAGTAGAAAGACGAATTAGACGATTTAATAGGTTACGCTATTCTGTTATAACGCTAGCAGAGGCCTCTAGTATACTAAGAGCGCTACTACGTGATTCGCTCTCTTATTCTTAGGTTCTATTCACTCTACTAGAAGCGGTTTGAAATCCTTTTATATTATATATATATATATATATATTATTACATTTTTAGTTACTAATACTCTTAAAACTATAGATATAACTTAAATAGTTACTTAAAAGTGTCTAAGACTTATAAAATATCTAAATATATACTTAACTAGTTAAACTAATAGAACTGATAAAAATATCGACTTCTTTGAAAAGTAGGAATAATCTTAGTTTTGCCTTCTTAGAGCATCTCCTAACTTTTAGATATATTCCTATACTATTAGTATAAGACTGATATCTTTTCCTCGAGAGGCTAGCCTCTCGGACCCTCTAGTAGAAGAGACACTCTCTTATACCTATCTACTAGAAGTAAGCGTATTCTATAGAACGTAACTAAATTAGCTACTAGATAACGTAGAATAATAGACGGAAGTTAATAAGCAGATTACTATAGACCTTAGTATAGCATTTTATAAAAATTAGTAGAAGAGTATACTAGAACTTATACCTAGTATAAAAGCAAAGAGAAAGCGCTAGTCTAAATAGGTAATTAGTATACGATTAAGAAAAGTCCTTAGATTTATTACTATTATAAGCTTTATTTACTCTTTTTAACTGATTTTATATATCTATAGCCTCTTAGTATAAACTCACTTTTTTAGATAGAACTAATCCTTTTTAGAAAGGCGGTAGCGATCGTTTTCTAGTAAGAGTGAATATGTAGAAATTTCGCTAATTTTCTACGCTAGCATAGTACCTATGCTAGCGTTGGGATAGAATAGTGCTTCCTGATTTGATTAGCTTAGAGTAGAAGAGAGACGTTAAATTATAAGACGAGAATAGAAGAGAAGTAAAAAAGCTTAAGACTTAGTACTAAAAGATAAGAAGATCTATTTCGCTAATAAGATTTATTATAAATATATAGCGGAGACTCTTTAATTTACTAAGTAGAGCCTAATCCGGCTATTTATGCCCCGGGGGATAGCGCTAGTGCCTACGCTAGCGAGTAGCCACGTGACTACTATACTTCTATTCACTATCGACTTCTAATAAGATTTCTCTTTAAGAAGATAATAAGATATAAAGTAACTTCTACGTAAAGAGTAAGTAAGCTTATAAATCTCTAGTATAATAAAAGTAAAAGAAGAGAGAAGAGGTCTTATTATATAGATCTTTCTAAAGAAAAGAAAAAAGAGAAGCGATAGACTTAAGTCTAAGAACTTATATCTTTCTTTACTTTTTTACTTTTTTAGAACTTATATCTACCTTAGTATATAAATCCTAACTATATAGAGAATAAATATAGTATAGTTAGAGCACTTATATTATAAAAAGTAGCGAGACTCTTATCTTTAACCTGAGAATTAGTAGATAGATTTTAGAATCTAGAAAGTTCGATAAATTAATTATTAGATAAAAGATATTTAATCTAATTAACTAGAAATTCTTCCTTCGCTCTATATTTCCTGAAACTAATAGAAGAAGAAACTTACTTAACTAAATATATAGAAATATTAATTAAAACTAATAATTCTTTAAACGATTATAAGTCGAGTAAGTTCTTTCAAAGATTGAAAATCTACTATAAAGATAAAAGACTATCTTTTCTCGAAATAGCTTATAGAGATACTAAGTCTTATCAAAGGGAAATTCACTTACTTCTTTCTTCTTATTTATTTACTTAGGTTTCGCTTATACCAGATAAGTAAATAAATACGCTTCTTTGAATGATTTTACTAGAATAAGAGTTTAAGATAGAGGTTTTCTTAGTGTTCGTATTTATCTAAAGAAGAGCTAATGAATAGTGGTATTTAGAGCGTTTAGAGTATATGAAATAAGCAAGTAAAGTCGAGTGTAGTTCGTTAACTCTCTTTAAAAGAACTATTCTAGATACTCGAGTATAATTACTCTAAGATAACTTTTCTTCTAGACGATCTAGAAGAATAGTTTCTGAGTAAGTTCTTTAGGAATAGAGTATACGTTTAAGTTTAATAATCACAGGAATAAGAGAAAGAGAGGCAGGTAATCAGCAATGCCGATTCGAAGTCAATGAAGCCTAGAATTCCTAGGCGGAGGTCTAATAACTCCCCTTTACTAAAAATACAAAAAAAATCTACACAAAAGCAATGATTCGCCGTCTCAGTCCTTTCGAAAAACCCTTAAACGTGACTGTCTCGGCCCAACATCATGCTATCTAATAGCCATTCTCCTCCAACCAGCGAGCGACGAACGGATCGCCAGGTCCCTCCTCTTCCTCGTCATCTCCGGCCCCGTTTCCATCCTCGCGACCGCGAGCAGGAAGTCCCCGAGGACGACCCTCGCCGTGATGGGCGGCATTGGTGGAGGCGGTGGCAGCGTCGCTGTTTCCGAAGGTTCCAGGCGCAAGATTGAGACGGAGACCGCCAAAGGGTGGTGGCATGAAGCCGGGGGGGTGTTGCTGAGTAGCCGGGACTCGCGGTGGGAGAGATGGTTGTGAGGGTTGGATGGGTTGATGCATCCTCGCATGGTCATTCTCGCCATGGTTTCCAGCTGCCAGGCCACCTGCCAATGGTGCCATGGCTTCCTCGAGTCTTTGGTGCCGATGGCGGATGTTGATTGCGGTGTATGTCCTTGGGACTCCACCGTTTCGACCATTCATATAGGTCGCGACCATCTCCCAGGTATAGTTTTGCCCCAATTGGAGCTGGCGCTCTCTCTCGCTCAGTGCCTCCCGAAGGAGGTTGTCCTCTGGCGAGGTCCAGGGGGTCTTCTTCTCTCTCTTTTCTGGTTCCATGGCGCCGATGCTCCAAAGAACGGGTGTTGTTGGGGGGGGGAGGGTTGGTATTGGTGGTTGGAGGGGAGAATTGGGTTTTGGTATTCGAGGGGGGGTATGAGGTCGATGGTAGTGCGAAGCTCAGAGGGTTTGGATTTTGTAGCTGGTTTTGAGGGTATGAAGTTGCACTTGGGACGGAGCAAACGAATCTTAGCTTCAGAAATGGTTGCGTTGCGAAAGACTCTTCTACTGGCAATCGGCATGGCAACCAGGACTACCATACCTTCTTTGGGACTTTTCAGGAGACATCTCTGCTGATATGACTACTACTACTGTCTCTATTATTGTACAGGCTCACGACTATAATGCATGCCTTACTTCAATGGATAATGCAGTAGTTTGCTGTCCTACACCTGTCGCTCGTTATGCTTGCTACGATGCGCTTGAAAAACCCAAGTCGACGTCATGTAAAGATAAGATAAACCACACAGCACAATAACAGGAAACTCATTTAACATGTGCGTCTCATTGCGCATTTCCAAAACCTTTCAATTTGGAATTTGGGGAAGACTCAACATAATGGCGCATTCCAGTGCGACGTTGCACCACCTCCCCAAAAACAGGATAACCAGACAATTTGGTCAAAAGAGCAGTGCACTCACCCTACAGTTACAGTCCGTTGAAAGAGGTATTTAATTATGGTCGTAGGTGTCGTAGGTTTGTTTACTAAAAGTCAGGGGCTTTGCCGACCTTTACCGAACCAATCCCATCACTTCAATGCAACTTTGAAAATTTTTGCCCACCAAAAATCACGACTTTTCCTAGGTAACCCGTGAATGAAATCAAGAAATCAATTCAGCTATTCCCAGGGGACCTGGGAATAGAGGCTAGCTATTCCAGCAAGAACAGAATCACTGCAATTCTGGGTAGCCCATAAATAGTAAGGAGACACAGAAGAAAGTTTGTGCGGTGGGCAACTGGCAAAGAATTATCACGGTTGAATGCAACTAAGTTATCCTCATGGAGTAATCGTGAGTCGAAATTGGAGAGTGCTTTGCTCAAGATCTCACGATGGCCACAATGGTTGAGGACAACTGTTCGAGTTGATTGAGTGACATGGCACAGCTGAGTATGTGTTCGAAAAGATATAAGTGAGGATGGAGGGCATAAGAAGTGTTGAAGCGTCCCAAGGCATTCCTTGTTTCTCACGAGCTTTTGTAAAATCGAAGTCATGTAGCATCGCATTATTCTACACATCAAGCAAAGAAGGGAAATTGTATTTGAAGTTTGTTGATATTGAAGCCATATCAGCTCTGCAATAAGTAGTAATGGTACAATGACAGCATAGCCCAGCGAAATCTTCTTTTCCGATCCTCAAAGTATAACATTAATCTCCCAGTATAGCCCTAACTGCAAATAGCCATTCCCAGCAAAGCTTCCTCGCGATTGTAGTGTGCAGTTTGGCATCCATTCCATCGATGACCTCCTCGACAAACAGCAATTGACGCAGAAGTATGTGCCACGTCCACATTTTCGTCCCACCGAATCTTTACGCAAGATTATGCAAGACAAGCAGGCTCTGTTCAACAGACTTGTGAGTATCTTTGACACGAAGCTCTCCCTTTTCAACCTTGCCCTTTACTTCTGCCAATACGCGCTTACTTTCATGTAATATGCGAAGACTCTCTTCAATTCTGCGTTGAGTCTCTCCCTTTTTGCGCTTGTTCTCTTCCAACTCCTTCAATTCTCTCGAATGGTCTTTTCTTGCGCGGATAATTGCTTGAGCCTGGGAGGTTTTCACAATCATGACGCATGATACTGACGCAGGAGCCCCCATTTCACGGAGCCCCTTACTTGCGAGTCGTTTGTTCTCTTCTGCAAAGGTATCTTGGACTTGAGCACAGCGTTTTTGGAAAAAGTCTTCTGCTGACGTGAACATCCTCAGGTGCCCGAATCTAGCGTCAAGACTAGATCCTTTAGGAAAGGCCCCTTCCACAGTTGCTCCGTCTTCGATCGACAAATATGTCCACGGGTCAACTGCTGACTGTCTGAAATGAAAGCCTCCATTCAACGGAGCGACGCCATTATGGTCCACGACAACGAGAACCTCTTCCGGGTATCCTATTTGTTCATACCAGTTCTTCAGCTTTGACGATTCATCGATTGAACGATACGAAGAGCGCAGAACAACTGCTACTCGTTTGAGAAACATAGTCGGATTCCAATATTGCCAATCCGTTTGTAGGAGTGGAGAAAGCGTTTGGGCTCCAGGTTCCAGTGGCCCTAGATACAGAGTATCATACTCGTTGTTGTACCACACACAACACCCATGAGGGTTAGCAAGGAAAGACACCGATTTCCGTCTAAATTGCAGCTTGTAACCACACGATAACATTGCCTTCCGAGACTCCTGGCAAGCAAACAATGTCCCCGGGATAGGAGTTGTGCTGAACAAAAAATCCCCAACTCTTTCATCTGTCCGTCTACCTTCAAAGTAATCTCGAGTTGCCTTTGTATCGCGGACAACAACAAGGCGCGGCTGTATTGAAGCTTCCCAGATCATCTCCCGAAGTTCGAGGGACAGCTTGTGAAAGAGCGTAAATTCTTCGAGATCTACCCCAGTATTGGTAGGGGCATCATGCCTAACGATTGGAGGGTTGAACATGGCGATATCCGTATCCTGAGCTAAAGCTGGTTCTTCTGAACTGGCGCTTCGTTGGGATGACGGTGTGTTGTCGCTCCAATGTTCCAGTGGAGATGATGAGCCTTCAGCCAGCAAGTCGATGAGCCGTAATGGGGGTCGTACCCGTTGTGGTGATGCAAACCGCGGTGGTGACGGAGAAGGCAGATCATAGACATCACGCTCCGGTGAACGATTGACATTTGCGTTTCCAGCAGCAATCTGATTTGGAGGGGCTCTGATCCGATTGAAAAGCTCCCGTTGTAGACCCAGAACATCTTGAGTACCCAGACCTTCGTTATCCGCCCGCAGAAGGTTCATTGCAAACTGTTCGTCTGCGGTAGGGTCGAACTCGTCGGAATTGAGGGTTGTGGCTGGTGGCATGGTGAACAAGGAGGCGACCGGGCGTGCAGGGCTTAGATCTAATACTGTCAGCTTTGTCGCCGAAAGGGTGCGCAAAGACGTACTGTTGTATGGGAAAGACGAGGTTGCCGGGGTTGCTGGGGTCGAGGGAGGATAGACAAATACGCCCAATCCAGATCGGTAGCGGAGAGCTGGTGACGGACGATGTGCCAATGGGCGGAGGAACTGAAATTGAGGTGCCCAACAAATTGGGGATGATGAGGCTGACCTCGAGATGGAAAACAGTTGAAGCGGGTTAGGTTTGGGAGGGCGGGAAACAGAACGAGAGAGACTTTGGAAGAGGCAGAAACGGAAGGAACGACGGGGGTCAACAACAGCACCTGCCGCCTCAACTCGTTGCGGCTTCTTTTACTGAATGTGCTGTCATTGCCAGTAGGGTCCTTCAATCAATTCAAATATTCAAGCTTCAAAAAGAAGAATTGAATGGGTTGACTGGATGGAATGAACTTACTAAGATAATAAGTTCCGGGCCTAGATTTTCGCGGCTTGCATCTTGCCAATCTGGGTCGAGGTCACATTTAGAACGAATAATGGTGCTGCTATCCTCTGTTAGTCGTAAGATTAACTAAATCATTCTAGATCGAAAGGGAAATTGGATGAACTGGATAAATCCACGGAGATAAAAAGCTTTAGGGGTTTTGTTCGAATCTCAGACGGGCGTAAAGATAGCACAACGTCAAGGCAGTATCCGGGTAAATAGAGAAATGGAAAAAGCTCTTCTCTATCACTCAACTAGAAGCGACGATCTTCTCATCCTTCTCCTCATCATCCTTATACATCCCCAAGTACGTAGCCTTCAACCTACTCATCAAATGCTCATCCGCCGTCATCGCCTTAACCCCCGTACCACTTGCACCTTGCAACTCACGCACCATCTCACTTGGAATAGGTTCCAGAACCGTCGTCCCAACTGGGTGTCCAAAATACGCAATACTATATCGATCCTCACCACCAAGCTTACTATCTTTAGGAAACACAACTCTGTGCACCGTACTCTTCAACAAATTATTCGTCCAGTGCGAGAGTAAATCTCCAATGTTGACGAGGATCGGTGGACTGGGATCATTCTCAGTTCCGGGAGGGAAGACGGGTACTGGTGTCCATGCTGCTGTTGGACCGAAGTTTCGTTCTTCGCCTCGGGTTCCCGGGGGGATGATTTCGAGGCCTGGTTGACCGGGTCTTTGGAAGAGGAGGGTGATGGAACCATAGTCTGAGTGAGCGCCAGCTCGGATATCTACCGAGGGCTGGTAGTCGCTGTTTTCTGGGACTGAGGGGTAGTGGAGGAGTCGGAGGGTGCATCCACTTGGTCCTCCTCGATGGCGGGCGGGGATCCAGTCTGGGCCTCGGGCTTCTTGGTCAATCTGAGATATGTTAGTTGACCTGATCAGGTGACCAAGAACAGAGGCAGAAGTGTACCTTGAGGCCAATGGAAAACAATCTCAGGATCTTTTGCATCATGTCATGACAAGATTTGTGGAACTTGGATAAATCCTCTTCATGGCTGACCAGAGAGGGCGTAAGAGGCTGCTGTGCTTTTCCATCGACGAACTCTCCAAAGTTCATAGCTCTATCAGAGTCAGTTATGAATCACAACTTTTATGCTTGATAGCCTACTCTTTGAAATCCCCAACCTGTATTGAAAATTAGCTCAATGTGTGTATCAAGTTTGGAGACAAGTTTGGAGACATGTCAACTTACCCTTTGGTTCTTGGAATCTAACGTTTCTGTATGCATCCCAGACCAACCTCGATTCTTCACGAATGTCACTCATTGCCCAACAACGCAATTTGATGCTCTCTAGAAAAGCGCTTACATTTTCGGTGATTTTGCATGCTGCTTTCTCTTCCGCAGGAGAAGAAAAGAACTTTCGTGACTAACAAACTGTCAATATTCATCCTTTCCAAGTTCAACTGCTCATATCCAGCTCACCACCGCAAAAATATGGTCTATTTCGTCGACAGGAATATCCTTCCCTTCATTTTTCACATAGACAAAACCATAAGTGGAGGCGGCTTTGACCAGCGCTTCAGCAATATCTACTTCGGAACTTGCTCCTGAGATGTCAATGACAGGAATCTGTCGGGTGGAATCGTTAGATGCAGCCATTTTGGAGAATGGTTAGCCGAGTACCTAGATGTCTCGGGGGTCTGCTTTTATATATCCCGTCTATCAGGAATAATATTTGAGATTCATTTGTACATGGTGTTCCCATGTCGTTGAAATGGAGACTAGAAGATAAGCTTCGGAATCGGCCGGCACGGGCGGTACGGGCGGTACACGGTCCGGCTTGACCCCGACCCCGAACCCGCGCCAAACCTAAAGGGGCAGCGTACCTGGGGGAGGAGCTTCACTAGGTAGGTACCCTGTCCCAATTCCCACCTGCAATTCCCTAGCTCTCTCTCCCTTTGGACTCCAGAGCACTCCAGAGCAATTCCCCTCCTCAATTCCCCTCCTCAATTCCCCCATAGCGGCCAGTTGCCGCAGTCGATATTCCTCCAAAATCTACCCTCACCTCAATCTTCTGCTACCTACATAACCGTCCCCTCCCCTCCCCTCGAATCTCAGCTGAACCTTACCTAAGAAGACGCGCTCTGGAGCCTCGCCCGAGTTCCACCAACCTGACTTTCCACCTCCCGTCACCACCACGATTGCGCCTTCCTCCTCAACTCTCCCTCGAACCCCTCGAACCCCTCGAACCCCTCGAACCCCCCCACCCAAAGACTCGTCACTGCGAAAACCTTACTCGACCTGCTCTCACTTTTGGAAAGAGCGACCATCCCGAATACCTTCCTTTCTGGCTACGGCTACGGCTACGGCTACGGCTACGGCTCCATCTCCATCTCCGCCATCATGTCTCGTAAGCCTCATCTTTTCCTTCCACCTGTTATTTTCTATTCTCTCGGCTCTCCCTGGACCTCGCGACCCCGTAATTATGGCAAACTATCTGTATGAATACCAATATGGCGCCGACGACGATAGTCATGTTCCATTTTCGTATCAATCCCTTCCATACGCTGCCTCGTTTCAATCCTTTCCATACAGTGTGGAAACACTGTTGGCCACACCCTCCTTGTCCTGGGCCGATTCCGAGTCTGTCCAGACTGGCGGCTACCACTCTGGCGGCTACTCTGGCTCGATGCCTCAGCTGGCACGCTACATACACGACAATCGCCATGGATTTTACCCACCGCTGGATAGCGAAGGAAACCTAAGCCCCTCTTATGACATTGGGCCCATTCCTGGGCCATTGATACCATTGCCTCGCACATCCAGTCAAGCTTCAACTATTAACAACTTTTCCCCAGAACTCGAGGGTAAAGCCTACTCCTCTTCAGATCTACTGTAAGTTCGCAAAGGCCATCTTTCCCAATACCTCTTCCTAACTAATCCTCGCAGATCCAATTCATTGGCAGACTTTGAAAATGCTGTCATTGGCGTCGAAGCAACAAGTTACCTCCAAAACCTCATCGATAAACCACCCTCCCACGAACCCCTCCTCGCCGCTCTTGGTGGAGAGCCCATGACCTTCCGCCACTATATCGAATCGGAACTGAAGCAATGGAAGGAAAACAAAATGAAACCACTCTTTGTCTTTGACGGTCAAACAAATGTCGGGAAAGATGAAATCGCACTGCGCAAAGCCAAATATGCACTCTCTCAGACACAGCGAGCATGGGATTTATACGGGGACAACCATCCTGATGAAGCAGTCAAGGCTTTTGGGGGATCCGGTATGGACATTATTGCTTTTCTGAGGACCGGCAACTAACACAACATAGGAGCTGCTCGCGCGCAAGATTTATACAGACTGCTGCAAGAAATTCTTACGGAACAGGGGCTGGAATTTGTGATTGCTCCTTTCGGGGCTTGTGCACAAGTCAGTATTCATTCGTTTCTCAGCCCAATCGGGAGTGGTGCTAACCCCGTGCCCAGCTAGCATATCTCGAGTCACTGGAAACACAATACATTGATGGTATCATGGGATCGCAAGAGCTGCTATTATATGATATCAATGATTGTGTTCTTCTGCCACCTTCAGCTTCAGACTGGGAGAACAAGAAGATCGTTGGCATTTCCAAATCCGAAATCATCAGGCAGTTGAATGTTACACCCGAAGTCTTAGCGGATGCTCTCCTGATGATCGGGACATCATTTCTCCCTCCCTTCCCACCACTTCAGGATCGAGAAATTATTACTCAACAACCATTCACAGTAAAGGATGCTGCCAACCTCCTGAGAACGTCGGAAAAATCCGTGACCACCACATGTGCTGCTTTTAACGATATTCTGCAGCTACGAAATCCAAACTGGCTCGACAAATTCCGAAAGGCCAAGATGATAGTGAAGCATTGTGGAACAGTGCGAGAAAATGGGGATGTCCAAATCAAAGACTTTAATAATCTTACGTTGGATAACCAAGCATACTTGGGGCTGCAGCTACCAGCCGAACTATACTACTATCTCTCGAAGGCCCTGATTGGGCCTCGATTTATGAACAGCTTTCTATTGCTTGAGTCTCTAGTACTCCCAACCCTGGATGGCGTTGTCTCTGACGAATATCGAAAACTCATCACGCGCACTCTCGTACCATTGAAGGAAACCGCGGCGGCCTTGATTGTATCACGGATCCATCGCGCATTTCAATTCAAGGACATCACATTGAAGTTTTGGTTTGATGAGTCTTTGAAAGAAACGCTCATTCCTCGAAATTTGGCAATACAGAGCAACCAGCAAGCCGATACGTGGAAAGTCAAGGAAACGGAGCTCCAGGAGGCAGAAAAGGCTACAGGGCTGTCCTCAGGAAGTCTTTCCTTTGCCCTTCTCTCATTACAACGAAAAGAGTATTCCCCCAAGACCATTGCTGGTAAGGAGGAGAAGGACAAGGATATCAAATTGACCTCGGACTCCGAAGTCATATCAAATGTGCTGTGGCGAGTGCTTCATCTTAGAGGTTATATCAACGATAAGCATGAGTTGACAAGCTGGGGCAGAGCGCTGGCGACTACTCTCAAGACTGTTGCTTCCGATGTAAAGACCTACAAAGATGTGCATCATCTCCAGGAAGCAGCTTTCCTCGGGTTTGAACTTCTTCGATTTGATAATCTCAATTCACGCAATCGCCACCCTGAGCTCATTGGAGGGCCCTTGAGAGGTGATGATGCTGACAAGGCAAGCTGTATACTTATTGGTCGTACGGCATGTCTTCTGAAAATCCGACATGGCAACGTAGGCTACACAGGACCCCTGAGCAAGAATCTACTATCATTCCATTCAATCATCAAGGCTGTCCGTGAGACGGATAGAGACTTGGTGGAGGCAGCAGCCGCTTCCATATTCTTGAACGGGCATGCTACCCGGGATCAGGTCGATTTTGCCAAGATTGGCAGAAGGTAAGCCATTCATGCCCCAAACTGTCAACACTACTAATTCTCACCAGCCTACCTCTTTCCACCGATATCGATATTGCGTTTGGAATCGCAGTCAAGACCTACCTCGATGATTTCGTTGAAGTCAATGCCACGCCCGAGGACAAAGCCGCCAAGAAGGCCAAATTCCCAGAAAAATACATTCCATTTGCTGTGAACTGGTCGGAGGATCTTGATGTCGCGTTGAATTTCTTTGGTGCGCTTCATGATGGGGTAAAGACTTTGGGAGATGAGATTGGAGAGACGGATCGGAAGGCTTGGGGTGATGCAAAGCAGTGGATGATGGCGAGGAGATAGAGGGGTGGGGGTGGGGGTCATTTGGGTTGGGCGGTTACTTGATTTCATTGGATGGCTGGAAGAGAAAAATAAAGAGAATAGGCTGGGATAGCTGGTCAACGGATTAAAATAGGTTGAGCTCGTGCAAGGCGACTCGGTGGGCGTGAAAAGTATCTAGTTGTAAGGTGGTGGAAATCAAGCTCGTCAACCCATTTTTTGTTATAGGTTGTGTGTGCAATATTTTTCGGGTAGGTGAACATTTCTGCTTTGCCTTGGGAAGGAAAGGATGGAAAACTCGACCGGGGTATGAAGTCAAAGTCAGAAGGGTTGAACAAGCCGTTCCTTCCTCGAGGACGCCTGGCCCTTGGTGCGACTCGAGGTCGCCCCCTCCTTCTTTACTTCTAGCTACCATGGATAAGGTCGTCTTTTCTCGGTCCCATCCATCACTTGAATCAACTGAGGGATACTCCTTCCCTTTGTACGTCGACCTTGGCCTCGACCTCACGCTACTACGGGTTGTCTGTTTTAAGTGATTGAGTTGGACTAGGCCAAGACGCTTCAGCGGACCGAGCCGTGCTGATTGCTTTCTGTCGGGTTGTTCTGGTATTTTTGGGATGGATGGGTGAAGGAAATGTAGTTAGCGTAGTTAGCGTAGTTAAGTAGGAGAGTTGATGGAGGGAAATTCCTGGTTGGATCTAGGTTTGGAGTATATACCACCTGCGTGTTTTGACTTTGTCATCGGGGTTCGTTTGAGTGCTTTGGAAGGGGTGTCTAGGTGTCTAGGTGTCTAGGTGGCTCTTTGTTGCGTGTGGATGAGTTTGGATAAGTTTGGATCTTCCTTCTAGCAGTGCTGGGGAAATGGAGGAATCAAGGAATTAAGGAATTAAGGAATTAAGGTTGTGGAAGATGAGGGGAAGAGGAGTTTTAAGTTGGCTCTATCTACCCCTGAGGACGAGGACGTTCCTGCTGCCACTTCCAATCCATGCGCCTCTCGAGAGTGTCCCTTCCCTTGAACCTCTTGCTTGCTAGAAGGCTTGCCCAAGTTGTCGGGTTGAGGATGAGGCCGGGACACTTCGGTAGAAAAATTCAAGGATGCTCTTCTTTTCCTTCGATCATGGCTCGCTAGGCTTGGTGTCACCATGGATGCACTCGGCGGAAAGTCGTGGAGGTCTATATTTTTTTTTTTTTTGGAAGAGTAATAGACCGGACCAGAGACGATGCAAGGGCCACTTTTGGAGACATGACTGTGGGGTCTTGGTTTTAATGGCGTTGGGATGAGTTGAGTTTGCGTTGTGTTCCTTTCTCTTTTTCTTGGTTGGGGTTTGTGTGAGAAGATTTGGGATGGAGCGTTTTTGAGGTTGGGATTTGGGATTTGGGATTTGGGGATGTTTGGTGGGTGAGAGGGAGGTGGGTGAGAGGGAGGGGGGTGGGATTTCAAGGATAGTCATGCTTGAGTGTGAGGTAAAAATGAAAGATGGGTGAGGAAGTTTTATACGGTGTGTAGGTCTGCACAACGAATAAAAGCTACGAATATATTCACGATTTTCTACAGATAAATTACCCTTTAAATTATTCAAGAATAAGGAGCGTTTAGAGTGTAAATAGTAGTTATTTATTTATAAATATTCTATATTCTCCACCCTTTTAGTATAGTTTCCCACTTATCTAAATATATATGAAAATCCCCTGAAATTAGCCGCTTTAGTTGCTTTTATTATCTCGATTAGACTACGCTAGGGCGTTTCTAGGCTAAAAATTAGATAAATTATTAAATAAGGTGAAAAGAGTAGAGCCTTTTAACCCTTTCAACGTCGAAACCTTAGTTTAAAGGTCACGTATATAATATTTTAGAACGTAGGGTGTTATGTAATACCCTTTAACTTAACACCCTATTTCATATAATATAAGTGATAACGAGTAGAGACGATAGTAATCTATTAATAATAATTAAAAGTAAGTAAGTTTATAGTTTAGTTATATCTAAATATATATATAAAAAGGGAGTAAAATTCAACTTATACAAACCCTCTATACTAAGACCTAGAGAGTAGATATTAAGCTTAATAAATAGAAACTATTTGTAATATATTTATTTAAGCTCTTATTACTTGAATAATCGCTCGAATACTATATAGCTATTTAATATTTATAATAAATAATTAATATTTTATTTATATATTCGTTATGTAGACCTAACGGTGTATAGTATAAATGTAACGACTTTTTTGCCTTTCTTATATTTACAGAGATTACACGTGACAGGGCCCACTTTTCCTGCTGCGCGAGAAAACCTCTTTCCGTAAACCTAGCTACTAATTTTCTCTTTTTGTTCTTTGATTCGTCGTTAGTGTTTATATAAGGTATCAAGTTAGGTTCAGAGTGTAATAGCAGTATTCTAGGTAGCTATTAGGTTATTATTTATTTTATCTCGAATTATACTTTACACGAGGTCTGAGATTGAAGTAAGTCTTATAAGATAAGTTTATTATTTGAGTTGGCTTGAGGTATATTAAAAGAGTATATGTTCGTCGATCAATCTTATTCTAGAATATCTGGAATAATAAATTAGATTAGTTGCGGAATCGCAGAATAGTTGAGAGAGAAAAAATGAATATTTATTTTATTTCAAAGTTGAGGGAAGTCTTTGGAAGTTTGAGGATTAAAAGGAGAGGTGGAGGAGTGAGAAGAGGTGCGGGAAACAAGAAAGAAGGCGTTTGAGAGAGAGATTTGGTGATTTGAGAGGGGTTTAGTAACATCACTCCCATTCTCAAGTTATTTTCATCGAATCAAAGAAAAGAATATTAGACAGCGAATTATACTGTACCTCGATAAAAAGAAGTCGTTCGAAGGTTGGAAGTTCGAATTCTGGAAACAGACTTGGCAAAAAGGAGCGAAATTCCTAGAGCTGTTGTCGTTATTTTGTTTGAAAGCGTCACAATTTCTTCCACATCGTTGGCTACTGTCAGAAGCGACTCCCGGAAGCTTGCTTAAACTCTTCCTCAAGCCATCGTTTTTCTTACAGCTCCTTGATTAGTTTCTTACCCCCTATATAGTTAGGAAGGGTTATACGATGACGATGAGGTGAGATTTCAATCTAAGTGACGTAGTTTCCTCTCGCTTATGTTTGAGGAGAAACTAGTACAGAACAAGGTTTAGAACAAGAAGTGTATGAGTCGATGGGTTTGCTATAACTAGAATAATTAAAAACAATAGAGGACTTACTCGAAAATTCGAGAGGCTTTATATATATATATATATATATATATTCTGTCTCAATATTCAGGGCTTTCCAGTAATTATATTAAGAACTTAAGAAGACTCTAATGTAAATTTTTTAAGTGACAGCACCTCTTCTCTTTTTATATAGCTAGAATTAAGAGAAACTGGAATAATGTTGTAGGAGTAAGGAGTGTTCACTCTCCTTCTCCAACTACTTTGAAGATGAGGAGGTAATCGCTCTCGGCGGAGTAACATTACTCCAAGTTGACAAAACCCTGTTTTTGCCACGAGCTTAACACCGGTGTTTGACAGTAAGTCAAGAATTGATAGAGAATTAATAGTAAAAATATATCCCGAATGTAAATACTTCAGATTTTTGTAATCTAGAAAAATATAAGGACTGATTTTTCACAGGTTCAATTCCGATATATTCCCTTCTGCCTGGAAGATTGTCAGAGAATTATGCCATGAACCGTACCGGCCTTGGGAACGTGTTAGTGGCGTAAGCCTATCTCTTGAGGACACTGTTCTTCTGCGGACACACTTTATACTTCTCCAGATACCTCGCTCAATGGGATAACGGTCATCACTTCCTGCAGATGTGGCCGCCTATCTCGAGAAACCACCACAGAATGGGACTCACTCAGTTCTAAGAACCCCATTCATCTCTCCTCACCTCACAATTTTTAAGCGTAACCAGCTATAAATAATGTATCTAGATTCTACCTAAGCGAGTGACTAGCAAACTCTGTTTGCAAAGGATCCCTTTTTTGATTCCGGAACGAAATAATCTGAGTGCCTATCGAGAAGTGAGGTTGAATGGAATTCATGGTGGAAGTGAATCCATAAGAACTTCTTCCCACTGCTGAGGTACGGTATAAAGTAATATTCTAGACGCAGTACTCTTTAGATCAAACAAGGCTATCATACAACGCATTCAGTTACACGGGGAGTTGGATTAAGGAATCACAAGGCTAGCGCGCTGCCGGAACTAAGTAGGAGCTGAAACTCGTTTCTTACATGCGAGATCTGAAAAGCTCAAATTTTCGAACGAAAGAGAGAGTGTAATTCGACACTAGTTTAAGGATCGGCAAAAAATAATAAACCGACGTTAAGAAATAAATAGAAAGTTCATAGTTCAGATATTCCAGCAGAAATCTAATAGAAGTTGAAGGTTAGAACTCGCTTCAGATCCTTTTTTTCTCCCCCGCGCCCGCATTGAACGCTCGCAACCTAGTCTACTAGAGAATTTCAATACAATCTGTCTTCCTCTTGGATGATGTGTGATATGTGGAGAACTTCTTACTTACTACTTTACTTGGTGAGCTAACTTTATTTATAGGTGTACCTCAATAGAAATTTTGGCTCAGACTGGAACCTTGCTTCTGAAACACATTCACTTGTACTTCAAACCCAGAGTTCTCATTCTTTCTTCGTCACTTATCCGTCAGCTTCTAGAGCATATTAGTTTACCAAATACTACGTCATAAGGAACTAAGACTTATTTTCACAGTGTTGTAAGAAAAGACAAGCTCGTTTAAGTCACGTGTTCTAGGACGAGGAAATACCCTAAAGGCAAGACAGAACGAAGAGAATGTGACTGGGCAGTCGATGAATTTCTTAAGCTGATCCTGTATTATGAGAGTACAGTTTTCAACATTCCTTAGTCGGAAAATCACACTTCACTGAATTCTTTAATACATCCTTCAAATTGTGCACTTAGGTCCATCACTTTACCTTTCATTTACTCCAAACATCTGAACTATAAATATTCAAATCCTCTTCTACAGTTTGAATTAATATCAGCGCTGGAATTTTGTCTCCGGGATTTTGAAGCAATAATAGCTATCGCAATTGAAAATCTCTAGACTATATCGCCGTGACAGTAGTGCAGTTCTTGAGATGTGCTTAGTACTATCCGAGGTCCTTGCGAGAGTATTGGTTGTGAAGTAGAATTTTTATGACTGCTCTTTACAGGAAAACAATACTTATAAAAGTAGGTAGAAAGGATGAATAAGTTAGACATCCCGTGAGACTCTTCGAGAGAAATTTGAGAAGCCAGTGGGTTTGAAAAATTTCAAGATATGCACTTAAGATCCTGGTGGTGGACAATGGTGGAGATAACAGTTGAAGGCCCATAACGACTTTGATTTTACAACGCGCGTTATCAGGATTCAGATAAGAAATCACTGTCGGAGAAGCTTTCACTATTGAAATGAATCCTTTCGGTTTATCAGTTTTAGCCTAAGAAAGCACGTGTCTAGCACTATGAGAAATCGAAATTCTCATTGTAGGAAACGATTATACAAGAGCGTTCCCGGACTTAAACTATCTCTCCCCATCCAGAACAGTAGCTTCATAATCTCTGGCGTTGTTGAAGGTGCTTTGAGTATCTCATGTGTTCTGCACAACCCGCTTTTATGGTAGAGTGTGACCAATCAACTTGTCACCTAGTCGTGGTAATTCACTGCTTCGCTACCTTACAGACTTGAGACTTGAAGTAGCGAATTGAGATCGATATTGAGACTGTGCTATTCATTCAAACAAAATTTATGTCTAGATTTAGCGTCTAAACCATAATTTACACCATCCCTTCTTATTGACTAGTTCAAAAAACCTTCTATCAATTTCTCCCTTGTCTAATAAGATCTCGTAGAAAGTCTCAAACTCTCAAAATCCCAACTCCTTAAGATGAATTTGACAATTCCATCTATTTCAAAGCTATCAACTAGTCCAAAGGAAACCCACCACTGGCAAGGAACCATTGTAGGCCGAACAGCAAAAGTCGCAGAAGGAGTGGGCTTGATACTTCAAGTTATACATAGGACGACGATGACAAACCTTTTCAATTGATAGTTCAAAGCATATGTATACTCACGACTTTTACTCTTGCACTCTTGAAAATCTGAGTTATAAACATTCAGATAACAAAACACTGTCGAAAATAACACCACTACCGAGAACCTTTCCTCGTTTGCTTATAATTTCAAAACTTTCATCTCTTGTAGCGTTCCTAGAATTTACCCTTAATCTCTATCCCTCAGCTTCCTAATGAGCTCTACCGCTTTTCCCGTTTGTTGTGGCAGAAAACAGAAGCGTGGGTGTCGATGATGATTTCATATTTGCAAGGAGGGGACAATAAACTTTCAGGCCTCTATATATATATATACTTCATTCCTACTTACTTCACGTGAGGCGTCGACGCTATCGAAATCTAGAAAAATCAGGCTCACAGCAATTTAGTAAACCAATGAATATCCATCGTTTGGGTATTCTTTGTGAGAGTTCTATAATACAAATGCTTTTCCCCAACTAACCAAATTTACATTCCGGAAGATTGTGCAGCCCGGGAATATCCAGCAAAGTAATATTGATGCAGCTTTCTTCGTGTTTTCTAAGTAATTTTTGAGGCCGGAACCTCTGAAACTCCGGGTCTGCGTTGAATAGTGACTCGAGTTCCTCAGCCAACTTTGGCCAGTGGGAACTTTTGCTCCAGCTGCGCCTTTTGCTGGTTCTTTAATCTTTTTTTGGCTGCTCTGTTGCTGCATTTGTCGTCTCTGGACTTTCTACCTTGGCTGCGCTCTCTCCGCTGGTTGGTTCTTCGACCCTTACTCGCTCTGCAGCCTCTGGTTTCTCTACTGTTGACTCTGCTGGCGTTGTTGCGCTTGCCTGTTCTGAAATCTCTGCCTTGGCTGCACTTTCCGAGCTTTGGCCCTTCTCTGGGGAATTATTTGTCGCAGGTGCAGCCTTCTTAGCCCACCACTCATCAGTCATTCTATTGATCTGAGGACCCCAAACTTCCTCTCCACGCTTCAAATCCGAGTACTCCAGAACATTGCCTGCATCGAAAGAGAAGTCACCTTGTCGCGAACGGATCAATTCGGCCATGAGACCAGCAGATCCAACAGCGGTACCGAGATCGTGGCAGAAGGAGCGAACGTAGAATCCAGAAGTGACAGTCATGCGAATTCGTGCAGCGGGTGGGCCTTTAGAGATTGGTGATGAGGGTGTTGGAGTAATGGTAGTGGTAACTGGCCTAGCGTCGGTCTTGATTTCGACTGAAGAAATAGGGACTGATTCTGGTTCGGCATCTGACAAGCCTCCAGACATGACAGCCTTGGTGTACTCCGGGGAATCAGTTTTGACGTACTTGGCCGGTTTCTCCTGAACCAATTCATCGTGATCTTCGCTCAACTTCCTCTTCCGACTCTCAAACTCCTTTTGCGCCGCTGCCTCTGTCTCCGCCTTTGACCCCGAATTTGCCTCCGCAGCACCTTCAAATCCAGCTTGCGCCCAAACCTGCTTCGCAACATTGATCTCGGCTTCACTTCCCTCCTCCGTCGGCGCCTTATGCTCATGCGTCCCACCCTCCATCCATTCCAAGAGCTCCAACTCCACAACCTCCACCGGCCTCCTCTCAATCTTTCTAGGAATTGGCTTTCCCTCCCGCGCATATTCATATAAAGGCTTCCCATCCATCTTCAGCGCACTAAAAATAGGTGGTAACTGCAGAAACGTCCCCTTGAAAGCCTCCATCTTCTCCTCCACCATCTCCCTTGTAATATGTTCATAAGGAGCTTTCCGCAGAACCTTCCCCACCCGATCATATGTATCCGTGCTCGCGCCAAATAGTAATACCGTCTCGTACGTCTTCGTGCATTTTAAAAAGTCTTGCAGCGATTTCGTGCCAATTCCAATACCCGCGATGAGAACCCCCGTCGCGAGAGGATCCAGTGTACCTCCATGGCCAATCTTCACCTTTGGGTCCTGATTCTTTCGTCTTTTTCGCTGGTTGGGGTTGTCGCGGGCGAGGTTGTGTTTAACTTGTGCGAGGTAGGGGGCGAAGAGTTGGGAATTGTGAAAGACGTCTTGACAGTCACGGAGGACTTGGGCAGAGGAGATGCCGGTGGGTTTATTAATGGCTATTTGGCGGTCGCTATTAGCAATTGAGGTTGTCGCAAAGCTCAGGGGAGGGGATGGTACCAAATACGCCTTCAACAACTTTGCCTTTATTCATGCTGCGCCAGATTGTTCGCGAGGCTCCGACAACGGGTTTGGCTATGGATGACATTCAGTTAGAAATGTTTTTTCTCTGCGGGATGGCCTGCATAAGTGGTGTAGTGGGTTCCCGGCGGCTGCAAGCTTCGAAATATTTTTGGTGTCATTCTGCCGGGCGGTGTGGTTCGGGCACTTACAGAATTTTGAGGGGACCTTATTTCGACCTCAACCCAAACTTAAGGTGGTTATTTCTCTCTCTGAGGATTTGTTGGATCCGAAAATGAAGGTACGATTGTAGATTGTCGTCAAGTTGAGAGTGAAGTTGACTGCTGAGTTATTTTTAACCTCACCTTCGCTGGTACGAATCGATTGTCAGAAAGTGAGGGCTCTCGTAATAAGAATGATCTTGAACTCCAAGCAGGAAAAGATACCAAGTACTCCGGTTCTCCTAATTACTTTGAGTAGTCGAGTTTGAAGAATTGTTGAGTGTGAAAGTGTGGATGCAGCTAAGCTGTAGTTAGGAAGGCGGGGTAAGGTCAACTTTTCACTAGACTCTCTATCAAAAAAGGCACACTTGATACCTCCACCTGGATAGAACTAGACTATGAAGCTAATATTCGCTTGAGAAGCTTTCGCTATTAGATATATGGCTAGCTTCTTAATATATCTTATTTAGCACTTAATATATTCTAATCTAGAAAAAATATACTATCTTATATAAATATACTCTCTTAGAATTTTAGAAATATATATAGATTTTAAAATAATTTTCATAGAACTAGATAAGATTATAAAAAATATCAAAAGTTATAAGTTTATCTCTTTAGAACTAGTATACTTTATTAGACATATATATTAATATAAGAATATATATATAGTATATTACGAGATATATTATAATTAATAATTATTATTGAAATACTACTACTAATAATCGATAAATTTTATTTTTATTTAAATAGCTATTTTCTACGCTTATAGAGTAAGACTTAGTATTATATAAATGAGTTAAATTAAAGAAGAGTAAGAGTTGATTATATTAAGAAATTTATCTATAAAATTCTATATATTTAAAAAATTATAAAGTTATATTTAGAGAAAAACCCAAATCTCTTAGTAGTATACTAAGTAGCTAGCTTACGTGTTTTAAACGTAGTACTATCTTTTTCTATTATAATAATAAGTAATATAATAGATATATATTATTAAATTATAGAAGAAAGATAGTATATTATAGTATAACTAGTATTTATAAGACTTAGTAGAATTCGTAAGAGACTAAGTTTCTATTAACTCTTAGTCTAAATTACTAAGTCTTTATTTATATAAACCTTATATATTAGTATACTTAATCTACTCGATTATTATTATAGAATATTACTTAATATTAATAACGATTATAGACTCTCTTAAAACTAGGATTACTATTAGACTTATATACTAAGATTATTAAATAGATTATTAGAGAGTAAATACTAATAATTATCTTATATTAAGTTATTTAATAATATATTAGATTTCTAAGAATAGCTATAAATATAACGTGTATTAGTATAAATGTTTAATCTAGTAGAAAATAGTTCTTTTAGCTATAAGCTAATAAAATACTTAGTTGCTAAATATAAAATAAAGTTATATATTTTATATATCTTATATATTTTATATAGTAAATTATAATTCTTTAGAACTTTAAAAGACTAATTCTCTAATTATAAGAACCTTCTACGAAATCAAGATTCATATAAGCGCTTTTTAACACAAGAAAGTAAATTTTAAATAGGTAAATATAAGTTATATAATCTTTATTTAATACTATAAAACTCCTATATTAAAAACCTAAGACTTATTAGAGAGTAAAAGAGTTCTTCGAGAAACCTCAAGTGGAAAATGTTCAAAAAGGCTTACTTTACTTACTTTACTTACTTTACTTACTTTACTTACTCCTTCCTCTTTCCTTTTCCTTCTCTCTGCCTATTGATTAGATACCGACCTACCCGGCTAGGCTAGTAGAGCGTCCCGTACATACCAAAAGTCAGAAACGACGACTAAATCGCAAATCGCAAATCGTAAATCGTAAATTGTAAATCGTAAAGCTTAGATTTCTAAGTATATGGCTCTTTAGAGCTAAATCGCAAATCGCAAATTGTAAATCAATAAACGTAGATTTTTTAGAGGCTAAATCGTAAATCGTAAATCGTAAATCACAAATTACAAAAGTCGTATAATTAATAAATAATCATAAAAAGTATTAAATATTAAATTAAAACATATTAGAGTAAGAGATATATATATATAATATAAAAAGACTATACAAATCGACTTTTATTACTATAATAAGTTCCTAAATTATATCTTAAAACTAGGCCTTTTTTAAACTAATTACTCTAGATTACTTAATATCGAAGTAATTAGCTTACTTTAAAAGCTTAAATAATCTTAATTTAAGATTATTTAAGCACTTTTAGCTACTTTTCTCGATTATATACTAATTTCCTAATTAGGGTTAGCGCCATTTATTTTATAGGCTAAAAAGTGTACTTACTTTGTATACTAACCCCCTTATATCGCTCCTTTCTTTAAATACTATATACTACTTCTTATTATTCTTTCCTTTGAAAGTGCTATTCTACTACTATATATACTCCCTCTTCTCCCTCGAATTCAAGTACTAATAACGATAGGAGAAGAAAGAGGATAATCTCTAGTAGCAGCCCTAGGTATCTATTAAAGTACGATATTCTTAGTAGTAGAACCTCTCGAGATAAATCGAATTAGTTACTCCTTCTTTTAAATACTACTCTATATTATTCCTTCTTTTAAAAGTGCTATTCTACTATTATATATACTCCTTCTCTCTCTTTAAATTTAAGTATTAACGATAATAGAAGAAGGAAGAGAATAATCTCTAATAGTAGCTCTAGGCATTTATTAAAGTATAATATCCTTAGTAGTAGTATTATAGTATAATAATCCTAGAATTTTAAGTATAGTAGGAAGTATAAAAAGGGCGATTTTAAGTATATAATAAGAGTCTAAATATACTATGTTAGTTTATTAATTTAGAGTCGTATAGAGTGTTTATAGAGGAGTTATACTAAAAGGAAGTCTCTACTTAAGAGATATATAATATCCTTAAAAGTAAGTATAATATTAACGTCTCTAATACTACTCTTAAGCTCTAAATTAATATAGAGTAGAACCTTCGCTAGTATAAAAAAAGTAAGACTACTCCTATCTTATGTATACGAGTAGTATATCTCTTTAAAGATATAGGATTATCTAATTCGAGTATAGTATATACGTTAAATTATAAGAGCTTTATAATTAAGCCTTAGAGGCTCTAAAGGTTACGATTTAAGATAAGTCTTTAACGTTAAAAGTTCCTTACATAAGAAGAGTATAAAGAGCTAGAGGCTATTCTTTAGTATAAGATCTACGAATATAGCTACTTTAGTATTATAAGAAGCTTTAGTCTTAAGTTCTTCTATATATACTTTAATACTTATAGTATTAATAGAGATAGAGATAAAAGATAAGGCTAAAATGAGATTTAAAAGGCGCTATTAAAAGTTAATAAAGAGAGGTATAATTATAAGTTATAAGAGATTAAGAATACTTATAGTAAATATATTATACTAGAGTCTAATTTTATATAGAGTATTAACAGATATTACAAATTAAGGTTCGTTAGTATTAAGATATATGCTAGTATTAATACCTATACTCGATTTCTCTCTTAAAGCTATTATAGTATCTTAAACGATATAGTAGTATCTACTCTATAGTAATATAGTAATACTATAAGTAGCCTTAGAAAGATACTATACTATATATAATTAGATCGAGGATTAGAATCTCTAATAATAGTAGACGCTTATTATGTACTTTATTAATAATAAGCTATAGAAAGTAGTAGAGAGCTATACTAATTTTTAGACCTATATTAGTTTAGTACTTCTACGGCTAACTAACGTATTAAGGCTTAGTAAGGATAGCTTATAAAAGAGTCTCTGAATAAGTGGAAGATATACTTCTAAGACATTTATAAAAAGAGGTTATTTTCTAAAAAGAGCCTCTCTAATATGATCGCTATATTGTGTATATATATTCTAATTATCTAGAAGAAGCTTTAAACGTTTATATATATATAGAATTGTTATTATATTTATACTAATACTAATTAAGAGTATAGAGTACTAAGAGTGTCGTAGACTAACTTTTACTATTCTAGGAGTAAAGAGTATCTAGTAGAGGATTATAGTATTAAGGTGTTTACTAAGAAGCTTATTAAGCTTTAGGAATTATATAAGAATTAGGATATTAATGTATATTTGTCTTAGGCGACTCTAGAGTAGTATAAAACAAAATTATTAGTATGTAGATATACGCTATTAATTGATAAGATAATATATACTAAAGAGAGGGAAACTTATACTATAGCGTACTTAGATTTAAGAGTAGAATTGTTAGTATATATCTAAGAAAGTAATTTAGTAGGATTAGGCCTTTTAAGTAAGTTAGAAGGAGTATATAAGTAAGAGCTATACTCTAAGGTGGTTTAAGGATTGAAGAAAGCTAGAGAGGCTGATTAAGATAAATTTAACATATACTTTAGTAACGAAGGTAGAAGTAATTAAGCGATAAACATAGTGCTAGATTATCTATATAATAGCGACTTCTTAGACGAGGAATTAGAGGAGTCGGATGACAAATTAGATAAGGATTTAAAAGAGTATATAACTAATAGATATGCCTTACTAGTCGAAGATGATTTAGAAGGAGATTTAGAGACAGATATTAGTAGATAAATTTATATTTAATTAATCTACTCTAGAGGCTACTAATTTATTCTTAGGATTAGGCCTCCTTCTTTATAGAGCCCTTCTACTAATAGATAGTATTAAACGTCGTTGTTATAGTAGAGGGCTCTAATAATTCTAATCCTAGGTCGTCTACTAAAAGATAGTCTCTTAAGTCTATTTAAAGAGTAAGGTTCTAAATCCTTAATCCCTTCTCTTCTTATTAGTAATCTTATACTTAATATATATCTCTAGTCGTAGTAGTAACTCTAAGATTATAGTATTATAATCTACTAACTAACTATAGACTCTATAGTAGTCTATAATTATAATTACCTACTAGCTAGGGTAAATAAAACGTTAATAAAGAGTAATATAACAAAGGAAGTATATATTACTATCTACGAAAGGCGTAAAGAGTTAGCTAGTAATATCGCTTTCACTATCTATAATTAATAAGTAAACAGATATACTAAACTAGGAATAAACCTATATTAAATACGAGCTAAGCCTTAGGCTTAAAATTTATATATTTTAGGTATAAAAAAAGGCTTAACGTAACTCTAAAGAGGAATAGATATGTTTATTAACTTTTAATTAAAATTAGAAGTGATTTATATAAGATTATAGGTATAGTTATAGATATGTAATTCTCTAAGTGCCTAGGGGGGGATTTTGGTAAGGTAAACCTACTAACTACGACTGTTAGTACTAAGCCTAATTTGTAAATTACTTACTACTACTAATAAAAGTTAGTAATCTTAAACTTTTAAATCTTTAAAAAATCGTAATATTATAGGTTCTACGTCTATTAAGTTCTAGTTAGCTTTGTAGATATAAATAACACTATTCTATATCTAAATTAAAAGTAAAAGAATTAATTCAGAATATTATGTTTTTAGGCCATTTTAAGTATATAGATTACTAACTTTTATTAGTAGTAGTAAATAATTTATAAATTAGGCTTAGCGTCGATTACTTACCTTTAGAACCTCCTTAGTTCTTAGAGGAGGTTTCTAAGCTAGCCTCTAAGTAGTTACTTAGATTAGAATATCCTTTAATCTAGCCTTACTTACGCCTACTCTTATAAATGCTTATAGAATAGTAAATAAAGTCCTAGTCTTTATAGAGGATAATATACTATATAACTAGTAATTATTTAATATATACTAGAATAGTATATTAGAGCCTTATAAATAGTACTAAAAGTGAGAAGCAAGGTATAGGAGGTTATATAGTTTAAGTAAGATAGTCCTCTGATTTTCCTGCTTTTATTCTATTACTTTTACTTATACTTTTAAAAGCCCTACGTCTACTACTCTATAATACTAAAAACACGCTAGAATACCTTAATATTAGTCTCTTAAATACTTAGAAGTCTAGGCTTCTTATTCTAAGAGTTTAAAGCTTAAAGTATACTCTTATTACTTCCTAGCGAACCTAGTAAATACTCTAGAAAATCACGTATCTACGCTTTCTTAGAGGCCCTCTAATAATAAGATTAAGAACTGTCTATAAAAAGTAAAAGACTACTCTATAAAAGCTATAATATAAAGCTTTAACAGCTAGGAGAAGAAATAACAGTTAATTATAGAGTCTAGAAGGAAGTAAGAGGCTACTATAGAACGTTCTACTACTAACTACTCTACTCTTATTATTAAGTAAAAGAAGAATAAATTAGCTGTGGCTAGAGAGCGAGCTATCTAGAAGGAAAAGACTAGAGCTAGATAATTCTTCTTTATAAAGGCTTCTAGTAAGACTAAAATAATTAGAGCGAAAGTATATAAGGAGAGATTTATTCTTAATAAGAAAAAGATTAAAAGTAAGTAATACTTTTAAATTTAGTATATACTACTAATTAGTATAGGCTCTCTAGCTCCTTCTTCTCTAATTTATAGAGTGTTAAAGTCTATCTCTATTACTAAAATCTATATTCGAGTAGCCTTATATATCTATATATATATAACGAGTATCGAGGACTTCTCTACTACTAAGAGTATCTTTACAATTACGTACACTTCTATAGTATAATATAGTAAGATAGTTAGAGTATAAATTAATAACGACTTTCTGTTTTAGGTGTCTTACTTATCTACCGGTGACTTTAAAGATCTATTTAACTTTGAATCGGTACTCTAGAATATATAAGCTAAAAGGTTCGCTGTTAAGCTCTTAGAGGATATCTACTATATAATCCTTACTCCTAGTAGGTAGGATCCTGTTAATATACTACTCTTTACTAATATAGCGGAAGACATCTTTTTAGCTATAAACGTTACTATTAGGAAGAGGAAAGCTAAGTGATTAAGTACTATAGATTATAAGAAGGCGGACAACGTATAAGCTCTTATATAATACTTTAATTTACTAAAAGGTTCTATTAATAAAAAGTACTATGAAGTATACGTAGTATTTAATAGCTATACTAATAATAAGCTCTAATCTTTTAAAAAGAGGTAATCTATTACGCTCTTATAGGATACCTAAGAGCTGCTAATTCTACTTCTTTAACTCTTAGCGCCTATTAAGGTATTTGACGACGAGCCTATTATACTCGAAGATGATGCTTAAGATAGAGAGAGAGATACTAGGTCTATACTATTGCTAAAGGATAGTACTAGTGCTAGAGTAAGTGTAATATTAGTAGACGATTTAGAATTAGACGATCTTTTAGAGATATCTATAATTATTGCTACTTACTTAGAAGACCGCTCTATAATTATTACTACTTATTTAAAAGAGGAAGATAATAGAGATAATAATTCTAGAGAGGGTTCTAGAAGTAATATAGAAAGTAAGGATATAGATATAAATATAGATATAAAAGAGGATATTAATAGTAAAGGAGTATTAACTCTAAGCTTATACTCACTATCGTCTCTTATAAAAAATAAGGAGAAGGAGAACTTAATAATATCTACTAAGTTAAATATACTAGAGAGAGTAGATAAAGTAGTATAATAATAGGTAGATATAGACGAGTAAATTATAAGAGATCTTAATACTTAATTATATATAGATATTAATACTACTATTACTAAAGGTAGGCTTAAATTAATTAATAAGGAAGAGTAATTGAAACTTGATTAAGAGCTCGACGAGAGAGTCTCTAATTTACTCTTATCTACTTCTCTTATACTTATAAATACGCTAGTAAGTAAAATAATATCTACTACTATAATTACTTCTATAAATAGCCTTAATTTAAAGAGAAAGAGAGGAGATACTCTCTCTTAAATAACCCTTACTAATTAACCCCTTTATACTACTAAAAAGGTTAGGATTATGTATAGTAAGTATAATAAGAAGAGGGATAAGAAGTAAGGGTATATAGTAGTAGATACTTTAGGTGTAGATACTAGGAGGATTATCTACGATATCTTAATTTTATTACTACTTTTTAGTTACTTTTTACTACCTTTACTCTTCTTTTACTCTCTTTACTAAAGTGCTTAAATAATTATAATTTAAGATTATTTAAGTACTTTAAGTACTACTTTACTAATTATATACTAATTACCTAATTAGGCTTAGCGTCTCTTGCTCTTAGGTTGAATTACATCTGTACTTATAGTATTAAAAGTCTTAATTATCTCTTTTCCTCTCTTATTTATTAGATACTTATATAACGTTATTATTTATACTAAGTATATATATTACTTTTAATGATTTATAATGTTTTAGATAATAGATTTAAAGTTATATTATACTTATATTTAGTATAGTACTAGGTAGTATATATTAATAGAGAGTAAGTAGCGAGCGATTACAATACGTATATATTTAATAGATATATATATACTATATTACCTTCTACTTTCTACCTTTGCTTATACTTGAATTTTACAATTTAAGCCTTACGATTTAAGTATTACGAATTATAAATACCCTTACTTTAAGCTTTAAGATTACTAATTTAAGTATTTTAATTTACGTCTAAATAGCCTCTAAAAAATCTACGTTTATTGATTTATGATTTGCGATTTACGATTTAGCTCTAAAGGGCTATATACTTAGAAATCTAAGCTTTACGATTTGCGATTTACGATTTGCGATTTGCGATTTACGATTTAGTCGATTCCGACTTTTAGTACGTACGGGATGCCGTAGCTAGCAACTATGATATATGTAAACTGAGAGAGAGAACAATGATGATGATGATGATGAGTAATATTTAACCATAACCTATGAACTAGATCCTTGACCCATAACTCATGACCCATGACCTATGTAGCCAGCCAACCGTCAATCGTCCGTTATTCATGGACATGAATGCATGAATGAGGGAAATGAAAATGAAAATTAAGAAGAAGAAGAAGAAGAAGAAGAAGAAGAAGAAGAAGAAGAAGAAGAAGAAGGGAAAAAAAACAAGGAAGGAGACAGGTACAGATACAGAAACAGAAACAGAAACAGAAACCCCAAGGAAGACAAAAAAAGGCAAGAAAGAAAATCAAATCACCCCAAGATTGAAGGGAAGGATAGATGTTCCATCCGGAAAGAAACACCAGCAGCTTCATTTATATGCCCACAACTAACGTCAGTCATGAAAAACCTTGCCGCCTGCCACCCACAGAGCACACCACAACTCCATTGCCTCCCAACCCTGCCAACCCTCCCTCTGCGCCCCCTCTGCGTCCCCTCAAACGCCCCTCCTTACAATTCCCAACGGCATCTTCAACCCTCGACTATCAACATCAAGCACCCTGATCCCTGCCCCCTCCTTAGCCCTCGCCTCCTCCACCTCCTTGACCCTCAACTTCTCCATCAAAAACCCCACACTCCGCCCATTCAACTTCCCCTCCACCCTCGCCAACCTCAACACCGGATCCTCTCGTTGATGTTCCTCGAAATGCTCCCGCATCCTCTCCTGCCCCTCCTTACTCTCAACCTCGTGCTCCAGGAAGTGACACTGCGGCACTAGACACCTCATGCTTCCTCCGGGTCCGCGTGTCATATTCAGAGATTGCGGACGAATAGGATTTACCGGTGTAGGGGACGCGGAATCTTCATCTTCGGAGGGAGGTGATTCGGGAGATGGGGAGGAAGGAGGGGAGGTGGGTGGCGCGGAGGCCATTTCTATGTCGCCTTCGCTTTCTTCGCTTTCGCGTGAGTTTTCGGTGCGTCCTCTTTTACTGTTTGGTGGGAGGATAGCGGGGTAATCTTCTGCTGGTCGCTTGACACTGACACTCTTGGGTTTCATGCGTGCTGTCTTGCCGGAATGTTGGGGTAGGGTTGGAAGTGCTTTTTGTGAGTGCGGAGTTTTCTTCGAGTAGATTTCTACCTGGGGCATCGATTTAACCGTTGGTTGTGGTGTTGCGACTTCACTCGACGTATCTGAGGCTTCCTTTCCTTGCGCGAGATTTGATTTTGCTTTATTAACGGGGTAAGAGTATGGATCCGGAGAGGTTTCGCGAGAACGGGAAGTGATACTCTCCTTCCATTTCGCATGTGCGGCTTCTCGTTCGGCTCGTGTGGCTACTTCTTTGACCTCTTTCGGTTCGTTAGCGGGTGTGGAGACTGCAGTATCCACCGGTGTTCCTTGATCATGTAGACCAGAGATATTGGCCGCACTTGCTCTCTCTCGTTTCGCAGGCTCAGAACCAGGTTTAGTTTTCCGTCTATGAATCCCTTCATATTCCGCTGCCTCCGCAAGCCATTCATCCTCTGAAATCGCCCGGATCTCAACAGCTGTTCTGTTTCCCCTCGACTGTGGTCCACGATAAGGTCTCTTCCTCGCATCCGCCAACTCCTTATCTCGTCTTGTCGCGTTGCAAGTCTTGCCCGTCTCAACGAGGGAAGCATAGATATTGGTACCCTTCCAATCCGCAGGCAGCTGTTTAACGACGACCGTAGACCAAAGTCGAACCATAGCCTTGGCCAGCGGTGGCCACCAGAAACCCCAACTTGAATATAGGATGGTACCGATACTCGCTGCTGAGAATTTCACGTTCGAGGGATCGGAGGCTAAGACGAGGTCCATGATAACTTGGCAAGGATGTACCAAGGTCTCACCGTTCCTAGTTCCCATTGAGGATGTGTTGTACTCGGGGTGGCCAGGTATAGAAACCTGTATAGAAAGCCCTCCTCCCGTGACTTCTGGTGTTGCCGATTCTGAAGCGCTCTTTTTTTGTTTGGCAGCCACTGGGGTAGGTGGGGATGAGGATGATGGAGAGGATGATTGTGCCTGCTTTTTGATTGGTGATGCCTGTCGGATTGGCAAAGGTTGGGAGGCTGAACCGTGGCCTAGAAGACCTGCTTTGTGGTTGGCCTCGAGGGTCTTGTTCTCAGCGACGACCGCTTCATAAGTATCCTTGAAGAGTCAGCTGACGTAAATTTGAACCGCAGATTTTGACTCACTGGATACGTATTTCGCAAAAACATATACAGTTTCCTCTTTCTCATATCCGGAAGCGTAATCATATGAGCCAACATCGTCCTCGCATGCTCCTCGAAGAATTCCAATAATCTTGACTCCTGAAGTCCCCGACCATCAGATAACGCATACTACACATAGTCAGCACATCTCTCCCAAACTTAATAAACCTCCTCATCTCATATCAGCCAAGACCAACAAACATACCTCGAGCAAAAACTCATCAACCTTCAAAATCTTTTTCCTTCTTTTCAGCTCCTCCTCCAAATCCTCACACTGATACAATAATCGAACACTCCACTCCATCCTATTAAACAGAGGCTCGTATCTCACGGAAGGATACATCTTCAACCATCCGCAAATGGTTCCGATCCAGATCTCTGGTTCGGGGTTGGCGTCGATGGCGTAATATAGAATCTCAGCCTCAAACTCAAAGGGTCCATTTTTGGCTCCTTTGCAAACTGTGGATGGAATTAGTGTTGCTCCGATCTAGATTTGAAAAGAAAAATAGAGGAAGGAAATCGATTGAAGCAGTGAAATGAGAAATAAAGTTGCAATCTCGCCACCAGTCTCCGTGTCTCTTCACCCAAAAATGAAAAAAAAAAAAAAAAAAAAAAATCAAGATAGAAAATTCAAAGCTCACAACTCTTCTCCCCTCCCCTCTCAACCTGAAGCGTCCCCTGAACCCTAAAAGGCCCTCTCAAATTCGTCTCCAGCAAATCCACGCACTCCCTCCCATCCCTCGTCCACACCTCAGCGTTCAGCACCGCAAACTCGGGCGCCTCCTCTACCGAATCGCAAGACTTCAAGATCGTCCTGAGATCCGGATATTTAGTTGGTTTAGGCGTCGACGACTCGCCTCTGGTATTTACCATCGTGAGTGTGAGCCTCCAAGGAGAGGCGCGATGATGACGAGGTCGAGATGATGATGAGATATTGAAGTGATGCGAAACCCGACCCAGGATATGTCGTGTATCCTCGAGCTCCGAGATCCTTAACTCGTGTCAATCGTAAGATATCGTGATTCGTAAAAAGCCGTTACTTCCAGTCCACCCCTCCTGGTCCACCCCTCTTCGCCGTCTCAGCTCAAAAAACAAAGAGCGCAAGAGCCAAATTGAAGAACCAAAGAGTTCGAAGTGAGAAAGTAGAAGGTAGTTTTAGACCATGTAAGAAGATGGATATTAGGCGCCGAAGGGAACCAAAGGGAACGGAAGGGAAGATGAAAATTAGACGTCGTAAAGGGCGAAGAGTAGGTGGCATTAGGTTCCACAAGATCTCTACGCGTCGCGGGTACAATTTCGTGAGGTTCGCGCTTTCAGCCTTAGATATTAGGTTACAGGTTTTAGTGGTGGGTTTTAGATAGGCGTGGGTTAGTTTTCCGGTGCTAAGCCAAAATGGGTTTAGCTTAAACCAGTATGTCTAAAACCTATTATATATCTCCGTACTTTCATTAAATTGCTTCACTTGTTTATCTTTATATTATATTAATAGATTAATTATAAGACTAATAGACGAGAGAAGCACTATTATTCGTTTGAATATAACCTTAACAGATTAGTAATAGTATAAGCTATAAAGAATAAGACTAAAGCTGATTATTTTAGTAGCCATAGCTATGAGTATTGAACTAGTTCCTTATATAGCTAGCTATAATAGGCTATAACGTTAGTTACTACTACGGTATTCTTAAAGGGTTTTAATAGAGCTAGTAGACTCTTAATAGATTCTTAGATAAGGATTAAAGCGTATTAATTATAGTTTAAAGCGTATTAATTATCTGAATATTACGAGGCTTCTAAAGATAATCGTTTTTATATCTAAGGCTTAAGTCTTTTTTAAGAGCTAAGAATCTTTAAGAGTTAAGGTTCTTACTTAATAGTTAAAATCAGTTAAGCCTTAGGTAATAACTAAATCTAGTAGAGATATATATAGAGACTAGTACGTAGAGGCTAGAGACTAGGCTAGGCTAGGTATAAGTACCTCTTATAACTATATCTCTTTATTATAATAAGAGTAGCTCGGCTCTAATACGTCTAGGTAAACTTTCGCTAAATTAGTCGAATACTTTCTTTATATTATAATAGCGTTAACGTTGATTCTTTATAAGCGATACTAAGTTATACGTAGACCTCTATCTACTAGGCGTATATATATAGTATAGTGCTTCTGCCTAGAGTATAGTACTTCTGTCTAGAGTATAGTACTTCTGTCTAGAGTATAGTGCTTCTGTCTAGAGTATAGTTCTTCTAATTAGTATATACTTATACTAGTCTTAAAGAGCTTTGACTCTTAAGAGTTATTTAAGAAGTAAGGCCTTTTAATAATTAATTCTCTCTTAAGACTTAAGCTTACTTGATAGTTAAGGATTTTAAGCCTTAAAATCGTATTGACTCTTGTGTAATAATCACTTATGCTTAGTCATCGTACGATACTCTTTCGACAGTCCACCTCTACTACCTAAACCCTGTAAGGATCTGCGGTACAAATTAATAGCTTCACAACTCCCAACAATCACAATGAAACAGTAAAGCATGAAGATAACAATGATTATGATTGTTGATTCATCAATTGAGTATTCCTATAACCATACATACATACACTCCTTTTCCTCCTCTACCATCGCCCCTTCATTCAACCTTGCCTCCCTTGAACAAAGGTTCAGCTCAGGTTACAATCTTCCCCAGCTTTTCAGCCTTTCAACCCTTCCCAATCCTACTCCCATCCCAAGACAAGTGGACGAAATCCAAGCAATCGTAAAAAGTGACGCAAGAAAAAAGAGGTATCCCAGGCCATAATGCGAAAATCATGTAATCCAATCCCTCATCCCCAACCTTCGAATCTCTCCTCTCCCCTGCATCCGAAAATCTACCCCCCCCCCCAAAGCAAAATAGTGACTTCAGCCATCCAAACGAAGCACAAAAGTCAAGATTAACCGCCCGTGCAATGAATACTATAGATGAAAATGCCGAGCCTGTCAAGCATTTGGAAAAACGCGAGCCATGAAAAATTGTGACACAGAAAAGAAACTCCCTATATTGATGTTTGGTAGTACGCTGGGTGTGTGTTATCTGTAGACCAAGGCACCACAAAAAAGAACGCCTCAAGATCAGGATGATTGGATGTCAGTGATGTCCACCGGTCTGTATGTACTCGTATCTCTTTGTTCGCCTTTGAGGAGGTCCCTATCCTCCGTCCCTTCGTATGCTGATGACATGATTCGACAAAAGAAAGAAAAGTGAGCCGCTACGGCGTGGTGCATTTCTGCGAGCGGGGTACGGTATCGATTGTATAAAATGTGACTTGTTTTCATGGTATTAAACGCCCGCAATGCAGTATTTTGAGTTCATTGACTATGTAGTCATGATTAGCCCAATGGATGAGTCCGTTTGCGTGCTTCGTGACATTTTTCATTATGATATTAGGAAACTCGTAGGTCGTTTCTTCTGTCCGATTTTCCCAAATACGTATCGTGATTCGATTATGTGTTGGTTTGGGGCTTGTCAAGTCAACTTATTGAGTAGCCGCCACACACCAATGTCTGTGGAATACCCATGCACTCTTCTGGCACTCCTTGCTGCAGTATTTCGTCCTCCTGCATCTCCGGCATTTCGCGAATTGCCTGGTGTATTCTTCCCACTTCCCACATTGGTAGTAAGCACACTGTCTGATGCCTCCTCTGCTATCGTCCTTTCGGCACAAATTCCGCATCACAACTCCGGCCCAATATTGCATATCTTGGCTGTGATGTCGAACAGTAAACTTTTCCACTAGTGGGAAGATGTTGAAATCGTCTGGAAGAAGGTACTCTTCTTCCTCTGAATCGCAAGCCGAGCTGCATGCCGTAGGTGAGGAGGAGGAGGAGGAGGAGGACGATGGCGAAAACGAATTGGACTCATCAACATCTAGAAGATGAAGTTCCGATCCAATCTTGAGTTTTGGTACAAGATGCGATCGTTGAAAATACGATCGCAAGTTACAGTACTTGGAAACATACGCGAGCAACTGAAGTGACATGAGAACATCTTCGTCTCTTGGCATCGCAGCCAGAACTTGTCCATTTGTGGGGGTTGGTCTGTCGAGAAGATATCGAGGGATCGTGGCATTAGGCATAACTGGAGGGGTGTTTGCGACAGTTGGTTGTGCGGGAGAGAGGCCCATAGTTGGGCCAGTTGGGGTTGTGGCGTCATTAATCATGCTGCCGTCAAGGACAGAACGATGGGTGATATTAAAGGTCCCAGCATCTTGGGCTTCCGATACGGTTGGGGTGGTTAGTCCAAGAGGGGTTTCGACTGCTGTGATCATGCTATCCCCCTCGTCCATGCTGATGTCCTGTATATTGATTGGTGATTGAATTTCACCAGCGGTAACTGTGCTAACGCCTGACATTTCGGGATCGCCAGACTCGTCAGATGCCATGCTATCAGCGCTGGGGTCTTCCTGATCCCCAGCCATTGATGCTTGATGCCTGATTGACGGTCTTCTGCGGGAACGAACCGCGGGGGCAGACATCGAGGTAGGTCGAACCGTTGGTGACCTCAATTGATTAGGGGGAGGTAGAGGCGTGGTGGGAGATTCTGGTTGAGAGGTCATGCCGCTATGAATTCCCGGCACCATTGATGGCAGACGATCCACATCACGAACAGGCCTGAGATTGAATCCATCTGCAGCATCCATCGAAGGAACGGCAGAAGCCAGTGGCTGTATGTTGTGTCGGGAAGGAGGTAAGAAGTGTTGCCTGGCATCTTGAGCTCTGTGGTGATGATGGTGGTGGTGGTGTCTGTGACCGGAAAAGGTGGTTCGTTCAGGGGGAGATGTGACTGCAAAGGCTGGCCCGGTGGGTGTTATTTCCATTGGGTCGGTCGCGGTCAACGGAGGATTGGCAAAAGTGGCGGGGATCTCGATTGATGGGGGAGGAGCTTGTCTCCTCGAAGGTCTGAATTCGGACTCGAATCGTGAGACCCGGTTCCCAAATGAAGCCCCTTTGTGGGAGCTTCGATGCTCCCCCGACCGAGAATGGTGACGCGATTCAGCCAACGCCTTATTCTTCGCCTCCTCTGCCTTTTCTCGACACCTATCAACCACCTTGATGTAATTATCGAGTATCGTAGCAATTACGGGGACCATGTCCGCTTCCACCACTCTGGTGCGGACATTCTCCGATCCTCGGACCCCGATGTTCACCACGCATTGAAATGCCAAATTCCATTTCCACATATCCATCATATCCTTACTCCTGCCAGCCTTCAAGAGGCATACTAGCCTCTCTACGCCGCCATCGACTGTGAGGATGTCCCTGATTCGGGCCGAGGATGTGGTAAGATAGGCAAGATGGTTGAGGGAATTGATGAGAGGGAGGGTTGATGTACAGTCGAGGGCTCTGCGATCGTACAGGGCCGTTGTGATGCCCACGGATGCCTTGTTGACATTGGGGATACTGAAATTGACTTCCCTCATGATGAGGTTGTGCCGCAATATCGCGGTGTAGGAAGGGGGTTATTCGTCGCCTGAGTGTTTCAGCTGTCTGAGGGCCGATGATTATGAGTGTAAAAAGTCAAGCCGATGTAGCTTGCTTGGATGAAAACTCGAAGATGCCGGTCGGAATTCTGACGGGGAAATCGAAAGTAGTTTGCGGTGGTGGGTAGTAAATGTAGGATGGCTCGTGGTCGGGCGTGATTCGAATGCCGGTCGCCTCGAGAGGAATTACGCTATCGAAGCACCGGGTGTGCCGTGAAAGAATCGAACAAACGGCGGACAATTATCGAAAAGGGTATAATATGGTATGTAGATTCGAAAATTCGATGGGGGGCGAGAAGGGGCAAGGTAGGAGAAGGCGTGAGGAGGTTGGGATGATTCAGGGTGATTTGCAATCGAGGGAGGTCGGATTGGGATTCGGAGAACAGTGGTCGTTCGGGAGGTTTTCTGGGGGCGGCGACGGGTATAATGCAGTATCCCAGACAGACTTTCTCGCAACACCTTTTCTTCACGATGGGATGTTGGTTGTTGGTCGTCTTTCTTGGGTGGAGGGAGAGTGAAGGAAGAATCTGAGAGATTTGAGATTGTTGGAACAGAGACGGGAGACGGGGAGTCGAGGCGAGGACTAACGAAAACGGCCGTGCTTTGATTAGGGTGGTGCTGGTGCCGGTGAAATTGCGAGGGTTGGAGTTTTAGAATGCCAAGAGGGGGAAGACAATGCAAGAGAGTTGTGAATGGAATTAAATTGCCCGCACCGATGATTGTCAAAGAGGGAAGTTGAGGAGAGGGATAAGAGGGAGAATGGGTAGAGAGAGAGGAGGGAAGGAGAGAGAGAGAGAGAGAGAGAGAGAGGGAGAGAGAGGATGAGGTTGGATGCGTTGTTTCGAGGGGAGCGAGAGGAGGCGGAAAATGGGGTCTACTCTATAGCTGGGCCGGGCTGCTTTGCTTAGGCTTGGCAGTTTTGGCGGTTCTAGAGTCACGGGCGCACACTGAAGGGACACGCTGAACGCACGCTAAAGTACCTAACATTCGATGGGGGCGACATGCGAAAATTTAGTGGGCATGGAAGGTCTTGTTTAGCATCTGTACTGTTTTGCGGGCAGCGGTGAACCTGAGTCAGCCAGAGCGGCGAAGGGTCGTGGCATTTGATATCAAATTCGCACTGACTTTGTATCTGCAGCACGAGAAGGATTATTACTCTCTTTGGACCTCGTCTGAAAAGAGGTCTCGAAGCATGTTTATACAATGCAAGCAAATCAGCACCATCCACCGAACCCAGGGCAAGCGAGCAAGCGAGCAAGCAAGCAGCAAGCAGCAAGCAGGAAGCAGAGATTCCACGCAGTGACCCAAAGCGAAGGCCAAGCCATAGAACAGCGGTTCCCGGCCTTCCAGAAGGTGTTTACGTGGTGTATCAACAAAAACATGCCATGATCAAAATATTGACATCTCCTATCTGGCCTGGGTCCCCAGCAAAAGCTCCGAGTTCCAAGGTCAACCCAAATCTCGATGCCACAAGACCAGAGTAAACAAAAACTGGATTCTAAAGAGCCTGAAGTGAAGATGACGGCGTTTCAAAAACGCTGGACCAGCTGCACTGCAGTGCAAGCAACAGCGGAAGCATTCAAGCAGGACTTCAGGCTGGAAGCGAAGCGCCTGCGCTAAAGGCGAGGCGAGGCGAGGCGAGGCGTGGGACTACTCCGTACATACACTCTTCTTTCAGGTCTAGAAAGATTGATAGATGATTGAATTCTGGGAGGTTCTGACTCTTCGCCTCATGCGTTATATACCAGCGAAATTAGAAGTATCAGGGACTGCGTGCATCGCATCCTCTTCTCTCCGCCGTACTTGACTTGATACTCCCATGTCCCACGCGCATCATGCATCATGCATGCTATGCTTGAATTATGCTTGAATTATGCTTGGTGGTGTGTACTTTAGGTGTTCAGTTAAGTACTCGCGGCTGCTTTGGTCTTGCCTGCTAGTAGCGGCCGTCGGCACGGGAGCTGCCATGCCCACCCTCGAATTTTGGTTTTGGTCTTGGTCTTGCCCGGTCGAGGAAAGCTAAAATGACCCGACTTGCAGACCCCTCCCGAGTCCAGCTTTCCAGAAGATCAGACCAAACTCAAAGTGGCACTGTCACTGTACTGTCACTGTACTGTCACCTCATCCTATCTTCTTCAAGCTTTCAACTGGCATATTTAGCTTCACAAAGACGTAGATTACAAGTACCACTCTACCCTACACCTACCCTTAGAATTAGGAGAATGGAATATGGCCTCATACTTCGTAACCCCATCGACCGAGCAAGTGGATTGGATTGGGTATACCTCCGTAAGGATTAGAACCCTCGACGTCCATCCTTTCCCAAATCAGCGACGCCTATCGCGGATCTGCCAATCGAACGACTTCTCCGCAAGCCAAGCAGCAAGCCAGCAAGCCAGCAAGCCAGCACCAGCCAGCCAGCCGCCATCCGTCACCTCGGCCTGGCGTCAACAGAGTCTACTCCAGCGCTTAGGCTTGAATTAGCTCACGCCAACTCCTCCTCCACAATCCAATCCACTCCACTCACCCACTCACCTCCTCCAGACGCCTACTAAAAGCGTCACCTCTGGCATATGTCCTACACCCCCTGCTAGGCCTTCTTATGCCACGTCGTAAGTCGTAGACAAGGTATAACAAGGCTAAAAACCCCTATAGAGGACTCGCTACAGAGCTAGCGGCTATATAGAATCGGACCTTAAATACTAGCTACTACTTATATAACTATATATAACTATATATAACCTTATAATTTACCCCTTAGTATAAATAAATAAGTATACCTCTTTTTTTTTATAATTTTTTACAATATCTCCTCTAATATCTAAACATCTTATAATACTTATATATATATTATAAGAGATAGATAGCCTTATTTAATATAAGGTTTATTTTCTTATATACTCTTTACTAGACGAGGATATAGTTAAGAATAACCTTCTATAGTTTTTATACTCTAAGTATATTTAGAACTAGGTCTTTAAAGTAGATTAGTAGGATTAGAATAACCTTACCTATAACGTAAACTCTTAATTACTTTAAGTATGTATTTAAGCGTGAAACCTATATTATAATAATCTTCTATTATATAGTATAATACCTAGTACTACTCTACTAGGATCCCCCTTCTATTAGATCTATATAAAGCTTAATAATATAATAATAATACTTTTAGACTAGGTTAAAAATCTCTAAATAGATTATATTAAAAAGTACTATAAAAAAGATAATCTTACCTAAAATAATTAAGTTAAATATTTTACTAATACTATTTTTACTCTTCCTCTATTACTAAATATTTACTCTAATAAAGAAAGTCTTACTATTAGAGCTCCTATTCTCCTAGAAAGGAATATATAGTAGTATTAGAAGCTACATTACTTAAAGTATTATAAGTCTATCTTTCTTAACTTACTTATTCTATGTTCTAATTATATTAGTAACTAGATAAACAATTACTTACTTAATATATCTACTATAGGCTTAGACTATCTAGTTAGTTACCTTTATATATCTCTTCTAGGTCCTTTACTACCTCTTTAACCCTTACTTTTAAAGACAACTATAATTTAGATTTTAAAACCTATCTATAAGTAATAGGCTAATATAACAAGTATATAATTAGTATAGAAAGAGCTATTAGAGAGAACTATAATACTATAGTTTATTATCTTTTTAACTATCTTAGTATTTATTATAAGACACTTATATAAAAGTACTAAGATTATCTCTTCTTTACTATAGTCTTATAGAAGCGTCTTCGAGGTTAGTAAGATATTTATACTTTAGCTTAGGCTTAGGCTTAGGCTTAGAATACTTTTATACTTTAGTACTTTAGTATATTAGATTTAAATATAAATACTAGTAAACGTGGATTTAGGTTAGCTTTAGTTTAGAATTAGGGTTTATTTAGCTAGGTTTAGGATTAGCTAGAAGGATTAAAATTAGGCTTAGGTAAGACTTAATTAGGTTTAGATTAAGCTTAGATTAAGGTGTATATATGTATATATATGTTTAATAATATTTTTCTAATACCTTAGTATATTATGCTATTTATATAACTTCTTAATTACTTCTTATCTTATAACCTTAAACTTAAATTCTTTTAATATTAAATAGATAATATAATATTATAAATTCTTATTTATAACTTATATATATAGAGTATTTACTTTAGTACTAGGAATAGCTTAAGAACCTAGCCTTCCTTTCTTTTAATTATCTATCTTGTTAAAGTAAAACTCTTAAGACTCTATTACTTATAAGTACCTGTTTTAAGCTTAGATTAATTAATAATTGAACTCTATATTTAAGACCCTTTTTCTAATATCTTTATAATTATATACTATATATTAGCTAGAAGTAAATATTAGATTAATAAAACTATCTTTATTATACTTAATCTTTATACTAGATAGCTTTAAGTTAATGTCTTTAGAACAATACTTAGGTATTTTCTAAAGTATTATAGAAGCTCTTAGTAGAGGAAGTTACTAAGAAAGAGCTAGGATATATATTAGTAGAAGGGGGTTTTTATAATAGTAATATATAAGAGAAGGAATATAGAGAAGAAGAGGATAATTTAGATACTAAAATACTATAAATATAAGAGAGTAAGAAAAAAGGAGATAAGACTAAAGAGGATAAGTTAGATATTAAATTAGAAAGGAGAGTAAGAGAAATCTAAGATAAGATAGAGATAGAGGTTAATTATATATTATAAAAGATAGAGAAAAGGATTAATAAAGTAAATTAAGAGATTAGAAAGCGAAAGAGAGAGATAACTAAATAAATTTTAAGCCTTTATAGTATACTAGTATTCAAAAGTATATATTATTATATATAAATATATAAATATAGAGAGTAATATCTAAGAAATACTACTACTTAAGTCTCTATTAAAAGTAGTAGTACTACTAAAGTATCTTTAATTAACTAATAATAAGTTTATTATATAAATTAATATAGAATTAGATAGTTTTAGCGCCTCTTTCGCACATATATAATTTAATTTAGTAATATAACATTTCTATATAGGTATAGTATTAAAAAATATATATATATCTCTAATTATATTATAGACTATATTTAATTACTATTTAGCGTATTATATATATATTAGTATATATATTTAAGATATAGAGCTATTAAGTACTAATAATAGTAGAAAGTCTTTATATATATAAAGGTTAAAAGCTAAGAGCTTAAAAGAGTATATTATTTGTTTTTAGTAGTATATAACTTTATATATATATTTAAAGAAAGTATAAGCAAAGGTATATACTATAATATATAT
>LLCB01000122.1:0-161965 GCA_001414345.1 Hymenoscyphus infarciens
TTTATTTTTAGTATTCTCTATTAAAGAGATACTCTTTTTTAGTCTATTAGTCTTTCTTTAACTTTTAGCTTCTATTTAAGTCTCTACTAAAGAGCAAAAATACACTTTACTAAAGCTATTAAGTGTAATAAGAGCTTGCTTAAAGAACTTAGCTTTATATAAGCTATATATTTAGTATTCTCAATTAAAGAGATACTTTTATTTATTTTTACTACTCTCTTTAAAGAGGTATTCGTTCTTTAAGATTAGATTAGTTATTAGTCTACTTTTAGCTCTTACTTAGTCTATTAACTTATACTTTAAAGTTAAGTTAATATTTACTTCTACTTTGTTTACTTACTTCTACTTTAAAGTTAAGTAAGTATTTCCTCTATTATTAAGTAAAGTACTTATTAAGAGAGTGTATTAGTATTAGGTAATAATTACCTTACTTACTAATAGGCTTTAGGTTTAAACCTTAGTCTATACTAGTTCTTTCTAGTGTTGTCTAGAAGGTTCGGTTACGTTCTCGGTTACGGTTAAGCGAACACGTGATCCCTAGAACCTTCTAGTAACCCCTTTGATTTATAAGCTATAGAAGCTTCTAGTATTTACTCTAGAAGTATATATAGCCCTCTTCTATCTTTTAGTTAGAAATCAAGTCAAAAGTCAAAATTCACTAAGTCTTTTATACTTATACTTCGACTCCTTAGAAACGTGATTTAGCGATTACCTAACCTACTCTATGCCGATTCAACTTACGTACTTCTGACCTACCCTATAGCCTACTCTGTAGTCTACTCTATACGTATATAACCTCTTATAATACCTTTAGATATTAAAGAATAGACCTAGTACTTAAAAAACGTTTTTTATTATAGTTTTTAAAAGTTATATAACTATATAGTATAAATTATAGAAGGAGATTATATTACTAAGACTAATAATTCATATTATATAGTTAACTATCTAGTACTCTAGCTACTATACTAACTACCTATATATACTTAATATCTAAATATCTTATAATTAAACTCTTTCTATTATTTATAAATTATCTTTTTTAAATACTTATTCTACTTAAAAAATATTAAATACTAGAATTACTTTTAGTATAACTCTTAAGAAGTTAAAAGCTATTACTCTTTTAAAAGAACTTTTCTTTAACTTTATAGATATTAATACTTAATACTTAAAACTCCTATTACTTAGAAGCCTAAAGACTAACTCTATTAGTTATAATATCTAATATTACTTATCTAAAATTAATAGTAGCTATAATAGAGTATACTTACTCTACTAGATTATATAACACCTTATTACTTATTATATAAAGTAGGAAAAAGTAAACTAGTAAGATAATATAAATAAGTACTATCTACTATTTAAATACTTCTTATATATTTTTAATCTAGACTAAATTAAGTTTTAAGATATAATTATTATACTTATAGTTACTTAGATAGAAACCTAGATTAAAATAAATTAGCTATAATACCTTACTATACTATAATATACCTAAGTTATAGTTATTAAATAAAAACTCTCTATAAAACTATAACTCCTTATTCTAAATATTAATACTAAAGTTAAGTATTAAGATACTAATATCGTCCCTTTTATAAATCTACTTAGTATATAAAGGAAATTTATTAACTATCTATAAAAGAATAAAAGTATAAGAAACCTTAATATATAGATTAGTAGAGGAGGTAATACTAGCCTAGTTAGAAGATATCTAGCTATCTTAAGTTACTTTATTTAAGACCTTACTAGTAACTAGGACTACTCTAAATAGTAGCCTTAGAGTCCTAGTTACTTTAAAACTACTAGTTTTAAATAAGTTACTCTTAGTACTTAAATTAACTCTTATAACTATACTCTCTTTATTAGAGTACTAATAAATAAAGTTATTAATCTCTATTCTTAAAAGCTTTTAAAAGGAAGAAAATCTATTCTAGTAGACCTAGCTTAGAATAACTCTAAAAGTAAATAAGCTTCTAATAAGTACCTTAAGTATAAGAGTACTAATTTAGACAATATTAAAGATAAGAATATAGAACTTATAAGAGTAGTAGAAGTAGTAGAATCTATAGAAGTAGTAGAACCTATAGAAGTAGTAGAAACTATAGAAGTAGTAGAAGTAGTAAAACTTATAAGAGATATATTACTACTTACTATATAAAGTCTTAAAATTAAGCTATCTCTAAAACGCTATTATCCTAATACTCTACTACCTCTACTATACTAAGTATCTACTATACCCTTTAAAGAAGCTTTTTAGATACTACTCTAACCTTTACTAATAAGGCCTACTAATATTATATATACTAAGTATAAAGGACTCTTAATTAAACGTTTTCCTAGTATATAAAGATATATTAAAACTAATAGTACTAAGTATCTACTTAGTATTAATTAATTAATTAAAGTTAAAGTTAAGCCTAGTACTAATACACTTAAAGGATAAGATAAGAACGTAAAGTATAAGCAACTTCTTATATATTTAAGAGAGTATATTAAGGATTAACTAGACTAGCTAATAGATTTCTACTATATCCTAGATAACTATAACTATATAAATAATATAAGTATAAGAGGAGATACTATACTAGGTAACTTAACTATAAAAGGCGTCTTAGTATATACTATAGATATAGAAAGAGAAGACGAAGTTAATACCTTAAATTAACTTAAAAGACTCTAATTAGTCTTCTTACTTATATATTCTTCCCTAGCTTTTTATCCTTTAAAAAGTTTTAGCTAAAGGTTTATTAAAGTATATTAGTATTATAATCTAGGAGTATTTAGATTAAGTAGGAGTATTAAATATCTATACCTATTACGTGATATAGGTCTTCCTAAACCCTCTTATATATAAGTAGAGAGTAATTCCTCTCTAGAATTGCTTAAGTAATACAATTATATCGAACCTCATACTATCCTTTTAACAAGATCTCCTTCCTCTCAAAGATTCCCGGAGGCTAATAAGCAATTAAAAATCCTGCCTGCCATTTAATACATAGTCTCTGCAAGCCTAAGCCAAACCCTAATTAGCAACTCTTTTATTTAAATGAAAGAACAGGGATAAATAAAACATACCGTCTTCAAAACATTCACCCTCTCCCCCGCCTCAGTAAACACATTCCGATACTGACTAATACTCTGCCTCAACATCTCATTCTTGCTCAGCCGCCCTTCACAAATATCCTTCATTCGTAATTCCATTTCTTTCCGCAAGAATGGTTTACTGATGGGAGTTTCGAATTCCATGTTCTCGAAACCCATTACGAGAGCCATACCAAGAACTGAGGGTATAAATTCCTGTACTCCCATATTGGCACCCCCTCCATCTCCCCCTGCTGCACCTCCTCTCCCTCCTCTATCAGCTCTTCCTCCTCGTCCTCCACGACTCCCTCGACCGCCTCTGCCACCACGGCCTCGTGCCGGGGCAGGTCCACGTCCACCGGCAGATTGTGTAAAACAGTAATCTCGTTCTTGAATCTTGGAGATATGTTCTGCCATTGTAGCATCCGTCCCAATCCCATTGGCATCCATGAGAGCGAGTAAATCCGGTTCAGTAAGAAAGCCCGGAGCTGAAGTTTCCCCCTCATTCATGTTTGCTTCATCCGGTTCGAATCTTTCTCCGAGTATGAAGCGAGGTAAAGTTTGACTGCTAGTCCATTTATCATAGACATATACATCAAGATAATTCCGTTCTATAACTACTAAGCCATGAGCAGTGAAGAACTCGGATCCGTATTGGATATCTACATCCGTAGCTTGGCCTTTTGCGTCATCTGCACAGCAAGCTAAAAATCGACGGGTGACGAATTCGTAGACTCGTGCTTCTTCTGGGCTTAAGGCGGTGGGTTGGACGTGAATTATGGGGTGGATGGGAGGATGTGCTTTATCGTCATTTCGACCTTCGCGTGGCCAGTTGAAGCCTCCATTTACTAAGCCCTGAGCAAAGTTTCCCCATCGATTATCAGGGGTCTGCTTCTCAACCAAGGCTCGAAGATTCATACCTTTATCAAAGCGATCTGTTTCCGTACGTGGGTAGGAAATGAATCCTTTTTGGTAAAGAGTCTCCGCGGCTGTCATTGCTTGTTGCGAGTTCATGCGGAGGTAACGCGTGGCATTCTTTTGTAACTCGACAGTAGTCAAAGGTAGTGGTTTCCATTTCTTGGTAGGCTTTTCTTGGACTTTGGTGACTGTGCAGAGTTTTGCGTCTAAGCAACGTTCGAAGAGGATTGTGACGACTGCTCGATCGAAGAGCCGGTTTCGTTTCCAGGAAAAGTTGACTTTGATTTCGTCCCGGGTATGGGTCACTTTTATTGACCAAAATGGTTCGGGTCTGAAGCCTTTCACACGACGATAGCGGTCTACCACAAATCCCAAGGTTGGGAATTGACACGAGCCTGTTTTTGTTAGTCATTGCTCGTTTCGTGCGAAGGTTGAGGGGGTAACTAAATCCCAAGTTGATGAAATAGGGGACGAACCATAGCTTAATACTCTACCATCTTCAGCGAAAGGACCACCCAGTGGCTGAAGATTGATCGTCAGCCATCGAGTAAACGCATAGCCGATACGCAAGTCCAACTCTATACGTGCTTGGACGGCGTGAACCTGGCGATCATCGAGAATAACCGGATTCTTTGCTGCTTGAATAACGTGCCTTTGAAGATTTAGAATAACGAAAAGAGATACAAACCAAGGACAAGGAAATCAGGGTAAAATGACATACGCTCGTTCAATATTACTAAACCTTGCTCTTTTAACTTCCATCCTCGGATTTGAGCTCAAAGCTTCAGTCCTAACTTCATGGCCGATGTGTTCTCCTTCTCGGTCACAATCAGTCCAAATAAATAGGGCCCTTGCACCCCTAGCTTCTGATTGAATATTGCTTGAAATATCCGTCTTTCCGTCTGCAACTTTGACAACCACAGGAGCATTGAAAAGAGAACTAGGGGGAGGGAAGTTCCAGTTTTTGTGCTCGCTGGTGAACTGGGCATCGGTGAGATGGCCAGAAATGCATGTCATGACAACATTACAATTTCCCCATGGTGGGCCGAAATCGAAGTCAAAGTTGTAGTTTTTGATGTATTGATTTCTTGTAGGTCGCTAAGTAAGGTCAGCGGGTTATAACGGAACAAACTTGGTGGTATTTTGGTGTATAGAAAAATGGCTGCCTCTTACTGTTGTGAATTGGCCACCCGAGAGATGACCAGCTACCGCTTTGGAGATGGACGGCTTCTCCGCGACGCAGAGGATTTTTCCAGGCATGATGTTAATTGAATATCATTGAGAAGGTTTCTCCAAAGCATGAAGAGTATATATTTGAAATCCTCACTTCTCTTCCCGGACACAAGTAGCTGGATATTCTCCGTGGCGCTCACGTCAACTGAGGTTGGTGATATCCCACTGGGGAATCGATGTGTTTTTGCGAGAATTGGAGAGTCGCTTCAACATCATATTTGACACGTCAAAATGCCATGAATTCTCATTCAGAGACTCGAGCTGGAAAAGGTGTGAATTTCATCGATCCCTGTAAGTTTGCTTTGTGGCGGGGCACTTGTGCAACCAAAATGTGCAGGGATGTAGATGCTGAAAGTCGGGGTCATTGAGCTCCAGCTTTCGTTCCAACAACACCAATACCAACACCAACACCAACTGTTGACCCGAACCAACACGACAATAATTTAGCCTCTATTGGCCTTCAATATGGCCCTGCCAGTGGTCAAGACTCTTGCAGAATGCAACAACTTCAAAAACACCGTCCTTCCCTACCTCCCGCAGTTGTACGACCTTCCCCAACAACTCCTACAATCATGGAACAATCCCACCGAACTCCAGAACATATACCTCGCCACGAACCCGCTGATTACTGCGGCGGCATTTTCCCTCGCGCTTGTGCCGGTCTTCCTCCTCGTTTCCGAATTCAATAGGAATTACTCTCAGGTGGATCGGATGTGGTCTCTGCTACCTACACTCTACAATGCACACTACGTGGTTTACGCGCATATGTCTGGCTTGAATACGGAGAGATTGGACAATCTTATTGCATTCAGTGTTGTCTGGACTGTATGTTTTTCCACTGAAGTCCGGGGAACCTTGACTGACGGGGTCTAGTTGCGTTTGACATTCAATTACTGGCGAAAGGGTGGTTATAGCATTGGGTCAGAGGATTATAGATGGTACGTTCTGCGGATATTCTCTACATTTTGAGCTCTGCTGACTTTAAAAACAGGGAGATTCTAAAGAAATGGGAATACATGACCCCCGCCCTCTTCTTCGTTTTCAACGTGCTCTTCATATCTCTCGCACAGAGTATTCTGCTCTTCCTCATAACCACGCCAACATATGTCCTTGTACTCGCCTCCCGATTTGGCAATGAAATGACGTCTTCAGATCTCGTATTTTCGAGGGCCCTGATGGGTTTGGTGCTTGTGGAATTCTTCGCAGATCAGCAACAGTGGAGTAAGCAACACGGACAACACACGTAATGGGTGATTGCTGACAAAATACGATAGATTATCAGAAAGCAAAAGCAGAGTACCTCAAAGTCGCCAAAGTCCCACACACATTCGAACAAGCAGATCTCGATCGGGGGTTTGTAGTAACTGGTCTCTGGTCTTGGTCTCGTCACCCCAATTTCGCTGCCGAACAAGCAATTTGGGTTGTTCTATACCAATGGGGATGTTGGACCACACACGCGGTTTATAACTGGACTTTCGTTGGGGCCATGTGCTATCTCATTCTCTTCCAAGCTTCAACTTGGTTCACGGAGTTGATTACAGCAAAGAAATACCCGGAGTACCAAGAATATCAACGACGGGTTGGCAAGTTTTTACCGAAACTTTCGACGGATCTTCCTGGGGATTTCAGTGAGCAGAAATCCAAGCCTAAGGTGGATTCGGAGAAGTCGACAGTTGCCAAGAATGGCGCTGCGAAGAGTGGTGTTAAGAAAGGCAAGAAGTGAGTGCCTTCTGGAAAAGGAAGGACTGTTGGTGCCGGGGATTCCACAGAGGTTTGAGCAATGGATCTTATGATATAATAAAGATAATATTATCTACTTTTAGACTGACGCTATCATCCTAGTGATTTCCTAGCATCACATTAGCCTCGATCTTCACAGCCGATAGCGATAGCCTCGACCGATAGCGATAGCCTCGAACAACAGTCACAATTTTGATGTTTTTATTATGAGGGACTAGTCGTTTTAGCGCGATCGTATTTATATTTGGTGCCATCCATGAGGCTTCAGATTGAATTCTTACAGAAGAATTCTGAAGGACTAAAAGCTTGGTCTCAAATTTGGAAGTGGCTTTAGGAGGTTTAAAATAAAACCTCCCCCCCTTTGATTTCTTTCTCCATCGCTTCCATCAATTGAATCATTGCTTTCTACTGCTTCGCCAATTTGATATATCAAGCAGCTCTCAACTCAAAAAAAACCCCCCAACTCGATCAACTCAACTTTATTCAAATTCGACAAGATGTCTTCCGCAATGGGCCAATCACCAAAGCCAACCGGCAACGGCAAGAGCGACCTTGGAGATTCAATTGAGAGACCTGGTACTCCGAGACCTGAGATTCCTGTAAGTCGTTCCTTGCTCGCCAATCTCACTCTTCACTTTCACTTTCGATTCTTTCTCCACCTTCGATTCCTCTCCTCACTTCCTTTCCTCATTTCCCTTTCTCATCCCCCCTGCCATCAACAAAAACAAACGCTAACCATCCCCATAGACCTTGATCAACTACAACCCCACCCACACAACCTACCACGGCATCTACAACAACGCAAACCAAGGCGCTGGACACGGATACATCGCAGCCACAGCACCAACACAACCTGGCTACCAACTCACCCAAACCAATATGCATAGCAGCTCCTACAGCAATTGTGCTACGAGTGGGAGTATCAGCCCCCGTTCGGGATTCTGGGATTCGGGGTGTGGATCAATGGAAGGGGAATGGGGAAGTGCTGCTTCTTCTCCGAGGACGAGTGCTGGAGGGGAACAAGAAAGTCCTCGTGTCACTCTTCCTTCTTTTCAGCAGGGCTTTGGTGAGCTTGTGGCATGGTATGAGGAGGAAGATCGTGCTGGAATTCCTTCTTTTGAGGAGGCGTTTGGGGGCGTGGTGAGGAGGGATGTAGAGGCGAGTTTTTTGGGTCGATTTCTTCCGGGTGGTCGGAGGTAGGGGGTTTATAGTTCGCACTCAGATGAGTTGGGGTAGAGGAGTGTAGAGTATGTTTGGGAAATGGTTTTGCGTGGGTTTGGTTGGAGTTTATGTATTGGGATGTGTGCCGTGTAAGACTTTTGTTTTTTGATAGGGTGTTTTGGGGGTGTCTGTATCTTGTGTGAGATACCTCTTGCCTTTTTTAAGGAGATGAAAATGGGATACTTCTTTTCTGAAAATTTAGGTTTCTTTTTGTGAGTCGCGATGATTAGGGTGCTGAATGCTTTGGCGGAGCAAGTATTATGCGTACATCCCGTGGATGGTTTTCACCTTGAAGATTTCTTTTTCAGTCTTTGCTCTCCTGTTACCCAATGGCTTCTTTAGTACTGACCTATGATCACAAGTGGCTCCTCTTCTTCCGATTCGTAGACTTGGCATTTTTCGCAAGGGATGTGCTCTGACTTGATCCCCAATCGCCGAGACAAGTTGGTGATGTTTCCCTTCAACCATGATGGTTTTCGTTTACAGCGTTTGCAGAGTTCTAGTTTCGTCTTCGGGTTTTTGTCATCCGTGAGGTGCATTATCTGAAAGTAGCCCTGGTGGTCTGGCTGACCAGGTCGTAATTTGTATGCGACTAGGCAAGGACTGGGATACACCTCGCCGTGGCTTTTACAGCAGGAAGGACAGTGGTTCTGGGTTGCTGTGCACATCTTGTGTTGAAAGGAGATGCTGCAGATGCTCTGGTGGAGTCGTTGTCTGGAAAACAGCGAGATGGACTGATATTTCTTCAATGATCGTGGGGTGGTTTGATGTGGCGATGCTTCATTGGCTGTGAGACGACTGTCCAATGGAAGAGAATTGTTCTGTTACACAAAATCGTTGACCAGCATAACCCGAGTCTTCATTTGCTGCAGCCATTATTATTCCAACACTTGAATACAAAAGAACAAGGAGTTAGCTTTAAAGCACAGGGTAGATCAGCTTCAAACCTTCAGCACTCTTCCACGAGAATACTAGTCGAAGTCAGCAAATTTTGCTAACAGCTTGCCGAACTTTTCTTTTATCAGTCCATCGTATTGCTTTGTTTTCCATTTCTTGCCTGTCGAAGCTCTCTAGAGATACTTCGGGGACTAGCAACCCAGCCCCTTCCTCGGGGCAGCTGGAAATTTTCCTTAAGCGAGGTCAGCACGAAGGATCCAATACATGATGTTGTTGGCTTAAATAATTTGGAATATGTCCTTTTGTAAGGATTGAGAAGTGGATGTTTCGCCATACTCTAGTTGTAGAAGGTTACCTCATCACAGAAGAGTTATAACAAGCTTCTCTCCTGACACAGATCCAGATTTTAGCATCGTCAGCCCCTCTAAAATACTATCGAATCCTCGGCCTATTATCTTGATTGAATGTGCTCTCAACTTTCCTTCATAGAGTAAGACTTGGAATTGCAAGAATGGTTTCACCGTTAGGTCGTGCTTCTCAGCACTCGCCGGCCTCCCATACTCCCCTCCAAGCTTCACTTCGTTGCCCGTGCCTCTAGGGACATGACAAACTCGGCTTCGAAAGCCTCACGTGTTCTCCAGTTGGCTGGGCACGCTTCAAGCGAAGCATACCTGCCGCCAGTTCTCCCGGTTGAAGCATAGCAACATGCTACTGTTGGTATTTGTACCAATTAATGTTTCCGTCGGGCATCAACTTACCAGCAGACAAAGAAAGCATTCGCAATCTAAACATACTCCTCGCCCATCTCTAAGTGGGAGACCATGGCTGGCCCAGCTGTCACTACCACGCTGTTCTCGAGAGATGCCCTCAAAGAAGTGACTCTCAAGCCTGCTATGATGGCTTAGAATTGGAATCTTGGAACAACTTCCACTCGAAGTTCTTCATCCATAGGAGGGGAAGCATTGGTCCTTTCTGGTCTTGCAATGATGGGGGTGGTTGGAGACATGACTTCAGCATGTAACAATCAAGAGTAGAACTCGATTGTGGGGAAATTCATTCACAAAGGTCCAGAAGAGACAAAACATTTACTCAAACATAAACACCCTCCCACCATCCAACTACCTACCCCTCCATCACCACTGAATGAAACCTCACAAAGAATCTCGGCTTCTGCCGCATCCCAAAATGATTAAAATCCCTCTCAAAATCAATACTCTGACCCTCGACCATCTCCACCTCAAAACTCCAAAGTACCTTCGCAATGAGAACTCTCGTCTCCCACCATGCCAACGCCATTCCCGGACACTATCTAGGTCCTTGACTAAATGGGAAGAAACGTTCTCTAGCATCGTTCTTGAAAGCTACATTATAGCCAGGATGAGTTTCTGGTAGCCAACGTTGTGGACGATAGTTTTGAGGATCGTGGAAATAGCGGGGGCTTCGCGTGAAGCCGTAGTGGCTATATTGTACGGTGAGCTAGAAGGGTTAGCCATGGAAGACAAGTGAGGGAAGGGGTATGCTGACTCCTTTTTCGATGTAAGTGCCATCAATTGTAGTCCCGGGGTACTCCATCTACGAACAATTAGTGCCGAGATGAGATGATAACGAGCAAGTAAGTGTGGGAGAAAAAAACAAGAATTTCTTACGCCCGGCAATAACAGTCAACCTCAAACTTTCCATCAAGCTCGCATTCAACACCTTAAGCTCTGCAAGTGCATCACATTTAATATCCTCCTATCTCCCAAACGCCCCCCTAATCGCGCTTCTCGGTTTAGTTTTTGAGCTCGGATTTCGTTTATGAGCGCGTAAGGAGGGACGAAGAGAAATTAGAAGGGAGCGAGGAGGAGGAACTTCTCAAGGATATAGTAAATTATTACAACGAAGTGTACAACCCAGACTGAGTTAAGAAGGGGTATGCTTTTCAAATTAGTCTATGGTTAGAAAATTCGATGTACATGGGAAGTGCAATGAAGCTCACTATCCCGCAACTAATGCATCTCATGGCTAGATGCCAATTCAGCCGCAATATTCCTCGCAACCCACTCCGTCCACGAAATTATCTCGCGTTAGCCGAGATCTTAAATATTGTACTCGAGTATACCATTGTGACTTCTACTTGCGGTCCGAAGTTGGATTCCTTGCCTCACACCTCCAGATTCCTTTATCCTCTTAACAAATAGATTAATATATTTATGCACAATACGATTGGTTCCTGGCCTTGAGTGAGTTCACGTTGAATGCTGGTGGAAGCTTCTTCGCTATCCGTTGAGGTTTAATGGGATCCTTCTGCTGCCGACTGATACCTTGATCCCCAACACCCATTTCAATGAAGTTTGTTTTTAGAAAGCGCTCGATAGGTTTGGTATGTGATGCATAGAGGTCTCACTGACTTCAGTTCTGTTTATTTAGAAGGGGGAGAGCAGATAGCGGGAGACGACCTGCTGCAGCATGTGGCGTGAGGAAAACTTTGGAGCGATACGAACAACAATCCCTGCAAATAGTCAGCGAATTTCAGTCAAGAAGTCTGCGAAGGGTTGTGGCTCGTCCCATATTGATCGTTCGTTCTCGCAATCGTCATGGGATAGTTCCCTGAAATCCAATCCTATTTTCATCAAAGGGGGGGGGGGTTCGACTACTTTTCGGGTGCGAGGGACTTAGCAATGGTATCAACAGTATGCCTACCCAACATTCGAGCTTGCGGCAAGTTCTGGACCAGGAAATCCAGAAGCGGGATGGAAAGAAAGGAGAGCTACACCACGAAGGAAACTGTAAATGAGCAACTGCCAAAATTTAAGTCTCATTATTGATCGAGATGGAAGTTTGTGTTCTCCTTCCTACCACAAGCGTAAACAGAGCATTCTGGTTAATCGGGAATTGACCCACAAAATCCACAATATGTTAGCACCATGTCATCGATATACGTCCAAGTCAGTATATAAAATTTTCAATAATAGGTTCGTACGACTCCGCTAGGTATTCTTGTATGGAACCTGAGAGTGGGTGAGAATGATTACCCTCACAACTGGGTTGAAGACAGACAGAAAAGCTCTTTTGTACTGTACGTAGACCTCGGATTGCAATCGAAGAAGTCATACAAACACAGTATACCAATAAGTGCAAGGCAATATCATGACAAGTACACACGCAAACCATCAAGAGCAGAACTCACGAAACAAAAACAAAAAAACAAACCCAAGTTCAGAAAATCAACTCCACAACTCCAAAATTCCATCACAACATCAAGAAGAAAAAGCCGAGAAGGATTGAGCAAAACGTGTGTATATTCATGCCTGTTGGCATCAGAGAAAAACCGGCCCAAGGGTATAGATAGGGGACTTTTGAGGTCGTACCAACCTCGAATATGTACAAAAGAAAAAAAACTCCCTTCTCTCTCATCACCAACCACCAGGCTGAACCAGACCAATCAACCAACCAATCCAGCTACACCAGACCAGCCAAACCAGCAGCAGCCAGTTCCCATATCATAAAATCATAGCAACTCCTCTTTTCTCGTCCCGCCATCATTCCATATATAAAATTTCTCCATCCCATCTAATGACCCTCCTTGTAATGCATACAAAAAAGCCCAAGGAGAAAAAAAAAGAGGTACCTACTAATGAGCATCCCCATTCTAAAACACCAAACTTCTATCCATTTTCCACGTCTTGCATCTCCCCCCCTCAAGCACTAACAGAAATCCGATTGCCGCCCCTCCCAACCCTATCTAAGCATACCCTCAAATCCTTCCCCGGAATAGCAGCAAGAACCTGCATACAACTCCCACACGCACTAAGACAACACCACGAGCACCGCCACCTCTGATCCGCATCCCGTCGTTGACAAACCATGCACGCAACCGGACAAAGCGTATTCCTCGTAGATCGCATAAACCGATGGTCCTGGTAGCACTCCAATTGCACATTACAGAGTGGAGGACCGGGGAAGACTGTGCCCGGGTTGGCGACTGGAGCTGGGAAGGTTGGGAAATGGATCTTCTTGGTGGGCGAGGAGAGAACGAGGGGTGAGGTTGCGAGGGAGGAAGAGGGTGAGGGTGAGACTTCGGGGGTCAGGATTCGAGCTGTGGTGGGTTTTTGAGGTTGTGGTGATGCCATGATTGTTGGTTCGGAGCTGATGGTCAGCGTTTCGGAGGTATCTCGTGAATGCGAGGTCGAGGAGAGGAAATCGATGGGATCTTCCGAGGTGCCGACCGAGAGGCTAGGGAGGAGCGTGGTGCCATTGGTGCCTCTTGTTGTCGGTCTCGAGTTTGATTTGGAGGGCACATTGGGTGGAGCTGAGTACGCATCTGAAGCTGGGGTGGACAAGCCATCATTTCTTAGGTTCTCTTTGTTGAGGGGCAGTCGATCGAAGGTTGGGTTCGTGGGATCCTGGTTCTGTGTTGTAGTGCCATTTTGTCGAATCATTGGTTCCTCATTACCGAACTCATTGAGCTTCGATTTCGAGTGCTTCTCCTTCAGCTTCGTGAGTTTGTTTCCCATCAAGTCGGGTTGAGCTGGAGCTGGACGGAGTGGGACTGGCTTTCGCTGTCCTGCCGAGCTCCTGGGGATTTGGAATGGTATCGCTGGCAAGGATCGTTCCGATTGCTCTTGCCTCTGTGGTGGACTTGCGGTGGAGCCGTTACTTCTTTCCAATCTGAGATCGGAAAAGTGTATACTTTTCTCGCTACGCGCCGACCGACGTCGCCAGAGATCCACGGCCACTGGAGATTTGGTGAAGCCGGAAGATGGTTGCGCGAGAACGTGAGTTTGAGGTGGTGTGTTGGGGGGACTCCTGTGTTGTCGCTGTGAATCTTTGGGTGGCAGCGGTGGTGGCCCGCTCTCGGAATCACTCGGTGAATGGGTTTCGTCGCTGTTGGAATTTCTGCTGCTATCCGACCCGTGGGAAAGTGACGGGGAATCTGAATAGACGGAATAGGCGGACGACAAGCTCACAATGGAACTCGCGCGCGCCTTTCTCTCCTCGGCCGTCTCTACTATTTCGACAGGCTTCACTTGTGGTATGCTCTCACTGCTACCGCTACTGCTACTGCTACTGCTACCAACCGCTCGTCGCGGAATGATCATGGCAGCGGACATGTCGTCGTCGTCTTTGGGCGGGAGCGTAGAGGTAGGAGAGTATTGGTATTGGGATTGGGATTGGTAGTGGTTTTGGTATTGAGATTGGTACTGGTATTGGGATTGGGATTGGGATTGGTACTGGTACTGGTACTGGTACTGGTATTGGGGCGTAGGAGGAGGGATGGAGAGGAGAAGATATCGGTAGATGGATTTGGGGGGGACAGCAGGTCTTCTAGGAGGGGTTGGGAGGGCTTTGGAGAACCTGGAGCGGCCTCTTGCTGGTTTTTGATCTGCGACCACTGACATATCTATTCTCCGTGGCGGCCGGCGTGGGCAAGTGTGATGAGTGTGATGAGTGTGATGGCTCCAATGATACTATGCGCTCTTTCAAAATCTCCAAAATTGCATTGGTGATCCACCCAGGGGAGGCATGGTGGTGGGTGGGCATGTTGGGTTTATGGTGGGTTTATGGCCCTGGTGTTGACTTTGATTCCAGAGAAAATATGGAACCAGGAAGCCTTCGATGGTGTCGCTCGACTCACTCCTGGGTGCACCTGAAACGAGGAGAACCGGGTTGCGCCAAATCACCGTCAATTGATCAATTTATCGGCATCGAAGGTTTTTCGCCGTTTATGCCTTGTCGTTTGCTCCTGGGGCGAGCGTTGTCTCGAAGCTCCAATCATGGCACCTTCATGCGAAGCGAAGCGATGCGATGGGTGGGAAGGGTGGTCGCATGGGATAAGATTGGGGATGGCTATCGATACCGGGAAGGCTTGTAGGAGAAACAGTGTCATCACTTACTGGAAATTGAGCTGAAGTTTGACCACGTATGTACATACGGCACGAGGTATCTCGTGCCGTATTCCTGAAGCCAAGGTATTCATCGCGGTATTCGCGTCTCTCACTTGAGAGTTGAGGTTCGAGAGGCGAGAAGCGAGAAGCGAGGTTTGGAGCCAGACTCCGGCCAAAATCATGTCGGTCGTTTTGCGGGTGGATTCCTCGCGGGATTCTCATCCAAACTTCAAACTTCAAACTTCAAACTTCCGGGGGGTGACCGGTTGAACAAGATCTCCAGCCAGGAAGAAGAGGGGAGGGAGCAGGGGAAAAGGAGACTGAGTAGCGTAGCGTCGGCTAGCTCTATTTATAGACACGTGACGACACGGGTACGGTACTACGGTACCCTTTTTTAAATAAACACTTAGAGTGTTCAAGCATAAGGAGGTGCTGGGTGACCACTGACCAGAGAGAAAAGGAAATTTGTTGTTTCCATTTCAGTGGTGGGCGATGTGTCCTCTCCTCTTTCCTCACATGGGACTGAGATTGAGAGTCCTAGACCTTCCAGGTTCAAGGACTTTACTGGGAGACTAGAATGAGAAGTAAAGGGTCCTCCTAGTCCTTCCTGCCTCTGTTTGCTTTGCGTGAAACAAAAATACCTGATTTGTCAGTGGTGGGCATGAATCGTCCAGCTTCGCTATCTTTTCCACTTCAAAGTAAAAGAAACAATTCCATCATGCGAGAAGCTTCAAAGTTCAGATGGTGTCGCAACCGCATTGAGCTGAGTATTGACAATGCCGCCTCCACCCGGAGTTAATCCGAAGTCGGATTGTTTACTAGGCCCTCCAGTCAACAAACTTCCAAGGTTAATCGCAAGCATCCTGCAATATGTCGACGATACCCGCACGAACGCGATCATTGCGCAAACCCTCAGACATCGGTAGTCACTATGCCAATACCAATGCCAATGCCAATGGCACTGCCAGATCAACACCTGCAGAACTGCCCGAGAGGATCGCACCTCCTCGGCCCGCTGTGGGGGAGAGAAAGAGTAACTCTCCAACAAGTCGACTCCCAACCGTGAGGTCAACGACAACGAGACCTACTTCACTATATGGACGACCTCCTAGTGCCAGCAGTATAGCTAGCAAACCTTCTATACGCCCTCCCACGACCAATTCAATCCCAAGTAAAACAGAACCCACCTTGCAAAGACGCCCAACGACGAGCAAACCCGCCGCGCTTCCTCCCAATCCAGAACCACTCAAGAAAGACCGTTCAAGACCTCCCATAACGCAGATACGCCATTCAAGAAATTCTTCTACAAACTCCTTATCTTCCTCCTCGAATTCAACAGCAAGAGCACCAGGCCATACACGCACGAAATCCTCCTCCACCCTCCTAACCTCCTCCACCGCTCTTCGCCCACCAACAACCCGCGAACCCTTAGCGGAAACCACAACCACCAGAGTCCTCCGCTCTGAATCCCAACCCAAGAAACCCTCCTTCTCAACCCTCCAACAACATTTCTCCCCCGCAAAAAACCTCGCGCCCAAACCCCATCCAGCAGCCTTCCTCGCCCCACCATCCCCCTCCAAACTCCCCTCCAACATCGCCATCTCAGCTGAAACCGCGAAACTACAAAACGAATTGCTACAATTACATTTACTACACAAAGACGCCGGGAAGGTCACAGCAGAATGGAAAGCTAGCGCGAAGAGGAAATTGGGAGAGCGATTTGAAGTTGTGGTGCGACGGAATGATGTCCTTGTGCAATCGGAGGTCGACGAGATGGGGAAGATCAACGCGGTAGCTTTGAGGAAGTGGCAGGAGGAAAGTTCCCCTGGTTGGGGACTTGATGAGAAAATCCAGGTTTTGGATGATGTTGTATCCGGGGTGTGGAATTTAGGGGAGCATAATGGGAAATATGCGCGAGCGGTGAGGAAATTCGAGAGGTGGCTGAGTAGATGTCAAGGCATCTTAGCAGCGCGCGAAAGCGATGACGGGCTTGGAAATGAAGAACTCGTGTTCTTGGAAGCGTTGGAGCATTCCTGGAAAGATGAATGCACGAATTTGACGTGGAAATTGGACACTTGGAGCAAGCAATTGAGAGATCTTGGGGAGTTGGAAAGGGGATCGAGTTTGGCTACTGTGGTGGGGGAGTATAGGAAATTGGTTCAGGGTATGTTGTTGGAATTGGGGGTTATGGGGGAGATTGAAAGGGATGTGATGGCGAGGGAGAGTGATTGGATTAAAGAGATGAATGATGAGGATGAGGATGAGAGGGAGGATGTTCATACAGCGGGTGCATGTTGGAGAGCTGCGAGATAGGATTCTTCTTTTGGAGCAGTGGTATATAAAATTCCAGTATCTATTTTCTTCCAAGTTTGGAATCTGTTTGTGGAAGTTGTCAATTGTGAGAATCATGCCTGTATTGGATAACAAGAGATTCGGCCTTCACTGTCAGCCAGAATTGATAGACCCAAATGGCACCCTCTATTTCAATTCGTGAACCACTGAGGTGATTATCCATTCCAAATGCTGAGTACCACCAGCGCATTCACCTCTTCATACACTACCTTCTACTTGAAACTCTATAAATCCACTCTCACATGAGAGAGAACCTATCCAGTGCTAACGTGCTGACGTGTTGTCACAATCCCTCTTACAGGGAAGGAAGCAGAGTCCACCCCCTTGCCGAAATGAAGACACTATCCTGAAGAGGTAGAACCTAGATAGTTCCAAAAACAAATTCGAGAAGAGCTCAAGAAAAGCAATAAACGAGGAGGGACCAGGTATAGTATCCTGACTCTACAAAAGTCTAAAAACAACGTAATCGCAAATAGTAAATCGTAACTCGTAAAATGTTACTTTCTATAAGTAAAAAGGAGAATAATTAAATCCCCTCTCTCTTTTTTCACCCCCTTCGCACTGTATTAATACTAGATAGTCTTAACTATAGTAACTAGCTAATTAAAGAATAGTGAAGATTAATAAGTATTATATATATATATATATATATATATAGTAGTAATATTACTTCTATTGTCTCTTTACTATTATATCTTTACTATTTATTACCTAACTCTTATATTAAATTCTTTTTATTATTTCGAGATAAACAAAAGAGAGAGGAAGGAAGAGAGAGGAAGAGGAAGAGAGAGGAAGAGGAGAAGAGAGGAAGAAGAGAAGAGAGGAAGAGGAGAAGAGAGGAAGAGAGAGAGAGGATTACTTACTAGCTGAACTTCTCTTACCTACGCTAGGAAAAATTTTCCCGTGAAATATTTACTTACTTTACTCTCTCACTCTCTTACCTTCTCTCTTCTATACTCTTACCTATACTCTCTCGGTATACCTAATATATAAAAGAATAGAATAAGAAGTAAGAGAGTAAGTAGATAGTATAATATAATACAATTTATAACTAGCTATAAATACTTAACTTTTGCGATTTGCAATTTACAATTTAGTACTTTTAGGACGCCCTACTAGGCCGTTTAGGTAAGTGATTTGTTGAAAGTTTTTCACCGTCGAGAAGTAAGATAATGTCGAGAATGGTGCTACTTTCATTTGTCAAGAGAGCTTTTTTTTTATTTTTATTTTTTTTACATCTCTGTGATAGCAAGTCACGAAAAGTTTAATACTCTATGAGGTACTAAGATCTCGCTCTTTCATTGGGGGAGTCTTGCTCTCTAAGGAGAGCTCCCAACTTGAATTTGAACACCTCGATATTCATGAATATCCATAGTACTATACTTTTTGAATTTAAAATTAAGAGATGGATTACTTTCGCGAGTTGTGGGAAATAAAGTTGGGAATTATATTATATGGGTTTTAGAAGGTTTGAGAAGGTTTGAGAAGGTTTTATAAGGTTTTATTATGTTAAGGATAGATAATATGGGATGGTTTCTCTTGTGTTTTAGTAGGAGTTGTTTTTTTGAAGGGAGAGGATGTTGGAGATGAGAGGAAGAAGAAGAGAGGAAGAAAGTTAAAGATAAGGGAAAGTAGAAGATAAGAGAAAGAAGAGGAGAGGAAAAAAGCGGTTAGAGAGGTAGGTATCTAGGCTATTTTTTAAATTTCACGTTCCTCGATTCTATTATTCCGTCGGATCTTTAATATTCCGCTCTATTATATTTTATATTTTCTTTGAATTTCATGAAAGGTTTTATAAAGTTATATTAATTATACTATATATGATGTGAATTATCGAGTATATATAAGAAACGAATGGTAAATTCAAAGGTGTTTTTCATTTAGTTTATTTGTTTGGACTATTTCCAAGGAGAGCGTCAAAGGTCTGAGATAGCCTTGTTAAATGCGGGGCTCTTTGCAGAACAGGTGTTTCGTGCAACGTCGCTTGAGGAGGCTGATGTATATATAACGAGTGAGATAGAGCACGCGCCTGAATGATTATAAGAAAACTATGAAAGGCGATATCGGAGAGCCTACTAGAGTTGAATCGAAGATACTATTTCAGGTTTGCGCTGATGTAACGTACGATGTATATTTCCTTTCTGTTACTTATAAATAAGAAAAGATATACTGGTGTGAAATTGCGAGATGGTTACTGTATACTAAGATGCGGAGACGGGAGATTTCTCATACTTGCCGTTCTCTGCCGAGATCTCACGAGAGCTGCGAGCTATATGATTCCGAGAACATCGAGAACTTATAACCTAAGGGCCTGTTTGGTTCGCGCCCTCGATTCGCGAATCTCTATATAAAAGTTAAATCGAATTAATTTGATTCGTAAACCTTCTTTTAAATTATAAATCCGTTTAGCAAAAAGCCTCTATTTATAAATCGAATCACTTAAATTAAGCCTTAGTACTATAGTCGGCAATCTCCTATAAAAAAGCTCGATTCGTAAATACCTCTCTCGTTTAGTATAGCAACGCTATACTATTCTTAATCACAGAGATACTATAGTTACTAGCGTAATAGTAGCTATATCAGCAGCTCTCTATTTTAAGAATATCTTCGTCAAAAGGCCTTAGTATACTTCGAATCTTCGTAGAGAGGTATAGGTAGTAGATGCTTTTTAAGAAGTTATAATAGTATTACTAATATATGTTTTTAGAGAATTCTTTTTAGTAAGTAAATCACTATACAATTACTAAATAGCATAAGAATTCGATTTAGGAATATCGCTTTGATTAATAAGCGAATGAAAAGTAGCCCGTGCTAGCCTGATTCAACGAATAAATCAAGGGTTCAAATTGCGAACCAAACAGGCCCTAATTAGTTAGTAAGTTAGTACGTTAGTAAGAGAAGATGAACTTCACTTTTCTCTATATAAATCAGCTTGCGAGTGAACCACAAGTAAAAAAGCAGAATTCACCTTGAATTGTAAAAGAGAGTGGAATTCCCCCGACACTGGAGCAGGCACCAAGATACACTTCATCGTGATTCAAGTAGAGGCCTTCTTGCTCTTATGGGTTAACAAAATTGCACTTCTTCTTTTTTGTTTTTTGAACTCTTTAGATGGGCGCTTTTCCAGTGAATTGGTTTATGAATTCTTCCTGTCGAGAAGGAAGAGGGTGTTGAATTCAGTGCTACTTGCGAATTTTCTTTAACCTAGCGTTTCAGATATTTTTGGAAAGGTAGGTAAGTCAAAGTAGGTATGGATTCAATAGCAACTGGGTTGTATGTCAAACATACTCGAGGGTAAAGACGGTACTACTCATGCTCTTGCTTTAGAACCAGTGTGGTCGATAGTATTTGTAATATTATACCACCACGATATATTGTTGGAAACCCACTTTAATATATACTATTTATACTATTTAAATACTATAATATCTAATAATATTATCTTTTATATTATTAGTATTTTAATCGATATTATAATAATATTATAGTATTACTAAGCCTAAATATTTAAGCTTTTTACCCTAGATTTTAACTCTACTTCTTTTTAGTCTTATCTTTTAAAACTATATAGTATAATATATAGTATAGAAAATATAGTACTAAATAGCTAGAATTATAGATCTATTTAAATAGAGTATTTTAAAAAAAGAATTATATAAATAGCTCTTAAACTAACCTAAGTAATATAAAGTAATAAATGTAGCCTATATAAGATAGATTTCTAGATATGTTTTTATTAATACTAAGTACTAATTTAATAATAATAATATTAGATTAAAAGTTATAATATAATAGATTAGTATATTAAATTTATTGAATTTTACTCTTTAATTATATATAAAGATTAACTAAATCGATATTTAAAAAATTTAGATTTTATACTACTCTAGCTAAAATTTATATATATTTCTATAAAACGATTTTATTTATTTAAATAAGGTCTTATATACTTAATTTTTATTCGATTAATATATATATAGGCTTAAAAGAAAGCTCTAAATTAGGGCTTTTTAATAATGTAATTAAAACTTAATTCTATAGCGTAGATAACTTTTAATTACGTTCTAAAGATAACGAACTTTAGATATTTAATTTAGCTTTAATATATATTCTAGTATACTATACTATAATTAGTTAAAATATACTCTAATTATTTATAGATTAAAGAGTATTAATTATAATTACTTTAGATATAAAAAAGGTCTTTAAAAGGCTCTCTCTTTCTCTCTAAAAAGTCTTCTATCTTTATTCTTTATATCTATCTTAAAGTTACTCTATAATTATTACCTACCTCTTTTTAGTATTAGTTACTAAAAAATTACAACTCCTACTACTATTATTAATACTTTAAAAGTTTAATAACTTCGGTCTCTCTAATTACTTCTATAATTTTATTCTTTATTTATTACCTTTATATCTTACTAATTTACTATATTCTCTTAGGTATTAAGCTCTTAGTCTTACGTTTTTCTAAAATTACTACTAATATTACTTATTTTATCTTATTTAAGTACTTTAAGCTCCTAGGAGGACCTCTTTAAAACTAAGCTAGTAGTGACTAATATAAGTATACCTTATTTAGATTTATAAGAAGTATTCTAAATCTCGAAAAAGCTTACTAAAAGACCTTGAACTAGCTATGTTTAGCTCTATATAATTAACGAGAATTATAAGATAGTTTATATATAAGAAACTCTTAAATCTAATAATATAATTAGCTTACTAATTTCTTAGTAATAAATCCACCGACTACTAGAAGTAGCGTTATAAGTACTATATTAAGAGATATACTATAAATAGTAGTACTAAAATCATAGCTACTTATCTCTTTAAAGATTATAGAATCGATATTAAAACTCTATACTAAAAGGCTACTAAAAAGAGATAAATTAGTATTAAAGAAGCTATAAATATAGTCTATTAAAACTCTTAAAAAAGGTATAAGATTATATATATAATCTATTCTAACTTTAATAATAAGTACTTAGCTATTAATCCTAATACTTTAGAGGTTTTATTTATAAACCTTATTATCTCTTATAACCTTCTTATATACTTTACTAAATATAAGGCCTTTTATACTCTTATTTAATATCTTAATAACTTTAGAGACGATATTCTACTTAAAGTATACTTTATACTATATAACTAGGTTAAGTAATAATACTAGGATAGTTTCGCTAAAACGAAGTATTATTTTAAGATTCTAGTCTAAAATATATATATTTAATAATAGGTAGAAGTTAGATAATAGTCTTTCTATTCTAGAATACGTAGCTTATAGAGTTAATAAGTTTAATAACCTAGTAGAAGTAGTACTTAGTATCAAATAAATTAAAAGGCTTTATATAAGTAAAAATATAGTACTCTTTTTACTTAAAATACTCTAAGATTATAATATGTAAAAACACTTTTAAAAATCTTAAATAAATACTTCTTACTTTTAATAGATATATTTAATAAAATTAGCTACTTTTTTATAGATAATATACCTAATAACAACGTTATACTTTACTAAGTTGCTTTAGTACTAGGTAAAAGTAATATAAAAGGCTAGGCTAAGTACTACTAAATTTAATATATATACTATATACTTTACCTTACTACTAGAGATATAGCCTTTAAAAAGTATATAGATTTTAAGCTTAAGATAAACTAATTAGAAGATACTTACTCCTAGGACCCTTTATAGAGGTTTAAAGTTTATAATGTTCTTAAATATCTCTTTAACTTTATAAAAAAGATATATATAAGTATAGTATTATATAATAAATTTAAGAAGTTAACTAAGAGCCTTACTATACTCTAAGCTAATAAAACACGCTAAATATCTTAGTATAGAAGTATTTAAAGAGTAATTGCTTTAAAGCTTAAGATTAAGCACTTTTAAGATATATATAAGTTTAACCTTAATAATATAATTACTACTTATAATTAGTCTAAACTCGGTTTAGTAAGTATAGTACTACTTTTACTTCTTAATCTCTTACTAATTTAATTAGATAAGGCTCCTTTTTAGCTCTCTTAAGCACTTCTTATTAATACTTAAGAGTATATCTAGAACTCTTAATAAAATAATCTTAATAATAGACTTTATTCTCTCTCTTTTTAAGAAAGCTTAAAAGAAGTATATTAACAATCTAGCTTTACTATTCTTGCTTTAAAAAGGTGAATAATATCCTTTTCTCTTTCTCTTTTACTTTACTAATAATTATAATAGCACGAAATATATATAACTATAGTAGAGGTATATAAGAGTGCGTATAGTAGAATAACGTATGTAGATGCTAGGCACTGATATAGAAGAAAATAATAACTAGCCTTTTCTAACTCTAGGAGAGTAGGCTACTATATATAAGAGGTTTCAGATAATATAAAAAGGGGTATAAAACCGAACAACGATATACGTCGGCTAATATAAAAGCCCGAACCCTATAAAGTACGTCTAAGAGTCTAGATAGACATATAGACGTATATAACCTTTCTAAATTAGATAATATAAAATAATAACTACTAAAACCTTATATATACGACATATACTATATAATCTTAGCTATATAGGACAGTATACTATTATATCCCTCTCTCTTAAAAAAGACTTATTCTTAAGTCTATCTATCTCTTATTATTTAAGACTAAATCGAGATAGTATAAGTATTATAACATTTATTATATTTATTAATTTTATTATAAGTAAGAAAGTAAATCAAGGTCTAAATCGTAGCTAACCTAGGTTTGTAGATACTTTATTTATTATAATTTATTATAAGTAAGATAAGATGTTAAGATATCGAGTCTAAATCGTAACTAACCTAGTTTATAGATACTTATAAAATAAAGACTTCGTTTCTAATCCTTTAATATTAAAAGCAAGTATTCGCGTCTACTAAAAGAGTGTAGTCTAATCCTATCTAGTAGGTTAGAGAAAGTAAAAAGTCTAAAGTTTAAAAGTTTAAAAGTTTAAAAGTTTAAAGTAAAATTAGAAAAGTTTAAAGTAAGAGTTAAATAGTATTCAGTTAAGGTTAATAGTAATAACTTAATTAAGAGCTTACTTCTAGGTTTCGTCTTAATAGAGAGTGTATTTTAACTAATTTATATCTAATTCAAAAAAATTCACTAAAAGAGTATAGGTCTAAAAAAGTTTAAAGTAAAGTTAGAAGCGAATTTAGATTAGAGTTAGAGACAAATATTAAGAGGTAACATTATTATAGATAAAAGTAATAACTTAGCTAAGAGTTCACTTTAAAGGTATACTAATTTATATCTAATTCGAATTCGAAAACGTAAAGTTAGAAACGAAAAGTTAATAATATTATAGATAGTAATAACTTAGCTAAGAGGTTACTATTCTTTCAAGAGCGTACTAATTTAATTTGTATCTAATTTAAAAGTTTAAATAAAAAAAGGACTTCTAGCTTAGCTAGAAGTAAAAGAAAGTAGGAAAGAAAAAGTTTAAAATCGTTAGAAGCGAATTCAAAGTAGAGTAGAAGGTCGTTCAGTTAAGAGGTAGTAATAACTTAGTTAAGAGCTTACTTTAAGAGTATACTAATTTATATCTAAGTCGAATTTAGATAAAAAAGAACTTAAAAGAAGGTAAGAAAGTAAAAACTATAAGACTCTATACTAGAGTTAGTAGGGTTTCGGCTAGTTAAAGGATTTTATTACCAAATATTATTAAAGTTTCGCTATCTAAAGTTTAAGATAATAAAAGAGGTAGTTTAGCTAGTTAAATAAACTTGTTATCGAATGTTTAAAACGCTGTCTAAAGTTTAAGATAATAAAAAGAGGAGTTTTAGCTAGTTAAAAGCGAAGTTATTACTAAAGTTTATCAAATTGTCTAAGTATCTAAAAATAATAAAAGAGGTGGTTTTAGCTAGTTAAAGGATTTATTACTAAATTTAAAAGAGTTTTATAGTCTAAAGTTTAAGACTATAAAAACAAGTATAGTTTTAAGTATAATAGTATCTAAGTTTAAATATAGGTATATAGTTATATAAAACTATATTACTTAGGCCTATAAGCTACCTTATTCCCTTTAAAGTACTTAAAGACTTATTTATCTTTAGAAGTAGTAGAGAAAAGGTTTAAAGTAAAATTAGAAAAGATTTAAAGCAGAGTTGAATAGTACTTAGTTAAGAAATAGTAATAACTTAGTTAAGAGCTTACTTCTTTATTTTGTTCTAATAGAAAGTATATTTTAACTAACTTATATCTACTTTAAAAAGTTTAAATAAAAGAAGGAACTTCTAACCTAGCTAGAAAAGTAAGAAAGACTCTATACTAGAGTCGGAGAGGTTTCGGCTAGTTAAAGGCAAAGTTGTTATCGAGTGTTAAAAATACTATCTAAAGTTTAAGATAATAGAAGAAGGGGTTTCAGCTAGTTAAATAAAACTTAATACCGAAGTTATTATAGTACCTTATTCTCTTTAAGGTACTTAAGGACTTAATTATCTTCTAATTTCAAAGAAGAGTCGCTATTAGATTATAAGGAGTTTAGAGCTAAATAGAATAAGAAGAGAGAGGTGTTTTAAACTAGAGTACTAATATCGATAAGCGTAGTTGTTTCGTTTATAATTAACTTAGTATTTTAGTATCTCTTCTTATCTATAGCTAAAAGATTGTTTACTATTTTAGTAAAGTTATAATTCTAGTGTCTCTTAAGAGTAGTAGACGCGTTTTAAAGCTAAGGTGTAATCTTATTCTATATATAAAAGAAGTGTTCTAATTCTAGTAACTCTTTAAGTATAGCTGTACTTAAAGAGTAACCTTTTAAGATTAGTAAAAGTTTCTTTAGTATATTCTTCTTCTAATTCTACTTCTATCTCTTTTAACCTTTATACTAGCGAGGACTTAGTCTATAACCGTAGTTATAGTCTTTTTAAATATTTACTAGTAGAGGTTTAAGAGAAGTTTAGAGTAGAGTTAGATAATGTTTAGTTAAGAAATAGTAATAACTTAACTAAGAGCTCGCTTTTAAGTTTTGTTCTAATAGAAAGTGTATTTTGACTGATTCGTATTTGATTCGAGGGAAGTAGTAGGAAGGTATTAGAAGCAGCTGTCTATAGCGAAAGAGGTCTAAATTCAGGCTTTAAAAAGTAAAGAAGAGTTTAAATAAGGGTTAGATTAGTAAGAGTTTAGAGGTAGAGTATTTATTAACTTTATAGTTTGCTTATAATTATGTCTATCTTGTCTAACTAATTGTTTTATCCTTTGTTTTTATACTACTATCTTATTAATATATTATCTATATCTAAGAAGTCTTACTTATTGTTTTATTAAGATCTTCTAGGTCTTAGTATATAGTTATAGATTAGAGAGAGTTTAGAAGGTCTTTTAAAAAGGGGAGTGGCTCTAGAAGAGGTTATTACTCGACGCTATTTAGTAGAACTAGGTTTAACATTTTGAAGATATTAATAGAGGGTATATTAAAAGGTATTAAGAGTAGCTACCTATAGCTAAAAAGGGTAATTAGGGCTTTAAAGTAGAGGAGGGTTCGATTAAAGGTTTAAAAGAGGAGCGGATTAGAGAGGGTTTAGAGTAGCGATTTATTAACCTTGAATTATAAGATCGCTTATCTATCTTTCTAGCTTAGCTAGCTAATTCCTTATTTCTTAATTCTTTACTTCTAAAGCTTATATAACTAACTATATCTAGTTTATATTTAAGAAGTCCTACTAGTCTCTTTAACTATTATTTTATTAGAATCTTCTAGATCTTAGTATATAGGTGCTATTTAGGCGGCTTTTGGAAAGAGAGGTAGCTCTAGAAAGTCGTTTAACGCCTTATAGCGGAACTGGGTTTAATATTTTAAAGATACTAATTTAGAGAGAGAGAGTAAGATTAGATTTAGAAGCCTTCTAGATAACGATTATAAGTTAGCTTATTTACTAAATCTAGAGTTATTAGGACTCTTAGGAAATACTTAGTATATTCTAATCCCTTAACATATACTAAAATACGATTTATACTAGTTATTTATATAGATAATAAACCCTACTATTACTAGCTATTTAGGTAGTCTCTAATTACCTAGCTATATAAGGATATTATTATAATGTTTTAAATTAAGTATAAATCGACTTTTAAATAAGAAGTAGCGATAAGCTTGAAAAGAGATATTATTAAGACTATTATTAGCGAAGAAGAGTTATTGTTTTTATATAATAGTACGAAATATATATAACTATAGTAGAGGTATATAAGAGTATATATAGTAGAATAATATATGTAAATACTAGGCACTAATATAGAAGAAAATAATAACTAGTCTTTTCTAACTCTAGAAGAGTAGGCTACTATATATAAGAGGTTTCAGACAATATAAAAAGAGGTACGAAACCGAACAACGATATACGTCGGCTAATATAAAAGCCTGAACTCTACGAAGTACGTCCGAGAGTTCGGATAGACGTATAGACGTACGTAACCTTTCTAAATTAGATAATACAAAACAACAACTACTGAAACCTTGTATATACGGTATATACTATATAATCTCGGCTATATAGAACGGCATACTGTTATAATAATACCTTAAGATAGGAAAAGATCTTTAAATACTATGATTTAACTAAGAGATTACTAGCATATACTACTATAGTAGTACTCTACTTAGCTTATAAGTAGAAGTACTTAGAAAAGGCTTAGGAACCTAGCTAGATAGCCTCTACTTAGGCTATAGTAGAAAAACTATAGAATAATGATTATTATTCTAAAATAGTATCTAGCTATATAAATAATACTAATATTAACTCTTAGATTACGTTATTTAGTCTACTTTATTACTTCTTAGTATCTACCTAAGTACTTAATTTATTTACTTAGTTTTTATCTTAAAAGAGGAGTAAGAGATAAGCTTTAACCCTTGTTTTAACTTTATCTCTTTTTACTTTAACCTTTTAATTTTACTCCTTTTTAGCTAATATACTTTAACCTAGGCTTCTCTCTCTTATAAGTAATAAGTATACTTAATATTATACTCTTCTATCTTAAGATATAAGTAAAAGTATAATTAAATAGTAGCTTTAACCTACTTAAAAGAAAGCTTATCTTAATCTTTATAAGATAGTGATAGATATACTTTCTATCTTATATTTAAGTGCTTTAGTAGAACGCTTTTAGTCTTTAGCTAAATTAGTAGTTATAGATTAACGTAATTGCTTTAAAGTATATACTATAAAGATGTTTAAATATTTAAAGTCTTAGTATAAGATTATATTCTTTAATCTTATTAGCTAATTCTAGAGTAAGAAGGAGGTATTTAACGTATAGGAAGTATTTTAGAATAGCTTAGATAGAAGTACTTTTATATATAGGATAAATAGTAGGTTTAGTTTTAGTTTAAATTTTAAGAGGTCTATAAACTAAACTTATTTTTATTATTTTTTCTAGTAGTATATATTTATTCTTATATTTTAAGTACTTAGATAGTTATTTCTCTTTATTTTATTTATTTATTACTATTTAACGTTAGACAGAGTCTAGATCGCGTAGTCTAGGTCCTAAAAGGTCTTAAAGAAGGGTAAATAACACTAGGAGAGTGCTCTAGGCTATAGAGAGCGTAAACGAGTAAGCTAATTTATAAAAGATAGTTTAAAGAGAAGCTCTACTTTTAGAATAGCTCTTATTCTTAAACAGTTTAATAAGTTAGAAGAAGATAAAGGAGATATATAAAAGTATAAGAGAGAGAAGAGAGATAAAGTAATTAAACTATCTTAAGAGATAGATCTTTATAAAGAATTTAGTCTTAGTATAGACCTTATAAAAGAGTTCCTCGGCCCCGGGTCTAAAGAGGAGTTAAGGCTTTCCCTTAGCCTCGGCTAATAGCCTTAGATCCTTCTTATTTATAAGCCTATAAAAGAGTAGATAGAATTATATCTTTGCCTTCTTATATTTATAGCTTCTTAACTCTATAAGTATATTAAAGTAGAAGAAGTGAAAGTAGTATACTATAAAGTCTCTATAGCTAGTATAAGCTATAATTAGCCGAGCTAGGACCTCTCTTAGTAGCTTAAGAGTCTTAGGCTTCAAGGACTAAGAAGTAAGACCTAGCCTCTTATAAGTATTTAGGAGCGTAGTCTACTAGAGTTGATTTATAAGCTTAATTCCTATCTCCTTAGCCTTATAATTAAGTATAGTAGTATAGAGTAAGAGGTAGGAGCTAGAAAGAGGAGTTAAGTAAGCTACTTTCTCTATAGCTTAGTTAGCTATTATATTACTATAGATTCCTATATAACTAGGGTACTATCTTATTTAAATTTTCTTAAAGTATAGCTAAGTAAAGTTAAAGACCTTATTAAAGGTTCCTTATAATATATTATAAGACTAGTAGGTTAGTTAGAGTATAGCTTTAAGATTATTAAAGCAAATCTAGTATTTTATAGCTAAGGACTAAAAAGTAGATTTAAGAGCTAGTTCAAGGCTATATAGAGCAGCTTTCGCCTCTATATTATAAATTTCTAAGGTTTTACTAAAAGAGAAGAGCTTTATATTTAATATAACCCCTTCTCTTATAAGACATATACCTCTACTAGTGCTTTTATTATCTAAGTAAAAGCTATTAATAAATATAACTAAGTCTATAAAAAGGACTAAGATAAGGAATTTAAGGAATTCAGCTTTATAGGATTCTTTATTACTATTAGAGCTTAGGCCTACTACTTTAAAGAGATAGGTTTATTAGTTAAAACCTCTATTCTATAAAGAGTCCTAAATTAGATCGATTTCTTCTAAGAGAGAGAGAGGTTAAGAGAACTAGTAAATAAGCCTAGCCTTTAAGTAAGAGTTATTTAAGTATTACTTAAATAAGTAAGCTAAGTTAAGACGTTAGGTTCTAGCTTTAAAAGCCCTACCTTTAGTAATAAGAGTAATCTTAGTAGCTAATAAGCTAGATTCTATAAAGAGTACTAAGATAGAGGTAGTTTTATAAACTAAGAGGATAATTCTAATATACTTTATAACTACTTTATCTAGAAGTATTAGGTAATAACTAATCTAGTTATTTATAGAGCCTATACTACCTGTTTTCCTTATCTAGCCTAGGTACTAGGTCTTATATCCGAAGTAGGTAATTAAAAGGATATAAGCTATAGTAGCTTATTTTAGGAGGTATAGAGGAGATCCTCTTACTATATTTATTATACTTTTAAGAGTATTAGCTATAAATATAGCTTTATTAACTATTCTTTTAATATAGTTATAAAAAGTAAAATAAGAGTTAAAGAAGATACTAAGCTACTAAAGCTCTTTTATAAGCTTTATTATTTTTCCTTTAACTATAATAGAGAGAGGAGGTTAAATCCCTCTTCCTTTTTACTTTCTTTTATAAGAGAAGTAGATAAGTTCTAACTTTTTAGTATTAAAGGTAATACTCTTATCTATACTCTACTTAAATATACTAGTTACTTATTCTATAAGTAGCGTAATATTCCCTACTTTTAAGAGTCTAGAGATAAGTAGTCTAATATCGTTAGTATAGCTAAATCTCTATACTACTAGAAGTAAGCTAACTTCTAGCCTAAAGAGAGGTTAGATATATAGTATAAAAAGGATTAGTAAGATAGGTAAGCCTTAAAAGAGGCTATATTTAAGTAAAGTAGTATCTTCTATCTCTTTATTAAGCTTTACTTTCATAGATCTATTAGTTAAAAAGGAGAAGACTTATTCTATAAGGTAGTATAGCTATTCTTACTCTCTAAGTCTTTTAATTAAGTAGCTAAGAAGTACTATATTAAAGGCCCTCTTAATATTAAGTATAAGAAGAGAGGCTTCCTATTTATCTATAAGAGCTAACTTAATATTAAAGGTAAGGTAGGTAGTAAGGTCTATAGTAGCTCTTAATAAAAGAGCGTTAAACTAGTTCTAACCTAGATAGCGTATTTAATAGCTATCTAAAAGACTTACTTAGTAAGAAGCTTTTTAAGCTCTTTTCTAAGAACTAAGAGTAATATAATTAGCTAGTATACTTAAAGAGAAGATTTATCTTTCTTATTAAGCTTAGGAATAATAGTAATAATAGTAGTATAGAAGATCTTTAGATAGAAGCCTATCTTAATATAGCTTTTAAATAAAGAGAGGATAAGGCTTAATATTTATAGCTAAGCTACTTTAAAAACCTCTATTATAAGCTCGTCCTCTCTTAGTATAGTTAAAGCTTTACTAAGAATTAATTCCTTAACCTCGTATAAAGTAAAGTTAGCTTATAGAAGAGACTAAGAAGTAGTAGTTAGAGTATTAAATAGAATATCTCTAACCTAAGTAGCTCTTATACTAGGATCTTTTGCTTTTCTTAAGTAGTAAAGCCTAATTAGCCTACTAAGTCTCTTAAGAGTAGAGACTTATAGACCCCGGTGCTCTAGTACTACTTATAAATCTTAAAAACGTCTTTACTTCTCGTTACCTTATTAATTAGACTATAGAAGTATTCCTTCTTTACTTTCTAGATCTCTTACTTTAAACTCTTATAAAAAGACTTTAAGACTTATAGGTTTATCTTACGTCTTTATACTTATCTAGCCTTAGTAGCTACTATCTAGTACTCCTTATTCTACTAAGAGTGTCTAAATCTATAACTAAGTCCTTACTTAGTACTATAAAGGTATATACTATATATACTCTTAGTAATAAATCCTACTAGAGCCTCTAGTAAATTAGTATTTAGTTGCTCTATAAGTTTAAATAGCTATTATATTTTAAGCTTATTTTAAAGAGTTACTTTAAAGGTTTTAGTATTAAGAGTACTAAGCTTTAAAGGCAGGTTCTTCTTTATTAGATTTCCTATATATAGGAGCTAAGTAAGAAGTAGAAGGTAATCTAAGCTATATTTAAAAGAGAGGTCTACCTTAGTAGAGGCTCCTCTTTAGAAAAGGTTACTAGAGTAAAAGGCAAGGTTAAGAGTATTACTAAGGTTATATGTTTATATCCTAGAAGAGGTAGAAAGTTATAGCCCTCTATCCTCTACCTAGCTAATAAGTAAAGAGGCTTATATACTTTCTTAGCTAAGGAAGTCTAGTTACTAGAGCTAGCTCTTTAAATTTAAGTCTCTAGCTATAAGAGTATTTATAGTATAGATATATTCTAAGTTAAGAATAAGGTTAATAGCCTCCCTAGCACTCTTAGTACTTAAAGGAGTATTATACACGTTAAGGATATATAGTAGAGGGCTTTAAAAGAGCGTAATCTTAATATAAACAAGGTCTTAGTAGTTAAGCAAGGGTATAATCGGCAATTATTAGCTTAAGAGGATACTTACTTCTTTTTATATAAAAGTAAGTATTTAAGAAGAGTCCTTATTCTAGTTATAAATAAGTAAAAAGCAGGTATAGTTTAAGTAGTATCTTATAATCTAATAGTTAATCTCTCTTTAGTAAATATATAGTTCTTATATAAGAACTATATCTACTTATTTAGAGTACGTAAGTTAGAGAGCTAGTTCCTAGTACTTACTAGACTTATATATATTAATTTATAAGACTTAGAGATAGTATTATTTAGAAGGTCCTTACCTACTTATAAGAGAGAGAGATTAGAGTAGACGTTAAGACTCTTAGGTTAAAAGATAGAGTATAGAGGTAGAGAAGAGGAGGTGTTTAGAATAGCCTCCTCGCTTAACTAAGAGTCTAGAGAAAGAGGAGAGGTAGTAGAATAGTCTATTTCTATATCTATAAAGCTATAAGGTAAATCGTCCTCTTTTCTTAGTCGTTCTTTAGAGTATACTTATTAAATAGATCTTATATTCTCTACTAAAGGCAGAGGTCTAGTAGCTTTTAGCTAAAGTTAATATATAATATCGTCTAAGGTATAAGAACTACTATAGTATAAGTACTTTAATTTATATTAAGAGTACTTAATATACTAAGAATAAAAGTCTTCTAAGTATTTTATACTACTATAGAGGTAATATTATTAGCTTTTATTATAATTCTAAGTATTATACTATTACTAGTACTTTAAGTACTAAATTATAGTAGACTTCTTTAGAAGGCGCTTTAAATAGACTCTACTACCTAGAATTAAGATTATGTTTAAAATAGTAAAAAGGCCTCTTATATCCTCTTCTTTAAAGAAGGCTACCTAAGTAGTATAGAATAGGTTATTTAAGAGAGAGCTAGTAGCTATATAAACTCTTATAAGATTAGCTTCGATTCGTTCCTTAATTACTAATACTACTACTTTAAGAGTAATAAGAGCTAAGGTTAATTAAATTACTTCTACTTAAGTAATCTAGATAGATTCTACCTTCTAAAGGATATCTAAAATATAGAAAGCCGTCTAGTCTTATAAAAGCTTTATTCTAATAGTACTAAAAAGAGTTTATATACTAGCTTTCTTTACTAAAAGAGATTATAAAGCTTCTTTATCTTTAGAGATAATAGTAAAGCTAGAATTAACTAAGAGTACCTCGTATACTAGGTTTTTATATTCGATTCCTAGGTTATAAAGTACTAGGAAAATAGCGTAGGCAAAGTAGACTCTATCTAAGGAGTTAGGTAGGATTTAGATAAAGAGCCTAGATCTCTTATTCTTATTTTTCTAAATAGAATAGAGAGAGTAAGATAGAGTTATTATTATTATTATTATCTTCTTTAAAGACTTAGTAGTTTAAAGTATCTTTTTAAGTAATAAGGTATCCTTAGTAGTCTATATATAAGAAATTTTTCTTATAGTATTTAAAAAGAAGAGAAGAGTTAGAGAAGGCGTAGTAGCGTCTCTATACTCTAAGTAAGTACTATAAGCTAAGAGAAGAGGAGGTAAGGTCTCCTTAGTATATACCTTATAGTAGAAGAGGCTAAGATTAGTAACCTAGGTATAGAAGGTTTAAAGAAGGGGTAAGAGATCTAAGAGAGCGCTATTAAGAATAGTATTTAAATAGTAGTCTATAGCTTCTCTAATACCTCTAAAGAAGGTTTAGGTTATAGTACCTTATTTAAGAGACCTAGAAGTCTTAGAGATAAAGCGTTATTAGATAGCTATAATAAGAGGAATTAAGTAAACCTCCTCTCTCTCTACACCTCTTTCTAAAGGCGTAGGCGAGGATAGAGAGCCTTCTAAAAGAGACTCTATAAAAGGAATTTCACTTCTTAATTAAGTATAAGTAAGATTAGGCGTTTTAGACTAAAAAATTTGATCTCTGAAAAAAGGTGTGTTTAGTTATTTCTCTTTATCTAAAGAATTTTATACTATACTATTAATTTATTATTAAATAAAAAGTTATAAAGAGGCTTAGTTATTAGAGTGCTATTACTAGGCTAATTATTTTAAAAACGTTATATCTAGTAAGTTAGTTATTCTTAATAACTACGTCTTCTAAAAAGAAGCTCTAAACGCTAAAAATTTAATTAAATACTAATTAGTTACTACTAAACTTCTTATTAAATTTAAAGTATTATAATTAATTATATACTACGATCTTTATATAAAATATTTAGTAAGGTATACTAAGACTTAGGTCTTAGTATAGTATATATATAATATATATCTTAAATATCTATTAATTTATATACTAAAAAGTAACTTTTAGCTATATACTTAATTAAACTACTAGCTTCTTATAAAATCGCTTAATACGCTCGGTTTAGGCTATTTAGTATAATAGCACGCTATCCTAGATTATTATATAATAGTATTCTCTTGAATTATTAGTATTCGTAAAACTACTAATACCTCTAAGTACTACCGATACCTCTAATACACCTAGAGCCGAGATTACGAATAACCGATACTTATATAAGCGAAGTACTAAAGGTATTAATATCTAATATTTATATATAGAAGAGATTAAGGTTTAGATATTATATATTTAGCTTTTCAAAGGTTTAGAGGTTATATATTTAGCTTTTTAGCTCTTATTATTTAGTATTAGCTATATTAGATAAGACTTAGTTATTATTATTATTAGAACTTAGAAGCTTCTAACCTCTTATATATAGACGTTTATATTTAGTATAGAAGAGAGATAGTTATTATTTTCTTCTATATTAGTACCTAGTATCTATATACGTTATTCTACTATACGTACTCCTATATACCTCTACTATAGTTATATATATTTTATACTATTATATAAAAATAATAACTCTTCTTTACTAGTAATAGTCTTAATAATATCTCTTTTCAAGCTTATTACTACTCTTTATTTAGAAGTTGATTTATACTTAATTTAGAATATTATAATAGTATTCTTATATAGCCGAGTAATTAGAGACTATCTAGATAGCTAGTAATACTAGAGTTTAGTATCTATATAGATAGCTAGTAAAAATCGTGTTTTAGTATACGTTAAGGGATTAGAATACGTTAAGTGTTTCTAAGAGTTCTAATAACCTTAGATTTAGTAAATAAGTTAACTTATAATAGTTATCTAGAAGGCTTTTAAATCTAATCTTACCTCTTCTCTCTCTAAATCGATATCTTTAAAATATTAAACCTAGTTCTACTATAAGGCGTTAAACGCTCTTTTAGAGCTACTCCTCTTTCTAAAAGCTACCTAAATAGCACCTATATACTAAGATCTAGAAGATTCTAACAAAATAATAGTTAAAGAGACTAATAGGACTTCTTAAATATAGACTAGATAAGGTCGGTTATATAAGCTTTAGAAGTAGAGAATTAAGAAATAAGGAATCGACTAGCTAAGCTAGAAAGATAGATAAGTAAGCTTATAATTTAAAGTTAATAAAATACTTTGTCTCTAAACCTTTACTAATCTAACTCTCTTCTACTTCTAAGCTTGAATTTATACCTCTTTTAGCTACGAGTAGCTACCTCTAATACTTTCTAATAACTCTCTTCTAGAGCTACTCTCTTTTTTAAAAGACTCTCTAAACCCTCTCTAATCTATAACTATATACTAAGACCTAGAAGATTCTAATAAAACAATAAGTAAGACTTCTTAAATATAGACAATATATAGATAAGATAGTAGTATAAAAATAAAGGATAAAATAATTAGTTAGATAAGATAGATATAATTATAAGTAAACTATAAAGTTAATAACTTAAAAAACACTCTGCTTTCAAACTCTTACTAATCTAACTCTCTTTTAAACCTTCGTTCGAACCCTCCTTTGCTTTTCAAAGCCTACGTTTAGACCTCTTTCGCTTATAAGCCTCTGCTTTTAATAAACTTTCTACTACTTCCTAACTCTTAGATCTCGAATCAGATACGAATTAGTTAAAATACGCTTTCTATTAGAACGAAACTTAGAAGCGAGCTCTTAGCTAAGTTATCGCTATTAATCTTAACTAAATATTATCCAACTCTACTAAGCTTCTCTTAAACCTCTACTAGCGAACGATTAAAAAGACTACGATTACGAACCGAGTCCCCGCTAGTATAAAGGTTAAAAGAGATAGAAGTTAAAAGAGATAGAAGTAGAATTAGAATAAGATTACGCTAAAGAAACTTTTTATAACAGCTCTCTATAAATATATAAAGAGAGTGCTTATAGAATAGTACCTAATATTAAGGAAAACTAAACTAAAGAGAAAAGCAAAGAGTATAAACACTCTAGCTTTATTTATATATATTAAGTAAAGCCTTAGCAAAGCCTTAGACTAGCCTAGTTACGTAAGTAACGTATATAACTAGGACTATTATACTACCCCCTCTTTAAAAGAGCCCTCTATAACTAAGCAGCTTTGTCCTCTTTTAATATAAGAGTATTAAGCTCTAGCTTATTATAATCCTCTCTTCTAGCCTTATATACTATTTTCTATAGTAGAAGAGCTTCTAAGGAACTAGCTATTTTTAGCTTCTCTAAATAGAACCTCTCTACTAGTTATAGCGTATATATTAGTTATTAAGCTAGATACTAATTAAAGTCTTTATTATAGCTTTTCTACTTAATTTAGTAATAGAGGGACTACTATCTCTTCTTACTAGCTAGTATTTCTTTAACCTCCTATTCCTCTTCTTTATTTATAATAATCGATAAAGGTAGTATAACTACCTATTCTAGTAAAAGATTATCTATAGCCTTATATAACTTCTTAGAAGCAAAGATAGAGTAAACTTTAATAGAAGCTAGTAGTTATAATTAGAAAGTAGAACCTACTTTCTTAAAGATCTTAAAAAGGCTAGCTATCTAGTAGTCTAGCTTTTAGCTTAGTTATTAAGTTACTTAGTCCTTTATTATAATAAAGACTATATCTTCTACTCTAAAATCGACGTCTTATCTATATTTATTTATATCTTATTCCTTCTTTTATTAAGCTTTTAATATATTTACTTAGCTAACGTCTAAGACCTTCTAGATTATCTTTATAACTACTATAACCTCTTCTTATAATAGCTATTCTTTTATATTAGCTAGTTCTAGTATTTATTAGTTAAACGAGGTTCTTAGTATATATCTCTTCTATAACTTAAAAGATAATATTCTAATAGTACTATAAGGTAGTACTAACTATATATAGTCTATTATTAGAAGGATCTTAGACTAATTAGTATAATAATAATTAATATATAGCTATAAGCGCTAATTAAAGTATTAATTTATAATCTTAGTTTAGCTATCTATTTAAGTATAGTTTATAGTTAAGAGTCGAAGCTAAATACCTAGGATTTAAGTAAACTCTCTCTAGAACGTAGTAATAAAGTAAGGGCTCTTATCTAATATTATATTTTTTAGAATCCTATAGTATTATAGAACGTGTTTAATATATAACCTTACTATTTATTTAGAAGTAATATTCTTATAGTAAAGTATTAAAATAGACTATTTAAATAAGTAGTCTATTACTATAAATATGTTATTATAACTATACTTATTAACTAGAAAGGACTTAAAATCTATAGCTATATATTACTATATATATAGTAGTACTAGGAGTAGGTGTAGATAGCTAAGTATTTTATCTTAAGAAACGTCTACTCTTCTATAATTATAACAGTTTTATATATATCTTATAATATTAGCTTTTATATTTTACTAGATATATCTTAAACGTAGAATCTAGTAGGTCTTATCTCTCTCTAAGTAAGCTAAAAGTATTTAATTATAAGCCTTATAAATTAGATCTATTCTTAGCATATCTACGTCTAGTACTACTAAGTAGTTTTAGTAAAGTAAAAAGCCTTCCTCTAAGATATATAGGGAATTAGTATTAGTTTTAGCTTATACTTATATAGCTTAAAGTATTATAGCATCTTTATTTACTTAGTAGATTCGTTTTAAAAGTATAAATAATTCTTAGAAGTAGTTATTATTAACTAGAGCTAGTATAATTAAGCTTATTTCAACCTCTAGGTTTTTAAGCGCTTCTCTATTAACTTATTCCTTTATTAAGAGTATATAAGTCTAGTACTACTTTTTAAGTTCTTTTTATAAGTATATCTTATTTACCTTATAAGTTAAAGTATCTATCTTACTATTCTTATATCTTAAATAGAATATAATAATAAAATAGTACTTAGCTAAAGCTTTAGCCTATCTTACTTAATAGGTAGTAAGTTACTTAGTAGTTATAAAGTACTTAAGATTCTTATAATTAGTATAAATATAGATTTTTAAATATAGTTCTAGTCTTTATTTTATAAGTAAGTATATAATAGTAAGTAGCTCTTTATTATATATTTCGTAGTTATACTTAGCTAGAGACATAGTTTTACTAAAATAGGCTATAAGATACTATTCTCTATTAGCTTATTATTATTATAATACTCTAGTAATAATTCTATCTAAAGCGTCTATCTTAATTATAGTAGAGAGATTAGAAGAGTAGTAGTAGAGGATTAATATAGAGGTAAGTACTACTTTTAGGTCTTTAAACACTTCCTAGTACTTCTTATTAAAATTAAAAGGCATATTATTCTATATTAAGTATACTAAGAGCTTTATAATTATACTATAGTTTTAGATAAACCTTTAATAAAAGTTATAAAAACTAAAAAAGCTCTAAACACCTTTTACTATCTTTAGAGCTTACTATTTCTATACTACTAAGACCTTTTTAGTGTTTACTTTAATATTATTAGTACTAATAATAAACCTAAGATATTTTATCTTCTTAATATTAAACTTATACTTCTTAAAATTAACTTATAACCTAGTATTCTTAAAACATTAAAGGACTTTTTATATATACTCTTTATATTTAAAGACGTTTAATAAGTAGATAAGGATATTATTTAAGTAGATAGAGTAGAAGTTATTTAAATAGTTAAATAAGACGTTATTTATATAGTACTAGTAGGTAGATAGGCTATTTATTAGACTAAATAGTAAGACCTTATACTTATACGTTTTATAGTAGGTATAAAAAGTAGTTAATTCCTTAGTATCTAGATCTATTTATATATAATAGAAAGCTTACTAGATATCTAGCTTAGTAAAAATATAAGCTTAACTAATATATATAAGCGTTTTATTAATTAGAAGTAATAGATAGTAGTCTTTTTAAGTAAGATTATTAAGTTTTTAGAAGTTAATATAGAAACATAGCCTTTTATTTACTTTCTTTATAAATAGAATAAGAGTAGTAAAAAGAGACTAGCTATATTTAATAAACCCTTTATAGAGATTCTCTAAGATATATTCCTTTATAGCTAATAACTCTTCTATAGATATCTTATATAAAGAGGAATATCTAAGAGTATTTAGACCTTTAAGATTAATCTTATAGTTATAGTATTAGTAAGATAAGAGAGTATCTAAGACAGCCTTAGAAAATACCTCTTTAAAGTCTTAGTACTTATTAGGAAGAGTAATATTAAGAGCTATATCTAGTTCTTAATTAGCTATAATAGTATTAATTTTATATATACTTATAGTAAACATCTTACTATCCTCTTAGAGTAAGTAATAATATATTCCTATAGCTAAAATAGCTAAAATATTAATAATAGAGTCTAACTTTTTTAAGATAAAGGGTTTCTAATAGTATACTAGAGTAAGTACCTTCTTTATAACGCCTTTAAGTTCTTTCTTTATAACCTAGTATTTTACTTATATTAAGGACTTATAGCCTTCTCTACTATATATAGTTAAGGTATAACTAGCTAAGGTTATAGTATTAATTTTAAGGTAATCTATAAGCTCTAAAAGCTTTCTACCTTATTAGCGCTATTCGTCTATTTCTATAGCTTAGTTATAAGTATTAGCTTTATTCTAATAAAAGGGTATAAAGTCTTTTAGTTATATAGCGTTTTAAGAGAGAGGAGTTAGCTATTAAGTAAAGAAGTAAGGCTTAAGGTTATTAAGCTAGAGTAGTTTCTAATAAGTTATATTAATATTAATATAAAAGTACTTAAAGAACCTCTAACTAAGGATAATATTATATAGACTTAAGTTTAAGAAGATAAATAGTATATTAAAGAATTTATAACTATCTAAGATATAATTTAAAAGGAGATAGTATATAGCTTTACCTCTAATTTCTCTATTATATCTATAAATCTTAATAAAAGTAAGAAGTCTTTTAGTCTTTAAATTATAAAACTTTATAAGGTTATAATTAAGTTATATATTTATAAAAGAAAAGGTATTTACTCTAAGATTACTAAGAGTAGTAGTCTATATACTAAATCTATTAATAGTTATTATACTAAGTAAAGTAAACGCTTTTCTATTAATTAATAACTATAGATTAATCTTAAAAAGATTAATCCTATATTTATTTAAAAAGAAGTCTTCTTTTAGACTTCTTTATTTCCTAACTCTAAGCTAGTATCTTTTCTTTTAAGCTTTTTAAGGTTAACTCTATATATTCTTAGCTTTAGATAATCCTTAATATAATAACTAAGCTTACTATAGTTAAAGTACTTATCTAATAGTCTTAGAGTTAAGTAGTTATTTATAGTAGAAGCGTTAAAGCGTTTAAGAAGGATAAAAGAGGCTATAAAGGAAGAAGAGCTAATAAGTATAAGAGTAGATATATATAGGTTTAGAGTAAAAGAAAAGTTTATTACTTATACTCTTTAAGAAGTAAGATTTTAAAAGTCGTTATTAATACTACTTATAAGAGTATAAAAGAAGTTTATATCTCTCCTAGCTTAGAACTTAGTAATAATAAGAGATTAGTATAGTATAAGAGTTAACTTATTCTATAAGTCTTCTACTTAGTCTTATAAGAGAACTTTAGCTTTATCTATAAGTTATTAAAACTTAGTATAGAAGTTATAGAAAGTTTCTATCTTTAATATAATAAGGTCTTAGTATTAGATATAAGCTTCTTAGTATAAGTAAGAGCTAATAGTAATATTTTAAAAGTAAGTTAATATCTCTTTATAGCTACTAAACTAGTTAATAGTATTAAACTTATATCTTAGGTAAATATAGTTTTAAGCTCTTCTAGAAGTATAATAGTAAATTAAATTTATTCTTACTTCTTTAAACTTAAAGTAGTTAGTATTAATAGATAACTTTACTATAATTTCAGTTTCCTAGGTTATATAAGTAAATTCGTCTTCTATAGTAAATTAGTAAAGATTAGCTATCCTACTTATCTTCTTAAATAATAAAACTATAGAAAAAGAATAAGTTATATTAAGAGTTTATAACTAAATAGAGGTATATTAATAGAAAGTATTAGTTATATTTAAAGCATTTACTTTAAGTTTATAAACTTTACTTATTAATAAGGTTATTACTTTAAGAATTTATTATAGAGTAGAGTTAAGTAGAGGTGATTTAGAGATCTTATACTATAAGGAACTAGTAGTTATCTTAGTAGAAGGAGGTAGTAGTAGTAGTATAGTAATAACTAGTATATATATTTTTTTAAGTTAAGTTCTTAAGCTAAATTAGAATATAACGTTAATAGAAAAGGGAAGAGGGATTAGCTCTACTAACTCTAAAGTAGAGTAGAATAGTTCTTAGGTTAATAGGTTACCTTTAAAGGACTCGACGTAGCTAATAGAAGAACGCTAGACATTACTACTTAATATAAATAGATTAGGCTTTATAGAAGAGAATAGTAAATTTAATAGATTTAATATAAGTAAATATATATATTATTATTAGAATATTAGTAAAAGCCTTCCTAGGTAAAGAGAGAGAGTTTAGTTTTAGTATAATAGCTCTCTATAAATATATAAAGAGAGTACTTATAGAATAGTACTTAATATTAAGGAAAACTAAACTAAAGAGAAAAGTAAAAAGTATAGACACTCTAGCTTTATTTATATATATTAAGCAAAGCCTTAGTAAAGCCTCGGGCCAGCCTAGTCACGTGAGTAACGTATGTGACTAGGACTATTACACTTTTACTAACTTTAAAAGGTTACTTTTCGAGTATAGCTATACTTAGAGAGATACTAGAATCAGAAAGGTTCTTTTATATATAGAATAAAATAAGATTACACCTTAGCTCTAAAACGCGTCTACTACTCTTAAGAGACGCTAGAATTATAACTTTACTAAAATAGTAAATAATCTTTTAGCTATAGATAAGGAGACCTACTAAAACGCTAAGTTATAAGATATTAGTACTATGGTTTAGAATACCTCTTTATCTAGCTCTAAACTCCTTATAATATAATAGCGAATCGTTCTCTACTTTAGAAGTAGAATTAGAATCGGAAGATAAATAAGTTCTTAAGTACTCTAAAGAGAATAAGACAGCCTATAAGTCTAAGCAACATAGTTCTATAATAGTACTAATAAATGTCGTATCTAAAACTATATCTCTTTTTTATTATTCTAAACATCGGATAGCATTTTCAACATTCGGTATTAAGTTCTTTTAACTAGCTAAAACTCTATCTATTATTATTCTAAAAGTTAGATAACAATTTCAACTTTAATAACTTCGATATTAAGTTTTATTTAACTAGCTAAAACTCCTCCTTTTATTACTCTAAACTTTAGACAGCGAAACTCTAATAATATTTAGTAACAAAATCCTTTAACTAGCCGAAACCTTACTAACTCTAATAAGAGTCTTATAGTTATTACTTTCTTACTTTCTTTTATATCTAGTAAAGCTAGAAGTTCTTTTTTTATCTAAATTTAACTTAGATACGAATTAGTATACTCTTAAAAGAATAGTAACCTCTTAGCTAAGTTATTACTATTTATAATATTATCGACTTTTCGTTTCCGACTTTACTCTAAGTCCTTACTAACCTAAGTTTAGATAAACTTACTTTCTTTTATATCTAGTATATTAGATATTTTATTCGAATTTAAATCAGATACGAATTAGTATACTCTTAAAGTAAGCTCTTAACTAAGTTATTACTATTACCTATAACGTTACCTCTTAATATTCGCTTCTAACTCTATTCTAAATTCGCCTCTGTCTCTACTTTGAATTTTTTATACTTTTTAAACTTTTTAAACTTTAAACTTTTTCTAACCTACTAGACAGGATCAGACTATACTCTTTTAGTAAACGCGAATACTTATACTTTAATATTAAAAGATTAGAAATAAAGTTAAAATTATAAGTATCTATAAAGTTAGTTACGATTTAGATCTCGCTTAGTATTCTATAGATAATTTTTAGAGTTTACTATATTATCTAAGAGACTTTTATACTAAATATCTAGAAGAGCTAGAACTACTCTAATACCTCTCTAAATAGATTAATATATAGGAATTAAATAAGAATTAGATAAAAGAGTTAATTTATAAAACTCTATTAATACTCTCTAATTCTAGTTACTTTTAATAAGGAACTTATAATAAAAACCTAAGATTAAACCCTAACTAGTAGGAATATTTAAAATTAATAAAGTAAAGAACTAAGACTAAGTTACTACTAAAATAGAGCTTACTAACTCTCTCTAAGCTATAGCCTCTTCTTCCTCTAACTTATTATCCTCCTCTCTACTCTCCTAAGCGTAAAGAGTCTAAATCGGCTCTTCCTCTATCTCCTTCTTATAAGCACGCTTCTTACCTCGACAACCTCCTATAACCGGCTTTAGAGAGGACGCCTATAAACTCTTTAGATAAGCCTTAAAGAGAACCTAAACCTAGGTTTAAACGGAGGTCCTACTCTCTATAGCATAGTATAAGAACTATTAAATATTAGTAACTAAAACCCTTCTAATAAGTAAGAGGTACTTATAGTAACCTTAGTATAAAGTGCTTAAGTCTTCTCTAGAAGAGCGAACTATATCTCTAAACTATTCTTTAATACCTTTATACTAGTAATAACTAACACCTTATCTAAGGCCTTAGTAGCTTTCTTAATCTCTCTCTTCTCCTCCTTAAGCTTAAGCTTACTAAACTCCTTCTTAATAAACTATAGTAACTACCTAAGTTAGAACAAATTTAGTATATATTTAGAATTAAACTTACTAGGATATATATAGTATTCTACTTAATATAGTATCTACACTTCTTTAACTTTAGCTTCTTAAAAGTATATATATAATCTCTATTCTAAGATTTTATCTAAAGGCACTAAACGTAGTAGACTTAGTAAGTAGCTAGAAGCGTACTAGAAGGATATAGAAGAGGCATTTTACTATATTAGATTAGCTCTAAATTAGGTTCGATTAAGAAGAGAAGAACTTACTTTTATATATATATATATAATATATATATATATTCTAAGAGATAAGTTAGTATATAAGAATATATCTAATTAGAAGGTATTCTTACTATTTATATTATTTAGATAAAAAGAAAAGAAGAAGAGAAGTTAGAATTAAGGAAAAGTCGCTTATTAATATACTACTTATAATAATAGCTATTACTTTATAATTATTATTTATTACTTAATAATTACTATTATAATATATAATAATAGTAAGAATATAATAACTCTATAGTAGTATACTACTTTCTACCTAATAGCTAATTATTAGCCTCTCTTCTATTTATATCCTATTATTATATAGTATATAGTAGTAAATAAAGAGCGATTAGCTCTTAAATAATAATACTATTAGCTACTAACCCTACTCTAACTACTAAATACTATAATAGTAAGATAAATTATATTCTTTATAATAAAGAGATAAATAATACTCTAATTAACTTAATACTATATTAATTAATAACTAAAGACTTAGAACAAGTCTTTTTAAAGAAGAGAGGATATAATAGTACGCTATCCTAGATTATTATATAATAGTACTATTCTAAATTATTAGTATTTATAAAACTGCTAATACCTCTAAGTACTACTGATATCTCTAATATATCTAAGGCCGAGATTACGAATAACCGATACTTATATAAGTAAAGTACTAAAGGTATTAATATCTAATATTTATATATAGAAGGGATTAAGGTTTAGATATTATATATTTAGCTTTCTAAAGGTTTAGAGGTTATTATAATAGTACGAAATATATACTATAAGAGAAGAGGTATATAGAAGTGCGTTTAAGACTAAATAACGTATATAAATACTAGGCTCTAATACGGAAGAAAAGGAAAAACTATCTCTCTTTACTCTAGGAGTAGGCTACTATATATAAGAGGTTCGGATAGTATAAAAAGGGTCTAAAACCGAATAACCTCGGCTAATATAAAAGCTTAAACCTATATAACCTTCTTAAAATAGACTATATAAGATAATAACTACTAAAACTCTATATATAGTAGGTACTCTTAGCTATCTAGAATGACGGCATGCTATTATATCCCTCTCTCTTAAAAAAGACTTATTCTAAGTCTTCTCTCTCTTATTATTTAAAGTTAAATCAGGATAGTATAAGTATTATAATATTTATTATATTTATTAATTTTAATTTAAAGATGTTAAACTTTATTATAAGCGAGACGAGATATTGAGATATCGAATTTAGGTCTAAATTATAACTAAACTAATTCGTAGATACTTGTAAAGAGACTTCGTTTCTAATCCTTTAATATTAAAAGTAAGTATTCGCGTCTGCTAAAAGAGTGTAGTTTAATCCTGTCTAGTAGGTCGGAAAAAGTTTAAAGTTCAAAGTTTAAAATTTTAAAAAGTTTAAAAAGTTTAAAAAGTTTAAAAAGTTTAAAACAGAGTCGGAGGCGAATTCAAAGTAGAGTTAGAAGTCGTTCAGTTAAGAGGTAACGTTAAAGGTAATAGTAATAACTTAGTTAAGAGCTTACTTTAAGAGCGTACTAACTCGTATTTGAGTCGAGTTCGAATAAGAAAAGAACTTCTAGCTTAGCTAGAAGTGAAAAGAAAGTAAAGAATATAAGACTTTATACTAGAGTTAGTAGGGTTTTAGGTAGTTAAAAGCGAAGTTGTTTCTAAAGTTATAAAGTAGTTTCAGCTAGTTAAATAAACTTAATACTAAAGTTGTTATATTATCTTATTCTCTCTTAATTTAGAGTACTTAAAGACTTATTTATTATCTTCTAATTCCGATTCTACTTTAGAAGTAGTAGAAGATTCGCTATTAGTTCGTAGGGAGTTCGGATTTTAGACCGAAGTGCTAATATTCCGTAACTTAGCGTTTTAGTATATCTCCTTATCTAATACTAAAAGATTAGATACTATTTTAATAAAGTTATAATTCTATTATCTCTTTCTTAAAATAGCTAAGTTTTAGAGCTATAGCGTAATCTTATTCTATATTTAAAAGAACTATTCTAATTCTAGTATACCTCTAAGTATAGCCGTACTCGAAAAGCGACTCTTAAAATTAGTAAAAGTTTCTTTTATATTATCTTCGTCTCCTCCTATTTTCAAGGCTATAAAAGCGTTTTAAGCGTCCTCTGTTTTATAACTAGTTAAAAAGTAAGTATTTAAAAGAGTAACTATATCTTCTTAATCTTTAAAAGTAAGGTCTAACTCTAACTCGTATCTAGGCTCTAGGTAGTTCCTAGCTAGTCTAGTTATTATACTCTAAATAAGAGCTTTTTAGGTTAGAGAGAAGTTATAATAATTAGTATTTATAGAGAGTCTATCACGTACTAATATCTTCTATTATTAGTATATAAGTGAAATACTATTATCTAAAGGTTTAATCTTTTTAGTTATCTTACTTTTTTATCGAGGTCGGAGGGTATTTAAAGAGGCTTTAGTGTTGTATTAGATAAGAGAATATTAGAAGGTATTAGAGGTAGCTACTTATAGTCGAAAGGGGTATAAATTAGAGCTTAGAGGTAGAAGAGGGTTTAATTAAAGGTTCGAAAGAGAGTCAGATTAGAGAGGGTTTAGAGGCGAAGCGATTTGTTAAATTATAAGTTCGCTTACTCTCTTTTCTAGCTTAGCTAACTAATCCTTTGTTTCTTGATTTTCTACTTCTAAAGCTTATATAACTAACTATATCTAGTCTATATTTAAGAAGTCTCGCTTATCTTTGTTCTTTTGTCGAGATCTTCTAGATCTTAGTATATAGATGCTATTTAGACAGCTTTTAGAAAGAGAGATAGCTCTAGAAAGTAGCTTAACGCTATTTAGCGGAACTATTAATATAATGTTGAATAGAGAGGGAGGGGGTAAGAGTAGATTTAGAAGCCTTCGTAATAACTTTTAGTAATAGTTGACTTATTTACTAAACTTATATATAGTAGTCTCTATATAGAGAGGGTTATTAGAAGCTTTTGAAGCACTTAGCGTATTCCTGCTTCCTTAACGTGTAAAACACGCTTTTTACTAGCTATCTGAAACCGATACTAAACCCTAATATCACTAGCTGTCTAGGAGATCTCTAGAATCCCGGCTATTTAAGAAGTCGCTATAACTGATTCGATTCTAGGCCGAGTCGAGTTTAAAACAAAATATACAGCGAACGTACTCGAAAGAGATATTATAAATACCGTCACCGGCGAAGTAGAGTTTTTCCTTTTTATATAATAGCACGAAATACATACTATAGGAGAAGAGGTATATAGGAGTGCGTTCGAGACTGAATGACGTATATAAATACTAGGCTCTAATACGGAAGAAAAGGAAAAACTATCCCTCTCTACTCTAGGAGTAGGCTACTATATATAAGAGGTTCGGATAGTATAAAAAGGGTCCGAAACCGAACAACCTCGGCTAATATAAAAGCTTAAACCTACGTAACCTTTCTAAAATAGACTATATAAGATAACAACTGTCGAAACCCCATATGTGACAGGTACTCCCAGCTATCTAGGATGACGGCATACTGTCACAGTTATATATTTAGCTTTTCAGCTCTTATTATTTAGTATTAGCTATATTAGACAGGGCTTGGTTATTATTATTATTAGAACTTAGAAGCTTCCGACCTCTTATATATAGACGTTTATATTTAGTATAGAAGAGGGATAGTTATTGTTTTCTTCTATATTAGTGCCTAGTATCTATATACGTCATTCTACTATACGCACTCCTATATGCCTCTACTATAGTTGTGTGTATTTCGTGCCGTTACATTTAGTATATAATAAACAACTCCTACTAATTATTTTATTAATATCTATTATTATTATTATATAGTTTTAAAGTAACAGAAGAGTATATAAAAAAGTATAAATAGCCTTATTTTAAGAAAAAGTGGGTTTTAGCGCTTATAAGTTATTAAAAGATATACTATATAATATCACGATATTATAATAGTATTATAGCGTATTTAGATACGTACTACTAGGATATCATAATAATATATTAATCTAAAATACTATAGTATTTTATTACGATAATACTATCGACCACACTGTTTAGAACTCCTTCTCCATCACCTTGTACTGGGTCGTACATACGGGTTTCGACTTGGTGAATTTATTCTGGGAGTGGATTTGATTCGGCATCATGATAAAATTCTAATATACTAATCATTAATAAAGAATAAGCCCGTAGATAGATTTGCAAGGCGAGAGGGACTGACAACTAAGAGTAGGTTGAGTAATGTAATAATTGAACAAATGGCGTAGTTGGTGTTCCTTTTAAATTTCTATCCTTATGATGTTTAGTAATAGACCTCGGACAAGAGCCAAGACTAATCTATGCGTTGTAAGCTGCCTCGACTGCATAGGGGACTGGCTATGCAAGACCGAGAGATAATTGAGGTGATATCATGCTAGAATGTATTCTAACATCAAGTTGCCTGTAGCAATGAGCGGAGACTCAGTTATTCTCTCATCAATGTCTAAGGTGAATATATGGTGTTATTTCTTCACCTGAATTTAGAGAGGTTGATGAATGTTCTGCTACCGAAAGTAGACGTGTCAGCTTTAGTGTTAGGTTCGTTTGCTTCGCTCAAAGTTCTTGAGTTTAGTGTTTGGGAATTTCTTGTCTGGGATTTCTTATCATAGGTGCGTAATAAGGTTACTGGCGAAGAATTTGTTGCCACATCCCATTGGATGAAACTTGCTATAGCAATATTTGCTGCTTAACTTTGTGGAAATGTGGGAGCTTTAGTTTATCAACAGTCATCGATCTAGTTTATAATCTTTTCAAAGGGAAAATAGTAGGTATGATATCAACCTAAATAAGCCCAGTAATATAACCACCACCACAAAGGTGTGCTGAACTGTCCTGAAACTACACAAAATATTCTTAACTTTTGTTTTAATTGTTAGAATGCTTTTATGACTTATCGCGTTAGACGTTCTTATAAAAGGGGCTTTAACGAACTCGTTAACCACGTGAATAGAGGGGACGGAAAAACCTAGGAACTAATACTAGATTCCTAAGAGTAATACTTTAGTATTCACCTATATACACTATCTTTTGATTTTGAAATCTATCTCTTAGTGGTTATAGAGATATATAAATAACTGTGAAGTGATTTATAGATCGCTTTACATTTTTGAACCCTCTACAGCGATCTTTCATTATAGCGCCTGCGGACGTCGAAGACAGACACTAATCATTGCCCCTTGCTTTTTATCTCAAGGTGGATGACTAGTCCACAGTCAATGTCAATTGAAGATGAAGAAAAGGTGCTGTTTCATTTTCATCTGAAATCAGTAAATTTGAACATTTTACTCCCGAATTCGAGAATAGTGTCGTCGAATTCTGTCCTATCAGTTAGCATAATAATTCTTGAGTTTAGTGTTTTTCGAAGAATTTCCCATGTCCAGCATCTTCATAATCTTCATGTGGCATTATCACTCGCTGCGGAAACTGGATTAAGTTGGGGAAGGAGCAACCTCAGCGCACACCCACTTTACCTTAAAAACAAATAATTGAGTGAGGAACTAAAAATCAAGCTTTTGGTTACAGCGGGAAGCACTCGAGTTTTTCCTAGAATTGCTTGAGTATGAGGAAGAAAGGTAGAAGGTGTACGGTGAGTGTGCGCAGAGCATGACCACGTCTCATACGACACAGCAACGCTAAGCAGTAGTCCCAAATCACAATACTAGACTTACAACTTACAAGTGCAATTTTGGTCAATTCGCTCAAATATGAGGACCTAGGTATAGATCGATGGCCATCCCACCAATATTCATACAACTTCACCGTATCCATCGTAAATCTCATATCCATGCTTTTACCCTCGTCAGAAGGACCAGTCCTCCCCCCGACTACGGACCGGCATTTCCGTCTTCATCTCCAGATAAAACTACACAAAATTAGCAAAAGCTCTCAAAAGACATGCGTTGATGATACTAACTTTTGTAGCATCCTCTTCCGTGACATCAGAATGGTCAATAGTCCTATCATCAATCAATCCCAACTTCGCATTCCTAATTTCCATGAAGAAACGTTTCCTCCCCTCGCCCAATGTTCCTCCTAATAATTTCTGCTTCAGATTGCGAATGAAATCATTGTAGAACTCTGGCTGTTCCAACTCCACCATTTCTTGCCTCGCGATTCTTATGTTCTCCAGAGCTCTCGCATATCCAGTGTCCCCAGTGCTATCTTTAATGATTTCGCAAATAACGACACTCATTTGTTTAATGGCCTTGACGATTTCATCATCATGTTTCGTAGCATGGAGCCTCTGCTTGAACGCAGGTATGGCATTCTCCTTTGTAATTTCTTGGGGTGTTTCTCGATTGAGAAGAGAGTCAACGTCCAATCCAGACAGTGGGGCTTTCTTCTCGGAATTCGATTTTTTGCCCTTTGCCTTGGCAGGTACTGTAAAGGAATTAGTTTTGGGATTCTTATTCTTGTTGGGAGCGTATTACCTTTCTTAATGTTGGCTGCCTCCGTCAATTTTTGGAGTTCAGCAGTGGTCTTTGAGACAAGCTCTGCGGGGGGTTTCGAACATTGCATCAAAACATCAGCCGGGGGAGCTACTTCTCCTTTGGGGTTGGAAGCTCGATCGCGAATAGCTTTGTTGATTCGATGAATTGCTGGCGAATAAGTGTCTTCGACTTTCATATATTCGACCGGTTGTCTGGAAAAGTCAGCATTGATCAACACAGTTAGAAGTATAGACTTACCCTTCATCGTCCTTTCCGAAAGTTGACAGATCCATTGCATCTACATAGTCACTCATTGCGTCGAGTAAATCTTCTGTAGGGAGATTTCTATGCTTCGTAACAGTCGCACCAGATGCAGTGATGACCCTGTCCAGAGGGGGGAAACGATACATGCGTACATCCTCCGCAAAAGGAAGTGGCACGTCAACGAGGGCATGGATATGAGGTTCGAGCATGGGAGCAAGTAGAATGAGAGAAGGGTCTTTTCCCTCCTTGGGCACGATTCTGGCTACAGCATACGAATCCAATTCTGCAAGAGCCCGTACTAAAGACGAAAATGCCACAACGGCTTTCTGGTTTGTAGGCATGGCGACGGTAATGCGAGATTCGCCCATGTTCAGATACCGTTCATACTGCACAAGGTCAGTTGGCATCTAATCAGTTATAGGAAGTGAGTTCTACGGTACATACCGAATCACTTGGAATGAACCCGATTATCGAGAAACCAACGACTGTCTCTAGCTTTGTGACGTTTTCGTCACTTTGACTAATGGAGACTGCAGTCCGTCCATACTCGTAACCTCTCTCGAGAGAGTCTCGGTCGATATCTCTCTTGCCTCCTGCCGAGGTAGTATCATTCACTTGATAACGAATGGAGCTTCGGACCGCCGAGAGGTTTTCTGCGTCTTGCATTTCCGTATCTTCACCAAGCGTATTGGAAGACTGCGCGGTGGCTTGGCCGTTTTCGTCGGTGGTACTCACCACGAAACTGCTTGCCCCCACAGGCTTAGCAGCATGCGTGTAAAAGTATCTTTGGACATCAATGTATAGAGCAGTCGCGGGATACGCTTCGGTATCACCAAGAGAAAGTCGACCCTTGTAGTTTGCATAGGGCCGAGTAGCTTTCAACTCTGGTATCGAAAGATTATCAACCGCCTCAGCAACAGTACCAAAAATCCCTTTGCTGCATCCATTGGTCAAATCCTGGAGCAAGGTTTCGTTGTTTCTCTGACAGAGAGTTAGCATTTTCGAGCCCAAGAGAAAAGAGCTGATCTACCTTGTGTTCAGACTTGTCTTCTTCCTTGAATCCAAACTCCAAGTCATCAAAATCGACACCCAAGACGACAAGTTCAATATCGCATTCATTGAGTTGCTTATAAGTTGAGATCACATGTTCCGACTTGCCGCCATCATCTATTGCTCCCTGTCCGTCTGTAACCAAGACGATTTTCCGCGCAGATTTGCCGGGCTTTCCAGTTTTCAGTGTCGTGAATTTGGTAATCATATCTATTGCAAGGATGACGGCCGAAAGTGCATCTCCCGCCTCTGTTTCACCAGTCTTGAGTTTCGTTTGCAGTTGCGCCAGGTCGTCCATGGTAGCCGGACCAAGTTCCTTGTGTACAGTAATATTTTGGTAGGCATCGTCGTCCTCGCTGTTGTATAGGGAATTCTCAGAATCTTCGGTTCTAAGGCCGATCACACCCACGCTCCATGTGGTTCGGTTGGCAGCCATGGTTGTGCAAATCTTATCCCAGACATATTTCATCGCAAAGTCGAAATCGCTTTCATCTCTACCACTATGGCACTCGGCCATGGAGGCGCCCTGGTCTACAATGTAAACCGTGGCCTGTTTGTCGCCCATGTTGGTGGTTTGTTGTTATTGTCGAGTGTCGATGGTTGAGTTGGATTGGGATGTTAATGTTGAGAGAACGCGCAGGACGGAGGCTCATTCTAGGCAGACGCGATCCCTGCTGGGTTTCGACCACGTAGTCACGTGTTTATCATAGGACTCTGTCGGGTCTCTACCTATTTTGAATCTAGGAAGTCTGACGCAATTTACCACTGTATACTTCGTACTTGCTGGCGAAATATGGAGACGGGTGGGGGTTCCTTGGTGATCGGGTGAACTCTGGGTGAACTCTGGTAAAATGTGGGTGAACTCGTTGGACACAGTGGTTCCACTGCTGTCAGCGTCATGGAAGCATCTCCCAAGCCCTCCACAAGACAACACCACATTTCCAATACAACAACATCCCAATTCTTGAAATCGACAAGATGCCTGACTACTCTATATTCAAGTCTCCAGCTCCGTACCATATCATAACGTTCGCACATCCTTCTTCATCCGAACAAGCAGAATCAAGTTGACAGTCGCAGTTATGGTACCTTGCTTGGAAGCACAGTCTTCCAAAGCTTCATTGGCGGAATCGTAGCATTCAGAGCTCTTCCTCGACCTCAATTCTCCCAATTACAACAGAAGATCTTTCCCATCTACTTTGCTCTGCAGACAGCTCTCCCGGTTGTTCTCGCTGTAACTTACCCCGGATCCAGCAACCCCCTCGGTCCAGCGTCGAGTCTGTCAGGAACCCTCGCAGAATCAAATAGATATAGTGTACTAGTGCCATTGGCAACGATGTTTGTCACAGGGTTGGTAAACATGGTATACATTGGTCCAGAGACTACCAATATTATGAGGCAACGAAAGGTTCAAGGTACGATCATCGCCACTCCCACTTTGCTCTCTTCCTTGGCTTCTGCTAACACATGCTCGACGCAGAAACTCGCGATGGCAAGAAATCATACGATCCAGCCCCACATTCGAAGGAAATGCAGCAATTGAATAAGGCATTTGGAAAGATGCACGGATTGTCTTCAATTTCAAACCTAGTTGGCATGATTGCGATGCTTGCGTACGGATTCTCTCTCGCAGACCGAATCCAATAGATTGGTTGCAAACACAAATACATATTCCTAGGGCTTCTTCTTCCTTTGGATCATTCCTTGGGGGTCTCTTTACGTGTCTCTTTTGTGTCTATTGATTTACACGTGTGCTGGTGTTCCGCGGAAGACTATTCTCTTTCCTATGGTTGTCTCTCTCTGCTCTTAGTGCAGTTTCCGTGTTGTTTCCTCCCCGTTAAGTTTCTGGCTATTTATCAAGATCTAGCCTAGACTTGAGTTCACTCCATCCTCAACGCAGAGGGATATCATGCTAGCATGTGGATGATTAAAATTATCAGGTTCATATAATGCATATTAATGGATACCTGCTGTTCCTTATTTTTTTGTCTTTGGATGCTTTTTGGTAGGATCCTGCTGGTTCTGAATATCAATTCTTCAAATAAAAACTAGTCAAAATCATGAGCTTTGCTCTACCTACACCACCCAAAAAATTTCAAGTATTATACGAAAGCATCTAGAAGAATTGAGAAATCAGTTTCCCGATTCTTCTCATCCTTTTTGGAGAGTGAATCTAGTTTTCCTAGACCCTTTCGCACAAGCACTCGGGAGATAGCCCGTCTCTCTTTACCAAGGTCCTAGTCAAGGATGAACCACCTGCCATACGTTCGAGCAAGAATGGAGTTCGGAAGGTATTCATTCCCTTATCCATGAGTGTACCGATGGAAGCTGTACTAGGCTATGTATAGTCTGTACCCAATGTGCCAGGAAGTTTCTTCTCTCCAAATTCTGCTGCGGACTCGTTGACGCCGAAGAAGGTGAATTTTCCAGAGCCTTTGGATGTTGGTGCTGGCCCAGATGATGAAATTTTGGAAGGGGGAGTCGCTGTTGGGACGGTTGGTCCTGAGGTGGAAGTTGGATTTGCAATGCTGGAAGTATAATTGAAAGCCGTCGAGGTAGGAGATTTTCCAGTGGAATTTGTCTCCAGTCGCAGCCATAATAATCATCTCACTCGACAAGAGGTGCTCCGAATACCGATGCTGTTAAGCTAGCGGCGAGAATGGTGGTTGAGAAACGCATTTTGTAATTAATGACTGAAAAGAAGAATAAATGAATATGATTTTTTGTTTTTTGGTGAAATAAAAAGAAGATTGATGTTCAAGTCAGCGGGCAGACTGCCAAGTCTTATATGGATAAGGTTGTTGAGCTTGTCTCCCCGTAATTTAGATTGAAATGATCGACTCGGTTGGTATAACTTGTTGAAACTTTGTGCATATACACCAGCCACCAACGATTAGAGGATTTAGCCAAAGGGAAAATTGTTTGGCTTGCTCTTTTTTAGTTTCTCACTGTTATAGAGTTTAATTGGGTGGGTTAGTGGAAATTGGCGCGAACCGCGCAGAGCACCAAGAGCTTGGTTCATTCCACTACTTTATTTAGAGAAAACCAAAAACAGGGACGACAGATGCACTTCTATCTTTTCATTATACAGAGGGGAAAACTCGACCTGTATTCAAGCATAGCCCTCTCACTCTTCTCAACAATCACTGATTCTTTAACAAAAACATACGCAATAAAAAATGGTGAGCGAGTAGTTGTCAGTCTCAAAAGTATATGCACTAATTAGAGGTAACTGTTCACGTATCAAGCGCAATTTTAGACGCACTCAATCTTGACTAAGGAATCGCATTTAGTCAAAGGATTATATGTCATCGAGGGATTGCAGTTGCTTATGGGATTGTGGCTTGCGAGTGCAACTAGTTCAGCTAGAGCTTCAAGCTTTATGCGTCCTCGGCGCTGATTAAACCCCCCAATTCAGGGGTGTGATCGAGGAGGATCACTGTAAGCGGGGATGCAAGACATCGCTTGTGAGTTCAATATGGAATTTTAGGCCTTGAAGTTTTCCTATCAAGAAATATGCAGATATGGGGTCGCTGGGGTAAGTAAAAATATAGCCCCCTCGCCAATGCTGACTTTTATCGATGACATTTTCATATCCTTTCGCCTCCAAAAATGAATAATGAGATGGGAGAAAGACCAAAATGCGAACTGAACAAGAATTGAAATACTATGGACGGGAGAATATTAGGGGGTTTAATTGATGATAGTCGTTCCGTTTGGTTTTACTCCTCGAATGAACAACCCATCAAGTACACTTATCAGAACAACAATCCCTTTTAAACCATCTCGTTTAATCCAGCTTATCGCACCTTCGAAACGGCCCAAGCATCCCTCGAAATCATTGTGGTTGGTAAAGGATAATAAAACTATCTTCCCAAGCAGGAAAGAAACGTAGTATGCCTTGCTCTGGAATTCTCATCGCACACTTACTAAACTTTCCCAGCCCACCACCACCCTCAGTAAGTTTGATCGAGCCCCAACACCGCCTTGGACATCCCTTTTCAGTGCTTCCCATTCCAGTGACCCCTTCACAATTCATGAATTAACCTCTTTCACCCCCTTCAACTTCATGACTTGTGAATCTATTATGCCCTTTCCCATTTTCGGTGCCTTCTCAAAGCACTCAGCAAGTAGCCAAGGGACTCCCTAGATGAGAAATAGGGCAAATACAATGCAGGGGGCCTTGCTTTCGACACCCTTTTCGGTGTAGTAGAGAGAGGGACTGAGAAGTATTTACGTCTCAATTGAACTACGCAGCCAATTCTCATTAACTCGTTCAATTTCATGGAGTTTTTAAGAAACCAGGAGACACAGGATTTTGAGTCTCCCCAAGTGCAGAATTCATGTACTCTCTTTCTCAAACAAGACTGAAGAAAGTAAGAATATTAGCTTAAAGAGACCAGGAGTAGAAGCGTCGGTCAACAAAACCTGAAAAGGTTGTTCGAGTATTCACAAATTGCTGCATGGTGGAAGACTCACTGGGGGGATCAAAATCCATGTTGCTTTGTAAGACATAGCGCCTGGTGTCTCTTTCAAGTCCATCTTGCAGGAAATTTGCGTATGACTTGCTCATATTCTCCCTCTTCATCTCGTAAAAGTTGAGACGAGGGACAGACACATGATGGTGATTTCTGTAAAGCAGATGAGGACTAGAAATCCATGGACTTCAGAATAGTAAAAGTTCAATCAAAGCTCGGAATTTTTGTTGGTGTGAATTAGGTGAACTCAATGTGAACGACCGCCGAGTAAGCTATGAGTTACTCACCAGTAAGCCCTGCGCAGCAGCAATTTCCATCTAACTCATGAAGGGGAAAAAGCACAATAGATTTAATCTAGATATAATCACAGTTGTGTACATTTGACGTTAAAATCCCGTCACACTCAACGTGGCCAAAAGTGGATACACAACTCGCTTAACTGCAAAATCACACCAACCTCTCTCAAACACAAAGTTGGCATAGTGCGACAAAAAGTTTACAAAGGCAAAAAGAATTACTCTGGAAAGCTAATTGCGTTCGCCGGGAATCGAACCCGGGGCCAATGCATTATGATCTAACCGTGAACGGTCAGAATTGGCAAGCATCGATTTTACCACTAAACCACAAACGCAGGGATGTTGTTTTTGTTGTGAAGACTTTTTATTGAAGTATATTACTGTGAAAGTTCAGAGGTGGGGGCTTACTCATTGGCAGGGGTTTCGAAGCCGGTGAACAGCCGGAAGTAGAGGAGTGGAGTTCCAGGAAACCCTTAGGAACTCACTTATCGTTCATCGATCTTCTAGTTATTCTGTAAATTAAGTGGTTGAAAAAATAGCGGAAAGAGGGGGGAAATCACAAGATAGGCTTGTAGGGGGTCACATCACTCAGCTCTCGCCCTAGCAAAGATTCATCAACAGCATCAACACGAACTCAGGTTCAATCAAGATCTTACCGCTTATTCCGGTTCTCGGGTTCTCGGATACGTTTCAGAAAATTTTGTATCCTTAAGGCTGTGAGCCTCAATTCGGCAAACATATCATCCACACCAATCTCTCCGCATTTACTTAGAAGTAAGTACTTATCCACAGAATCTTTATGGCGAAATAACTTCTATTTAATATTTTTCTTCCAGCTCTTCTCGTATAATTGTTTTGGCATATTAAACTTCGTAATATGTAACTACATACCGTCTATGGTATAACAATGTTCAAAAAGACTCGAAACAACCAAGTTGATCAAACAAAGTTCCGTTACTCGTATTGAAAATTGACTACCTAATGGTAAGTTTAGCGAGTTACTCACTGTCTTTTTTGGCTCCTAAAATGTTGTTGTTGACGTGTTGGTGGGTTACTCGCTGGCTACTCGTCCTCCTTTTGGCCCGCAATTTAAGACTTCTCTTACTGGTATTTCTTTCTTGAATGAGAACTATAAATTGATAACAAACTATACTATCCACCAGCTGGGTACACTACGAAACCTTCCAAAAACCAAGAACCCCAGGGGCCAGTTCACTCCCTCGCCAAGCACCTTCCGCCGTTATTTCTCGATTTCTTATTTCGTTCTTTAAAGAGTACTTCCAGGTCGGATCTAGGACGCCCATGGGCGGATGAATCTTGAGTCAATGAAAATCGCAAACCTAAGAAAAGTCACTCACGGCCATCCCATCTGTCAAAACACAAGACCAATAATGGAAGTGAGTCGGCCGATTATCATGGTATCATTTCCCTAAATAACGCCCGGCAATGCATGTATCTAATCTACAACCAACTCCATCCACTCCCAAATTTTTCGCTTTTTTGCAAACCTCAAATCACCCCACCAAGAATAACGCCCAGATAACCAGCCCCCTCGCAGATAATTTATCTCCCTTACTTTGGATGAGGAAATTCATCATCCAACTTAAGTCTCACCAGCACATTCATACTCAGCAACTCCTGCACCAACAACTTCGCCGCATAAGGCATAGTCATCCTCGTCACCCCCGCCGTACTCTTACAAGTCTGACACCACCCCTGATACCCCATCATGCCACAGACCTCACAGATATCAACCTCATGCGCATCACTGCTCAGCATAAGCCTTTCGAGAAGCAACTGACTAGCCCCATAAGCAATAAGACAATCACGTTCCATCTCTCCCAACCTTAAACCACCATCTCGCGATCTACCTTCGGTGGGCTGACGTGTAAGGATAGCTCGTGGACCGCGGGATCGAGAGTGCATCTTATCTTGAACCATATGCTTGAGCTTTTGGTAGTAGATGGGGCCGAAGAAGATATATGCTGGGAGGGATTCGCCTGTGATACCGCTGGTGACGAAGTCTTTGCCGGAATAACTGAAGCCGTTTTTGATGAGGATATCACCCATATCATCCACTTTGCTACCCCCGAAGGCTGTACCGTATTCTAGAGTTCCATTCAAAACTCCTGCCTTGCCAGAGAGAAGCTCTAGCATCTTGCCGACAGTCATACGAGAGGGGAAACCATGAGGGTTCATGATAATATCAGGCGTGACACCGGAATCAGCGAATGGCATGTCTTGTTGTTCAACGATAATACCAACAACACCTTTTTGACCGTGACGAGACGAAAACTTGTCACCCAGCTCAGGACGACGAGTTTGTCGGGTTTGGACCTTGAAAACCGTTGTTTCATTCTCGGTCTGGGAAACCATAACCTTGTCAATGTAAGCAGGATCAGGAAGACGGTAAGACATTGGTGCTGCTTTGTGCTCATTCGTTCCGTAATCAGAACCTATTCCAGAGGAGGTCGTGTTAAGTGGAGTTTCCTTGTTGAGAAATACCTCACCCGAGTTCACTTGTTCTCCCACCATGGCTACACCCTCGGGACCTAGAATTGCGTGCTTCTTAATTGGGAGTTCGGGATTTTTTTCGTCCTGAAGTCGATCTCCGAGACGATCTGCGGTTTTGTTGGGATATTTCCGAATCTGTGCAGAATATTTTCGGAAGACCTGGCATCGACCGAAACCTCTATCACAAGATGCTTTATTTAACACCAAAGCATCCTCAATATCGTATCCAGAAAAGGACATGACAGCCACTGTCGCATTTTGACCTGCGGGAAGCTTGTCATAATGAATCAACTCTATGGTTCGACTCTTGACCATAGGTTGCTGTGGATAAACCATGAGGTAAAGCAAGGTATCGATCCGCGAAAACTGATTGTAGGCAATCGCCCCAATAGCTTGCTTACCCATAGCACATTGATAAGTGTTTCTTGGAGATTGGTTATGATGGGGATAGGGAATTAGCCCTGCGACGGCCCCCAGAATAGTGAAAGGTTCGATTTCAAGATGGGTAATCCCAGCCGTCTTTTCAGCGAATTCTTGGGTAAGTGCAATATAGGAATCGTTCTCCTCGTTGCAATCCACATATTCCACCATTCCTCTATACAAGAAATCATCGAAGTCCATTTTGCCTGCTCGCAAAGCTTCCAGCGACTTCTTAGTGACTCTAGGCTTCTGGTTTTCCACCACAATCAAAGGTCGACAGATTCTTCCTTCGTCGGTAGCAATATGCACAGAGCTCGTATGGTTGTTGATGTAGATGCTAACGTATTCTGAAACTCGCCCCCTCCGACGGAAATTTCGGAACGAGTTCAAAAATTCTTTAGGCTTTCTCGTAAGTGCAATAGGAGTACCGTTGACGAAAACAACGTATGCACCAGGTGCGTATATTTCATTCCCACTCATGGACACAATATCCTCAGCTCCAAGGACAAATACCAATTTCTTGACCGGTTCTTCATCATCGTATGTGGTGATATGTGTCATCAATGCCAAATTTTTTACCAACCCACAAGCTTCACCTTCAGGTGTATCAGAAGGGCAAAGCATACCGAACTGTGATGGTTGTAAAGCTCGGGGTCCACTGACCTTTCTGGTTTTTTCAAACTGACTGCTGATACGAGTCATCATTCCAAGAGCACTAATGTAACTCAGTCTACTAAGAACATGAGTGACACCAGCTCTCTCCATCTTGAATCGTTTGACACTCCAATTCCCAGTTGAAATGGCTCGGTTCATACCCTGCGTAATCTGATTTCCGTGGGATTGAATATGGTTGTATGCATCGAATTCAACTCCTCTGTTTGGTTTCTTCAAGACTTTGTCGATATTCGCTTTTAAATTCACATTGAAAGTCTTGAACAAATCCTCAAAGAGCAATGCCAAAAGTTGACCAGCAAGCTCCAATCGTTTATTGCCAACATAATCGCGGTCGTCCACCAGCTTTGGGTCTTGTACAGCCATGAGAACACGTCGAACCATGAAGCAAATATAAAGTGCCTTGGGTCGAAAGTCTAAACCAGTGACTGGAACATGCGTAATGATGATGGTGGCGAGGGCTTCAAGGGCATCGCTAACGTAATTTCGTGGTCCCCTATTTTGTCCAGGTCCTCTATTCATTGCACCCATCTTGACACGCTGACCAATCCATTCGAGAGCCTGATGTTGGGAGAAGATGCCTAGTTGGGAACACTCTTCGAAATTGACAGAAAATTCGTCTTGATACACACTATCGTTGCCTGCAACCAACAGAAGCATTTCGTGGTCTGACTGGATACCCATTGCCTTTAATACGATCACTATTGGTAAGGCCTCAGTAAGGATATTGTGTTGCAAGTAAATTCTCTCCTTTTTCATGATAACGTAACTTTTTGACTTGCGCTCGTGGGTCGAACTGATATAAGTAAGCAAAGGCTTTTTGCATGTTGAGTAAGGATAAAACAAACCTGGTCACTGATGCCGATACAATTCCCTTTTTTGGATCAGCTTCCACAATAACGCGGTTCTTGCTCAATTGCTCTTGCACCAGAATGACCTTTTCTGTCCCATTTACAATAAAATACCCTCCAGGATCAAGAGCACATTCGTTCATATGAGCCATTTCTCGATCATTCTTCCCAGCCAGTCGACATGTTTTGCTTCGAAGCATGATTGGCATTCTTCCAATTGCTACATTTTTTCTCGAAACGGCAACTTTGCCTCGCATGTATTTGAAATCGATTATTATGGGGGCAGCATATGTCATATCTCGAAGACGGCATTCGTTTGGAGTGATATCGTGTTGTGGTTTTCGCTCGTCGTAGTCGAGGCGGTCGGGCGTTCCAATTCGAATATCAGTGTACCTAGATTTCGAATTAGAAATGTTTCTGCTATTGAGATATGCCAACTCACTCCAGCCAGAAATTAGAGTCGACGCCGCTCGTAACGACCTTATTTGCTTTGACAATTTCCTTGATCTCATGCTCAATAAAGTAATTGTATGAGTCGATGTGTTGCTTGACTAAACCTTTGACCTTGAGAAATGCCGGTAGCAGATTCCATTTGTCCTGCACATATTAGAGTGTATCCCCAATTCGATTCGAATCTGCACACCTTCGCTGTATCGATTGGATCCGTGAGACCTTTACCTCCATAGAATGGTTCCAATAGGGCCGAGAAAGTCTGTGACAAAATGTCAGTTTGCGCCTCCAGAGGGAACCATTCGCAGCCTCTACCTCATCTTCCTCTGGCACATGGCTATGTTCGGCCTTCTTCGCAGTCGAAGCCCTCGCGCGTTTAGGTTTTGGGTCTGCCGGGGTTTCTGCAGCATTTGCAGCGCTCGATTTCTACAAATCCAGTCAGCCACTAGTCTTGGGTCGCAAGGGCAAATGCGTACAGCTTTTTGCGCCGCGGATTTTGAGGTAGCCGTAGATTTGGAGGAAGATCCTGCTACCTCAACTGGGCCTCCAGCTGGGGCCTTCTTTTTGGGAGGCATTTGTGTGGTTGTTGAATGTCCTGCTCACAAAGTTCGATTGTGACTCGGAGTAGATTCTCGGCTTCATAAAATATTTCGGTACCAAGCAGCAACCCCGCTACCAAGCGCTGTCACGTGGCATCTTCTAATTCCCGTCCCGACTGAAAGTTGCGAAGAGCACCCACCTTCTTTACATTCACTATCATAGGCAGCAAAATCACATCAATATAGGTATTTTGGATCAAACGTATGTATTTAGTAACCACACCGGTTTCTATATTCAAGCCCGAGTCCTCTCTCTCACCAAGACCATATTAATCCCACCCCTCACCCTGAGGTCCAGGGCTTACAACTCCACATGCCAACAAGAGCCGGGCTATTCCCTTCCAGCATTACAAGCTCTTCCTCCCCTCTCCCAGTCCAGCCAAGCTAATGAAGAAAAAGCCCTCTGCCCAAACAACGAGACCCTAATCTACTCCTTCGCTCGACTCCCAGGCTCACTCATCTCAATACCACTTTATACAAATCCACCCACTCCCTTCGCCCTCCCCATCCCTGGCCATCATTAATGACGGGGAGAGTATAAAATTAAGGTATTCGCTGATTCTTCTTTCAGCTATGATTGATGCAACGCAAGAAAATAAAAAGGCCGGGTAATCATGACCAAGACGCCTTCAAAAATGTGGTCACCTATGCAATGCATGCATGCAAGAACGTGAAAAGAAATCCCTTGTCCAAGCCCCTATGTACAACGTGCAGCAAAGATCGTCTGCAACGCGGAGATCTAAAAAAAGCACAAGTGGAGATGCAGATGCTCTGTTCTGAGGGGAAAAACGCCGACGAATGAAAATAGTAGTACCGAAAAAAACCCAAATAGTCTAGAGGCGGTATGAGAAGTTTGTGTTTAGGATCCCGACGACTGGAAAGTGACGGGGGGATCGATGAAATGCGTTTAATCGTTGAAATCATGTATATGAATGTGCACCGTAAGAAGTTCTGCCGATTCAGAGGATTCCTCAAGGTGTCTTCCCTCGTTTTCTTGAATTCTCGTTGTTCTCTGATTCAAAAATGGCGCTGAGTCCAGCCAAAGACCATGATGACGTGGAAGAATGGACAGCGACTAGCCATGCTGCAACCAAGTTGACGATGTAGTGAAGCATGTAGGCGTAGGTGACTCCATATACAGCGGCATATATGGCGATGAAAAAGAAGAAGAAGCTCGTCAAGTGGCGAAGGCGAGAAGTGACCCGAGGAACCATCTTTCCGCTAGTCAAAGTTTCAACGAGTAAGATGAAAGGCATTATGGAGAGGACGTTGTGGTGTGAAGAGAATGGAGTGAGCCAATGCACCGCTAGGTTGTGCACCCACACCACGAGAATGGGGAGGTTTATCGGTAGGATCCACAGCATCAGGATGAAGATGGAATGAGCGTAATTATAGAAATTATAGTTGGTGTTTGATCGGGCCTCACGGGCGAATCGAAGGGCGCGTGAACATGTTGCAATCTGTACAAGGCAGGCAACAAGGTACGCGAACTGATACGGAATCACAGTCGACACGAGAAACAACAGAATAGCCGTAGTCAAGAGCCGTCTCCGGGGAGTTGAAGGCGCAAAGGCTGGCGATACAGCTCGTCTTTTATCCTCGTTTCGAATCCATGCGGGCTTGACGCTTAACCACCCATAACCGACGCTGAAGATGTGAGTGAGGAGAAGTGTTGCGTAATTGACGATCACTACAACACCCACGCACACCAAGCCTATCAAGGGAACCATGAACCAAAAGAATGGATCTTGAGAACCAACTAGTAGATCGTTCTTGGTGTAATCAACCTGTGATTCCGTAGAATTACCTCCCCAACCCCAGAATCCGCTCGATGCTGGTCTGGGAGGAGCAGAGCTGGTCTGGGCAAAGGAGACCGAGAGACAGGTGAGAGCAGCCAATACCAATGGTAAAGACTGGCGTAGGCACAAATCTAAACTTTCCGTGAAAGACATGAAGATTCCAGTCTCGTCGTAAACCCTAAACTGCTTCCTTAAAACCAAGGCAACGACAAGTAGGGGAAACGCCGCAAAGACGGTTCGGTAACGCATGTAGAGCTTTCCCAAGCTTCCTGGGATATCAACCTTCAAGGAAATCTTGATACTTGACTCGCAAGTAGGATCAGTCCAGAATTGTAAGCTCAATCCATCATGAGCATTTTTGTGCTTCAGTGGCGGTGGCATGAAGGGCGAAACTCCGTGGAGATTGATATTGGCTTGCTTGACATTCACAAAATACTTTGATTCGTAAGGATCCGAGATGTATTGCCTGAGTAAAGGTGTGAAAAGCTCTGCTTCGTCCCCGCAAACCTGATTGCCCATCTCGAGTTTATAGGCCAATAGACTGGAGTGAAGGGCCGGAATTTTGACTTCAGCTACCATTGGTCGTGTAGCAGGAAGCTTAATCTTCATTCCCACAGCCAGAAGTCTTCGAAGACCAAGGGAACGAATGCGATGTGATTGGACGTTATCACTAAACTCGGCAATGACCCACCCAGGTGTGGGATCAACAGCTTTATCAACAATTGCAACAAATTGATGATCCAGAATATCTTCCAAGTCGTACTGTAAATAAGAGAAAGGTCTGAGTTCTTCTTCTTCATCGAGATAAAATGGCTTTTTCGTTGTTCGGGTCGACGCAGGAAGTGCAATGACATCAGATGCAGCATTCTTGCAGGCTAAGCGTGTTGATCCAGAGCTATCTCCAGAGAGATCCATATTCATTGAAAACAGCGTTGCTGACTGTCCAGGATGCAACGGGAAAACGCTACAGAAAAGCACCTCAAGTTTCCCCGATTCCCCTGGTTTGTCAATCTTTTGATCAGTTAGCAATGTGAACCGTTTACCCCCGGGTGTTCCCTGTGGGGGTATAGGGAGGAGGTGGGCGCGTGGTTTGCGAGAGTCTCCAAATCGTCTCAAGGTTAACCGTTCCCCTTGGGGAATGATGGAATTGGAGTTATCCTCGAGGGTGAGTAGAGTGGTAGGCTCTTTTTGAGAAAGGGTCTTCTCGGCCACACTCTCCATGCCCGTCAGATACCATTTTTTGAAGATTCGCATTCTTTCCGCTCTAGGTTTTGTCTGGGCGGGTCGGTTAACATCGATAGTGTCGTATAAAGATCGAATGACCACTTTTCTAAACTGATCACACCAGAGAATCGCTTGATGATCCATTGATGTCCATACATTTGGCACTGATGATGTAAACACTGTAAAGCCATGAGTGTCCGGCACCAAAGACTCCAAACTAGCGTAATCGGATGGCACAACCGAATCCAAGCCACCTCCTGCAATTGATATCAAAGTGACATGCCACAGAGGGTTATTGTTGGCCCATTTTTGTGAGTATGCTTGCCTCCAATAATCGTTTATCTGTTTATATGTTCGGACAATTTCCGCGTCGAAAGAAACCGGAGGTCGCGCATGTGGCGCTGACATGGTAATAATCGTGTTGATCGAGTTGGCTTGGTAGTTTGGCATCACCAGCATCGTTCGCGCCACTATTCCTCCCATTGAGTGCCCCAATATTATAACAGAGGTAGGATCAGGAAGATCCGGGTCTCTTTCTGACCTGCGAGGGTCGTGGTAGAGTGACAAAATATATGCAATTGCCTCATTCAAGTATTCCGCCTGGTCCAGCATCGTTTGCCCATGAAAGGCAGTTATGTCCTCGTTGAAGTCCACGGTGAAGAAATCCAGGTTCCGCGCGCCAGCATCGATTGCAGCAGAGTCGTGCCTTAATACATCGTGGAAATAAGTTGCTCCTTCTGCCGCAATGGGCCTAACCTGCTTGTAACTACCGGCATTTCCAGGAATGAATAAAACGGGAACACCTTTGACCTGTAAAAAACCTAGTGAGCTTAGTCTTCCTGAAATGCACATAATCCCATACCTTTGTATCTTCATCAACCATTCCTTCTCGATACAGGTATACCGAGTACTTGCTAGCAAAACGGGTATGTTCTGTATCAAAGTCCGACAGCTTTGCAAAGGACGGCCGCATATATGACATTCGACACCCCTTTGAATCGAGTTGGAGGTCGGAAAACGAATGTATTATAGACCCCAGCGCGAGGATTGCAAAGGTCGTAGTAACGAGAGTGAGGAGGGAGCATGACCACGGACTTCGCAGTCTCGAGCGACGGGAGGTTTCGCGTGCATCTGGCATCTTGTTGGGGGCAATGTCGCCTCCCGCAGCTACGGTGATGGATGAAGCTTCTGTCGTTCGACTCTTGTCTAGTTGCCCATTTCGCGATTCCGACGGCTTCCAATTGGTGTTGCTTGGGCGCCTGCTCCTGGCTGTCGAGGGTCGATGATCGATGCTTTTCCGACGGTCAAGTTCGTGAATATTTTGCGTCCTCGCCTGCCGCGCGGTGGATCGAGGATTCCTCGATTCTCTGGTGCTGAGTGTATCTGAATCGAAATTGGAGTTGTTCCCCCCTGCTGCCTCTAAGGGCAAGATCAGGTCCGTTGCATTCGAATTCGCGAGCTTGGATGAATCGTCGCCTTCTTCCTCTGCGGCCGATCCAGTTGATCGCCTCCGCATCTAAAATAAGTTGCACGACACTCCAACTCCGTCGTCGATACAAGCGGTTACGGTACCTATCACGTAACTCGCGGGCGATGCGGCGTAGAAGTGGTGGTGGGAGGTGGAAACGAGTGACCTGGAGGACCCTGGGCCTTGAGCTGAGATATGAGATACGCAGCGCAGCGCAGCGCAGCGCAGCCAGACCCAACGCTAGTGGCTCTGGTTGTCTTTTTTTCTCAGCGGCCGGCCGAAACAGCACCGACGGGTCTGTCCTTGAACGACCGAACACCTCAGCACAACACGATCAACAAAACAACGAGTGTGTATGGTTGGTATGGTATCAACAGTATGGTATGATAGGGATCGGTGTGGATTATGATTACGAATATCTGCAATGCTGCGGTCAGGAGGTCAGTCTGCGATTCCAGCAGCAAGGATTCGAGGGGGATCGACCTTTGCCTTGAGGATGAGCGAGAGCAACTGCGACGAGAGCCTCGCGCGCGAGGGCGAAAATGAACGACCGTGGGGGGAGGGGTGGAAGAAGAGAAAGGGAAGAAGAGGAGAGAAGAGAAGAGAGATCCCTCTTCGGAAAGATAACCACCACGCTACAAACTACGCTATAGTACGCTACCCACCTGTGCAACCACGGCATCGATTACCTCGACCTCGACCTACCACGGTTGTGCCTTGATCATGACCAAAGTCCGTCTGCAGAGAAGAAGCGGCATCGCAGTTTTCAATATTGGGGAGGCAGGGGATTGGCACATGGGCTCGCTTTCAAATGGATAAACACCTCATAGGCGCTTTCAACCTCCATTGCAGGACCATGTATCATTTCCATTGGTGTCTCGTTTTAGGGTCTCAATTCCACAACTCGGTCACTGAATCATTAGTCTCCAGGGAGGCCCAGGGGATAGCTTAGGGCGAGATGCACTAGCCGAAATGCTGCAAAACACTACGCACTCGGTGCATCGCACGTTGTTTGCAGCAACCGACAGCCTGTGATAGCACGCCTGGCCCTCCCGTTCCTGCACGGGTGTCACCCGAGGGAAAGCTAAGGTTCTGCACGACAAGCAAGGACTGCGGTCAAAAGTTGGAAACCGATAGTGGCTGGAAACTCTCCCAAAGTCTCAAAGAGAAAAGCCATCGGCACAAATACGAGCACCAAAATACTCCTTTCATTTACTTCGGCACGAGCTCATGAAATATTCGGCGTCTTTTCATATCAAGAATGTTCGGGTCCTCCGGAACTTGATTGAATGAACATCCATCGGTTTAACCTCTCCTCTCCACCGAAAGCCGCGTCAAATTGTTTCAATACAAAAGCCCATGGGCGCCACTCGCAGTTATGGTGGGGTTGTAGAAAAAGAAGGTGGCCAGGCGAAATTTTGATCCACGCCACGGAAGCCACGGAGCTCAGGGATGTGCTGCAAGCGATTCGACTTGGTCAGCTCAGGCTTGAATATAAAATTGCTCTTGGAAATCAAGTCCTTCAGGAATCAGGAGACGAGATTGTGTGGAGTACCCCATCTCTACGTTTCAGCATCAAGGACATTCCCCTAACTGATGTCTCTGGACAACGGGCCAGTTGGCAATTGGCAATTGGCAATTGCAAAGCTCGTTAGCCCATCATCAATGGTTTCTCCCAGATTGACAACAAGGACATGGGTGTTTTGCTGATGATTTATTTTCCAGCCAATAACAATTTATCCTTCGAGACGCCATGCGCCCGGTTTATTTCACGCACAAAACTTAAGTTTACCACTATGCAGAACACTGTCATGACGCTACGCTACACTCTTATCTCAAATTATCGCAAGAGGTTGCACTGATGTAACGCCAGCTCCATTTCTTTTGCCTTGGTCGTTTTGAGGTTCCCTAAATAACGACATCGAGGAACAAAATACATGGGTGCCCAGGGCGTACTAACTCGGTGAACCTGTGCGATAGCCTCATTTTCTTATCTATCGCCTACTTCAGCCGCTTCTTGAGAGCGTTTTTAGCAATGGCCGGAGCCGGTTGCTGCAGTCGTGTTCTAGAAACACAGCCTCCTACTCGAGTTCTCTTAACTCGTGCATCACAAGCATTTCCACGTTGCTATCGAAACATCTTGCCGCGTCAGACGAAAAGCTTGTTTTTGCCAGCAAAACAAAAGGATGTGGTTGTGGCTGGCGCAAGACCTTGGCAAAGACAACCTCGACATCAAAAATACTTACTTGGTAAGTAAGTATAGTACTGTTGACACCAGGTCTCGGTGGTTTCATTAAAAACATGATTTGGGTTAGTGCATTTTTCTTCCCTGTTCTCCGTCTACTAGTCTTGTATCAATTGGGTAAGTCGGTTGGGAAACCATGGTACTCTTCTGGTATATCATGGCTGTCTACGGAATCCGGTCCTTTTACCCCGCAGCCATCGCCATATCCTGCAGAAACATATGGCATGAGGACATCCCGGACGATCACCAGAAGAATTATGATTCGACGTCACTCCAGATACAAGTGAATCATGAGAAGGCCACTTCCTCCTTCGTGGGGATTGGGTGCTTCCAGAGGGTTGAAACCCAATTGAAGAAGATCATATAGAATTTCTTTATTTGATGTGGACGAGATAGCAGGATGAATTGATATGTTACACGGATTCAATTCCGATGATCCACGTGATATTACCCCTCTCCCAACTGATCATTCTGTACAGTAAGTGAGGTGTTTACGTTGATTCGTGATCTCAAAATTGCCTCAAAATTGCCACAAAATATTACTTCATTATATTCTCTACCAAATTCCAATTCCAAAGAAACCATAGTCGAGCCTTCCACTTTGGAGAGTCGAGACTTGGCGTCAAGTTCTCGTCACCACCTAGTCCCATCGCTCCTTGAACGAAATCTCCAATTCAGCTGTACCCTCAAACAAACCTCTTACTCTTTCTATCCTCTCACAACCACACAACATACAATACGCAACATCACTGACCAAAAAAAAATGGCCGCCCCAACATCAAACCCCAAAACCCTCAGCAATCGCCTCGAAGGCAAAGTCGCCATCGTCACAGGCGGTGGATCCGGCTTTGGCGAAGCAATCTCTAAACGTTTCTCGGAGGAAGGATGTAAAGTCATCATCGCGGACTTAGATCCCATTGGTGGCGAGAGAGTTGCGAGTTATCGTTCTGATAATATGCGGTTTGTGGAGATGAACGTTGCCAAGGAGGAGGATTGGGAGGCGGTTGTTGAGAATACTTTGGGAAAGGTAAATTCCTTATAATTAGTTATTATTGACGTCATGACTGACAGAACGGAAGTGGGGAAGAATTGATATTTGCGTTAATAATGCTGGCACGAGTTATCGGAATAAGGTGGGTGAGAGGTTGTTTTCCTTGTGCTTTGGGGGGTGATGAAGATGACGTTGACTGACGAGATATGAGTTAGCCAAGTGCTGAAGTGGCAGAAGATGAGTTCGACAAAGTCTTCTCCGTTAACGTTAAGAGCATTTTCCATTGCTCGAGACATGTCATCCCGAATTTGGTCAATCAAGGAGACGGAGGATCGATCATCAACATTGCTTCTATTGGAGTTATGAGACCACGTGCGGGATTGGTTTGGTATAATGCTAGCAAAGCTGCTGTCACAAACGTAAGCGATTCTATCTGAGAGAGACGCGGAGGGGGCGAAATAATATTGAAGTTGGTCTTTAGGCAACGAAAGGACTAGCTGCCGAGTATGGAGAGAAGCAAATTCGGGTTAATTCCATTTGTCCTCTTTTGAGTGCCACTGGCCTGTGAGTATCGGAATACTCTGACATGACAAGGAAAACAAGTTTCTAACTCCCGCCCCAGATTCGAAACATTCGTGGGCGTTCCCCCGACAGAAGAGAACTTCAAGAAATTCCTGGGAAACGTCCCTCTTGGTCGTCTCACGAACCCTACAGACGTAGCCAATTACTGTCTCTTCTTGGCCAGCGATGAAAGCAAATTCATTACTGGCACTTGCTTGGAAGTTGATGGCGGAAGGGGAATTTGAGAGTCCTTTGGTAGGGTTTTCAAGTACTCGCGAGAAACTTGGAAGTGTAGTGATTACTTCGATGAATAGGGAAAGAGAATATGAACTTGCAAAAAATGGAAAATTAGCACAAGGGGAATGAATCAAGGGGTGAGGTAATAAAGAACTGACCTCTATTGAGTCGAAGGCTTTGCTTTATTTTTGTACTGTTGTCGCCCACTTTTAGCCTGTTTTTGTACGCTTCAATTCTTGAAAAGTCTTTTTTCTCTTCACAAAGTGTATGAGTCTGATGAGGTTTTGTGTACTCAAACACCGTTTTATCATTTCATTCCGACTCTGTCACTTCCAGCAAATCGACAATCAGCATGCTCCAATCAATTTCTATTCAAACTTCGCCTTCTCCTACTCTAACAATGTTTCTGACTAAATGGTCAAGTCTTCCAAGTTTCAACGCTTAATGTTCTTCCTGAAATCTGCGAAAGCCTGCTCTGCAATTTGATTCTTCTCTTCCGGGTCTGCGTTTTCCTTGATAGGGATTTCTGCCGTTGAAAGGTTCTGATGCGAGTTCTTATCCGCCAACTCCTTCGACGTTTTATTTTTGGCATTTTTGTTCGGCTGCATGTATAACATCTTGAACTTCTGCCCATCCCTCTCGTAAACCTGGCCGTTGTCAATTCGGGCTCCAATTGCGACATCGTCCTTGTTGTTCCTGGATGGAACGGCTCAACTGCCAGCTGTAGTGGCGCCAGAAATGAGTGTTTCAAGACGTCCCTTCGATTTCATCGTGACATCAAAGAGCTTGTCGATTGCTTCTTTGATAGCCCTCGTGTGTTAGTTGAGGAAAGAGACTTAGATCAGAAACGCCTTTAACGAACCTTGAATGATATACAGTGGGTTTGGGAAATGGTTTGCTGAGAAGAGAGTGACTGAAAACAAAGGCAAGGTTGAGCTTCAGAAGGGTGCTAGTTATGGTTAGTCCAATGTTTGAAGGCCAACTTACTGTTTATGCGAAAGTTGATAAAGATTTCCAAAAATGCGATGATCGAATGAGGGGAGAAGAGGTGATGGCTTTTGATCTAATGAATTCAAGTCACAGAAGGGGAAATGTGTCTGATGAAATAAACCAAGTGATGTAATTCCAACATAACCACAAAGCCTGTAGGTCTTGCAAAGGCACAGCCCCCTAAGGCCAGGCCAAAGTGATGCCTAGAAGATGTTGGATGAGATCCACTCAAGTGGTTATATAACAAATTGGTGGTAGATTGAAACAGGCCACAAGGGGCAGACCGAGGTCCAACAACGTCGGCCCATTGATGAAGCAGCGTTAAATCAGGACCGAAATAAGCTTGGAAATACTTCTCCTTGACACCACTGCCCTGTAAATACTTTCGAGCCACACAACAGTCCATCTTTATTCTTTCAAATACACATTTTCTTTGGCTTCTCAAAGTTCAAAACCCCAGCTCGAGAGCGAGAAAATTGTCTTTTGTATTAGCTATATCGTAGCTAATTTAAGAGCTATTAAAAAAAAAGAACTTTATATCTAAATTATAATAGCTTAGCTGTTTATAATTCCGTTTAAAAATTACTAAGATTACTTATTCGTTAGACTTCGAACTATTATTATTATCTATATTAGAATAGATTTAGTTCTAAAACCTTTTATTATTATCTAAACTTTTATTTATATTATCTAAACTCTTATATATATATACTCTACTTCTCTCTATTTTTTAAGACTATTTTATTCTTTTTCTTAGTATTTAAGCCTAGTAATTATATATATTATTCTAATCTTATATACTCTTCTATATCGCTTTAATAGTAGTATATAACTTTTACTAGTATATATAAATAGCTTTAATTCTATTCTATATTTTCTATAAAAAAGAGACTAGATTTAGAGTATAATTCTATAGTAAAATAGAATAGAGTAAAAAGTAAACTCCTTTCTTATATAGTAATACTTTCTGAAAATATAAGTATTTTAAGAGCTATTAAGCGCTATTAAGAAAATAAGTTTTTAAGTAAATAACTTAAACTTAACTTAAACTTTTATTATACTAGATTTTTAAAAAGAGGCTTTATTATTATTATTTACTAAAATAACTAAAAAAAAGTATAAAAACTAAAGTTAGTTTTACCTTTTAAGGTTTTTTGGTTTTTTAAGTATTATAAGATATCTCTAGAAAGTAGCTAATAAGTATTAAAAGAAAGATATCTATAGAGAAATTAGATATTTATCTAGTACTTTCTACGAGCGGATTTTAATATAAGAAGGTAGTTAATAAGATATTAATAGTTTAAATTAATATATTAAAACTAAATTCACGTTTAATACTAAAGCTATTACTATTAGATCTTAGACTCTTATAGAAGAGTCGTCGCTCTTAACTAAGCATCCTTTTCTTAATTCAGTTAGTCTACCTTATCCGGGCGTAGGCGTAACGATTCTTCTTTTATAAGGATGAGGAACTGAGAGAATAGAGAAGAGGATTGTCTATAAAACAAGTCTACCTGGCGGTTAAGATGGGTCGAACCTAGTCTACTTTTGACCCGGGCGCTAAGCATTGCAAAATCGCAATAGGCCGGCTTACGGAGTAAGCTGAGTTAATAAGTACCAATCTCAACGACCTACAATCAACTAAAAGAATTCCAGTTGTTATTGATGTACCGAAGATGGTAGGGATCAACGAAGGCAATCTATTTCAGGGAGGGGCGCCGAGGGGAACACTTAATGATTAGTCAGGTACTTGTGCCTAAGGCTCCGTAAAGATGACCTTTCTCTTCCTTGTAACCAACAACTTTAAGCATAGGTGAGCTTGAGAAAACATGACATCTTTGCAATTTCCCCTGCGATCAATCAATCACCGTTTTACAACCTCCTACACTGTTTTCGCTCCTCATTACCATAGTCATACCCTCATTCCTAAGTCGAATTCGTGGACGCCTAAATCAACAGTCATGCGCTTCTTTGGTCACAAATCAGACAAAAACTGGAACGATCATGAAGAATTCTTTAAATTCACACGTGCTCGGTTTGTCCGGGACGAAGAAGGTAAAATGGCTCGACGTTGCGTCAAATTCGATATGAACGAGCTAGCTCGAATCGCCGCAGAGGCAGTTGGCTCCAAGAAATGTGTCAATGTCCAAAAATACCCAGATGGGATGTACAGCAAGGCATTTCTACTTACCATGGAAAACAATAAACAAGTTGTCGCGAAGGTTCCAAATCCAAATGCCGGCTTGGCCCATTTTACTACGGCAAGCGAGGTTGCGACCATGGACTTTGTAAGTTCTTGGCTTCCATTTCTAAATTCTATTCTGTGTGCTGATATTCTTCTTACCAAACTAGGCTCGCGAGATTTGCAAAACGCCTTCACCTAAAGTTTTTGCCTGGAGTTCCAAGGCTAGCGAGAACCCTGTGGGTGCAGAATATATCATTATGGAGAAGATTGAGGGCGTCCCCTTATCGGCCCATTGGGCATCTATGCCATTTGATAAGAAGGGTGTCATTGTGAGGAAATTGGCGAGCTATCAAAAAGCCTGGATGTCACATACATTTAAACAATACGGAAGCCTCTACTATGCGGGGGATGTTCCGGCTTCATCAGGACAGCCAGCATTTTCTTATTTCGACGAGAACTCCAGTGAAATCACAGACAAGCGCTTTGCGGTAGGTCCTACTATGCACCGTCAGGTAATTGATTACGGGAGAGCGCAGGTTGATTTTTACCGTGGTCCTTGTGTGTATCAATATTTTCCCCTGTGTTGCATCAAAAACAAAATGGCTGACCTAGTGTGCAGGGAACACCATTGAAGAATATAGCATATCAACCGGAAATCGAGAAATTGCTTGTGTGAAGGCGATTGAACCCTTACCAAAGCCACATATATACATAGCCGGTCGATACATCCCTTCTCGGGCAAAAAAGCTTGCTGTTCTGGAAGCTTATTTGAAACTTATCAAGTTTCTACTGCCAACGGACTCGTCGATAACGACCCCACACATCTGGCATACGGATCTTCATACAGAAAACATCTTTGTTAGCCCAGATGACCCTACACAGATTGTTGGAATAATAGATTGGCAAGCCTCTTCTCTAGTCCCACTCTACGAAAATGCGTCGCTGCCCGCCCTTCTAGATTATGTGGGCCCACCAATCGATGGAATCGAACGTCCAGAGATGCCCAAAAATCTAGATGAATTGGACAAAGTTGAACGCACCAGAGCCATCGATAATTGGATGGACATGACACTAGCAGTATACTATCGAATGGTGATTTTCCACACCAATGAACGGTTGTATCGTGCAGTGGAATTTCGCGAAACTATCAGCTACGACCTTCTGCTCTACGCTCGCAACATTTTGATAGATGGAGAAGTTATCTATCTCGATCGAATGGCCGACGAGCTCCAGAAGACTTGGGATACACTACCTGGAGTAAAGAAACTGGGTAATCCCTCATTTCCATTCAAGTTTTCTCAGGAAGAATTGGCTGTCATTTCAAAAGATTACGAAGACATGGAAGAGGGAATGAAAGTTATGGGTTTGATTAATAAAGGTACACGTGACTTGTTTCCAGGCGATATTACAGTATCGCATGAGAATTATGAGCTTGCGAAGGAGACCTTTAGCGATTTCAAGGAGGCGGTACTCGAGGAGTTCGCTAGAGATGACGAGGAAAGGGCTAATCTGCGCGCTTGGTGGCCTTTTGAGTAGGAGCTTCTAAATCCTTTCTTGTGAATTTATGGAGATCTGTAATCTTACTTTTACCCGAGATTTCCTGTCAAGTTGCTTCCATACCCTCCATTGAGAAAGTTTTGGTCATAGCTTCAGGTTAGCAGCGCAAACAGATGACATACCTAGCGAATGGCATCAAAGATATATTTCTTGCTCAATTTCCCTTATAATGAAGAGCTAAAAGAGCAGCCACGTTTAGAACCCAGGAACCCTGACCCTTTGTAACCTGGAGAAAACTCGGGGCCGGACCGTATATGAGGTATATGTTGGAGTGGGATGAGAGAGAGGGAATGGAGGGGCTTTCGGACGGGGAACCGGTTTTGGTAGTGGTTGCACAAACAAACAGATGGTCTTTAACTTCGAGAACAGTAGATAGTTCGACAGTCCCCTCTTATTCCGTATCGTGCCTCGTCGCGTTCCAACCTCCTCACAAAATCAATTTGAAAGGGTATTAACACACTTAACTAAATCCTACACTACTATTCACTATTGGCTATAAGTTTTATTCCTCCCGATTTCCGAAGCCTAGTGTAGCTGAAGATTCTTGCTACCCCTTCTTGCGTCTCGGCTATTTATCGCACTATCATAATGAATTTTTGAACCACTACTCTTATACTAGTAACAGCAAGATTCTCTCTAGCCCAAAAGGAATACAAACCCATCTTTACCCAATAGCGACTACCCAGTTCAGCTTATGATTCCCAACTTCCAACTCTTGCCCCCTCTCTTTTCATCTCCCAGCTATATTCTCCGAGCTACTTATTTTTCTCCGTCAAGTGGTTGAAACAAAAAGTTGTAAATGAATTAAGGTAAGATCGAAGGTTTCTCTCTACTTTTAAACGAGTAAGTAAATAGTACAATTTTCGCAAGCCCTAACACCTTTGAATGCTACTTCAAAAAAGAGGGTCAGCACAATACCGTAATTAGATTTGAAACTCTCACTTGCCAGGACTTAAGAGCAACGAAATACCAGTACATCACAATGCCCCGTCTAGGTATATGTCTCTCAACTCTCTTGATTTGAAGAAGCCAACCTTTTCTAATACAACTTCCATAAATTCCCCAGCAACAAACCCCCTCTAACATCATATACAGGAAGTAACATGGAAGAGAAAGGGTTCAGCTTTCGCGAGTCTGATGTAACCGTTTAATGTTCTCTGATGAAACTATTAGCTTTCTTCTGATCTTTACTCAAGCACGCCAAGAGACCGCTGAAGACCTTATTTCCAATTTATGTAAAGTCTTATGATGTAAGAGAACGACAGTAACTTCAAAATCGACAGTAATTACCTTTCCAGGCTTTCCTAAACTACCTTTCTTTCCCTCCGGATCCCCCGGGAGATCTGCCGCCCCTCCTAGAAATAAGTCAGCATGAAAGCAACCACGTTTGACCTCCACCAACCGTGAGGAAGCGACTCAAAACGCAGATACGTGTTTTCGATCCTCAGATCTTTGTTTAACTAGAGATGTCGTTTCAATAATATCTACTATCGTACCATATAGATCATTGATCTATCGTTGCTGAAAAGACTATTTTGAGTTAATCTTATACTTTGAATATCTTTGAGTAAGGATCATCAATTTCCGCTACCCTCCTCTGCGGTCGGGTAAGATTATCATCTTATCACGCATCTTATTTCCAACCATAATGTCAGGGGGGGTTATAAGCATAAAACCAACAAGAGGAGGTACCTCTCCCCCAAACTATTCCCCACGACCTCCAAATCTTAACAAGCTACTATTATATCCTCACGTTTTGAAAAGCTGAGCCCCCTAGCAATACCGTCTGCGGTTCAATCGAAAGCTCTCAGACTCATTGAAGTCTATTCTTCTAAACCATATATCTAGTACAAAAATACCACTGCCATCGTTCATTTCAATCCTCGCATACGAAAACCAAGTACACACAAGTACTTCCAATTCAACGCCTACTACTAGTACGTCACAACAAACTTCAACCCAATTCGACAACACTTCGAAAATCGACTACAACTCCACCTACCCCTTCTCCAACCACTTCCCCCAAAACCAGGTCATCAAAAACCGTAAGTCTTAAAGTCACCAAGAAAACCCAGCCTTGTTAACTAAAGACCAACCAAGTCCCGCACCACCAGAATATAGTTGCGTCGCAACCCCATTAAAGGTAGATACAGTAGAGTCTCTTTGTCACCAGGAAGGCCGGCCTCCTCACTCATCTATTTTCACCTCACCACAATGCCACAGCCATCTCCGCTCAATCCAGTTCAAGCGTTCGGGCTGAGTGACTCCCTAGCTTTCTTCTCTCTGTACTTACGTCTCAAATTAATCTTCCCTTTCTTCCCCTCGCCTGGGCAAGGAGATAAAAATGAAGAAAAACACACCGGGAATATCATATAGATCCCCACAGAAACTCAAGTGAAATCAAATATACTCAAACTAGGTATCACATTCTATAAAATCCGCAAGCCCCAATAACACAGGCTAGCACTACAAGAGACACAGCAAAAAAAAAAAAGCACCATCATCAAGAACAGGAAACAGAAGCCATCTATGCTAAAAATAAAAAAAAAGGATGCCAATCCCCCTTCACAAAAGAAAATCCATCTATTTCGCTCCCAAAAACAAAATCTCAAAAAGTAAAGTAAGAGCACCGCCCTCCAAGTCCACGCCCGCTGCTTCAAGCTTCCCTCTCCTCAAGCTCCTTCTCTTCCGCCAACCTCGCAAGATGCGTATACCTAATACTCCAAAGACTAACCAACAAACCTACCAAGCAACTAACAACCGTAACCAAGTACGCACTCCGGTAACATTCCAATCCCTCACTACACATACTCTCCCCATCCTTACCAACAACACTATGAGCATCAAACACCCTCCCATAGAAAATATTAAACACATTCCCACTAATCACAGGACTCAGCGTCATAGTTCCCCAATTTTGCGACAGCCCATTGACACCAAAGGCTTCCGCAACAATGGAGGGGAAACAGCCGAAGAGGAAGCCGTAGGCGAGACCGGTAAGGGAGGAGACGAATATGAGGTTCATGGGACGGGTTATGGTTAGGGCTGCTACTTGAGTGATGAGGAAGATTAGGGAGGCGAGGGTAAGACACCAAAGGCGGGAAGCCTTGAGGACTTTGACGAGGAAGTCGGAGCCGACGCCTGGGGAGATAAGCGATGGATGGATAGGGGAGAGGGGGGTATGTATTTACCACTTAGAAGACGACCGACGAAGCTGCATATTGATAATATGGAAACGTGCATCGCCTGGCGCTTCATGATGAATTCGTCCGTTACGGAGTCATCGTAGTGCTCCCATAACGCCTGGACATCGTTTCCAATATTGCTTCAACAGGTCAGTACGGGATTACAGAAAAAGGAAAGGGGTTTCTTACTTGATAGTCATCAATCCAATTCCCGTCAAGATCCCCATCAAAATAAACATTTGCCAGAATTCCATCATATGGAGCATTTGAAAACCACGGATATCTACACGATGGGCATGGTCCTTAACATTAATTTCTTCATCATTTCTATCATTCCCCGACAAGGAATCTCTGGACATCAAGGAGGAGGTCTCGTCTGTTTCGGACATGGGCTCGTCCGCAGGTGCCTGCACTACTTGGTGGTCTACTTGGGTTTGATTTAGGGCCTGTGTCTGTGTGGTTTGGTGTGGATGGAGATGTTCGACTACGAATTGCGACCTACCTGGCTCTGCCTCCAACAATGCTCGTTCCACCCTGTTCTTGCTATCCTCCGATTTTGTTCTGTGGAGGCGGTTGCCGGAACCTGAGGGTGCTAGGGCGGTATAGTGAGGGTGGGGGTAAACCTTTAAAAAGAAGAATGAAATGAAGACCAGGCCAAAGGTTCCACAAGCCAAAAGAAGCAAGAAATGCCCGGTGTTTCCCGGTAGCACAAACTGGGCAAATGACGAGAAGAAGAAAGCGCTTAGCCCAAAAGCCGCCAACGGGAAGCCAGTCGCTGTCCCTCGATGGCGTGGCCAGTTCAAGGCCGATGTCTTGACCGAAGCAGCAAAGGCAAAACAACCACCCAATCCCGTCATATATGAAAACATGCAGAGTAATGGCATCGAGCCAGAGCCGCTATCGAAAGCTTGGTGTAGTGGAAAGTAGCCGGCTGCCAGCAGAAAAGCGCCCACCATGACTGCGATGCGAGGCCCTTTCTTGTCCACCAGCATGCCTATTGGTATCCCCATTGAGTACATTCCCAGATTCGCAGAAAGTCCGATGAGGTTGCTCTGGGTGGAAGAGAGCTTCAACTTCTCTGCGAATTGTGGTGCCCATGCCGAATAGACATACTACATGTTGTTAGTGGTGAAAGTAAAGCTAGTGAGAGGGGAATCGCATACATTGGTACCACATGCCAGGGACATAGTTGTCGCAGCTATACTCGACACTATTCTCGCCGTCTTGAGCGACCTTTCCGACATGTTGGGAGTGGAAGTGGAAGTGGAATACTGGTACGTGTGAATGGTGGTCTATGGTGGTGTTGACTGTTTTACTCGACGGTCATTGCGCCTGGGAGGAGTTGGGTATAGCTCCTATGGTATCGTGTTCACGGTGTTGTGTTCAATACCATCTCGTCTTCGAGTTGATGGGTAAGGAAGAAGCTGAAGCAATTGACAGAGGCGGAGGGTGGAAGGAGGAGTCGGGGCACGTTACGTGTTCGTGATGGGGATGAGTTGATAAGGCCGGTGTTCAAAAGTGTACGGAGTACTGTACCATAGTGGAGTGGGGTGGAGCAATCAGGAGCGTTATCGCGCCAGGGGAAAGGGGGTGACGGAGCGGCAATCGGCAATCGGCAGCCGAGGTAATAAAGCAGCACTGAATATCTCTGGTTACAAGTACCTGTGGAAGATTACGAAGTATTTGAATATTTATTCTGAAATCAAGGAGTTGCTTAAGTTTTAGTATATATATATATATAAAGAAAAGTACTTTGAGATTGTTCATAAGATTCACTGCCGAGGAATGGTTGGGTGCAGCCACCGCTAGTCAAGCCCCTCCAGCCACAGTCCAGCCTGATTCAGCCGCGCCCAAGTCATCACTCCAACTGACATCAACCCGCAGCTACCTACTTCCTCCTCCACTGCCTGCGTCAACAACACCACCAAAACCATCGTGATTGCATCTTTCGCCAGATATCGCCACTTCATTGCGCAACCCAGTCTGGCACTATGGGTGCTCTCCTCTCTCTGCCATTGCTGGCAGTGCCTAGCGTAGGCACTGTACGTCTCCCAAACACCATGCGCCTGCCAACCGATCTCTGAACCGAACTGACATTTCTCACAGGTTTTTGGCTTTGCGGCAAGTTGTTGCGGTGCAGCGACTTGTTCAGCAGTATGCAGTGCGTGTGGAAAATGTGGCAACAGGTGATTTCAATTCTGTTAGATGGAAATATCGGTAACTGATAATGTCAGTGTCGCTACGAGAATCGCATACGCCCTCCTCCTCCTCGTCAACTCGATCCTATCGTGGATAATGCTCACGCCTTGGGCAATCAACAAACTACAGAAGCTGACGCTCGATTACATGACGATTACGTGCCCAGATGGAGCTTGTTATGGATGGGTTGCAGTCCACCGAATCAACTTTGCGCTCGGAATATTCCACCTGATAATGGGCCTGATTCTCCTAGGCGTCAACTCCTCGAAAGATCCCCGAGCAGCTATTCAAAACGGATTCTGGGGTCCGAAGATTATTGCCTGGTTGGCCTTGATTGTGGTTTCGTTCTTCATTCCGGAAGCATTCTTTATGGTCTGGGGTCAATATATTTCCTTGATTGGCGCCACCCTCTTTCTCCTACTCGGTCTTATCCTCTTGGTCGATTTGGCACACACTTGGGCGGAATATTGCCTAGAAAGAATCGAGGAGACCGATTCTCGTGTCTGGAGAGGAATTTTGATTGGATCAACCCTGGGAATGTACACTGGTTCCCTTGTCATGACGGTCCTTCAGTATCTTTTCTTCGCCAAGGATGGATGCTCAATGAACCAAGCCGCCATTACGGTTAACTTAATTCTACTACTTGCCGTATCAGTAGTTTCCGTCCACCCAGCAATCCAGGAATACAACCCTAAGGCTGGCCTCGCCCAGTCTGCTATGGTTGCTGTTTACTGTACTTACCTTACCATGTCAGCGGTTTCTATGGAACCAGATGACAAGCAGTGCAATCCTCTCATTCGCGCCCAGGGTACTCGAACTACCTCAATCGTCATTGGTGCTATCGTTACCATGTTGACTGTTGCCTACACAACCACCCGAGCTGCAACTCAAGGAATCGCTCTAGGAGGTAAAGGAAAGAGAATCAGACTCCCAGAGGACGACGAGCACGACTTAGTCACCCAACAACCCGACAGCCGCCGTGAAATGCGCGCCGCAGCACTTCGTCAAGCAGTCGAAGAAGGCAGTCTTCCAGCAGATGCCCTCATGGACGATGACGAAGATAGCGACAGTGGAAACAGCGCCAAAGACGACGAGAGAAGCTCAACGCAATACAGCTACGCTCTCTTCCACATTATATTCTTCCTAGCAACCACCTGGGTAGCCACCCTCCTAACCATGAACATCGAAGAATCCACCCGAGACGGCAAGGACTTTGCACCAGTTGGGAGGACATACTGGGCTAGTTGGGTCAAGATTATTAGCGCTTGGGTTTGTTATGGTATTTATACCTGGACTCTGGTAGCGCCTATTGTTTTGCCTGATCGGTTTGACTTTTCTTGAATATGGTGTTAGGAGAGAGTGCATGTTGGGGTGATGCTTGTTTGTGTACATTTAGAAGGAATGGTGGATTGACTTGATTATGCGCATTGGGAAGCGGGGAGATGGCATTGCGACCTTCTTCTTATGTTATCTTAGTGAGGGGGCTCTGGACGAGGGGGCCTGGTTAATTAATTGAATTTGTTTATACTCAGGTCGGGTGCCAGTTTTGTATTGTGTTGTGCTTTCTCAAATCCTTTTTCTAATGGTTGATTGTTTTATTGTTCTTTCTTCTTCTGTTGGGAGTATTAGAGCGACAACTTCCATCCAATATTGAGGCCTCTCCCGGTGTTAGGGCAGGTGCCACCCTCACTTGTATACCCTACATATAAGCGGGATTCATGGGCTTACCCCTCCATCACTCCTACATGAATTCCATCAAGATCACAACAACTTCATATCCACGGCTTATGCCATACACCGGGCTTACCTTCCCCCATTTTCTTTCACTTAACCTGTGCCTTGTGGCGAGCTAGTGAATGGACAGAGAGCTGCTTTACAACATCACCTCTCCCTCGATACGGTTATCCACGTTGTAAAAGACGGGCTACATTCTATCCTGGAATAACTAGAATCACTGCTTAGTACTATAAAGTAGCAACGCACTTAGTCAATTACGCGAATAGTACATAAAGCATACCAGATTCGCTGCCTTCTGAATTTCTGTTTTTCTTTGAAGACTGTTGTCGAAATTATACATCTCCGTTCTACATGGAGTCGGCTCTATGTGTGTTATCTGACGAGTATTTTCTGGATAGTGGCATAGCCTCTATTATCTGGTTGTTAGGCGGGACGAGTGAATAACCTATTGCCCGTCAGGGAGTCCACTGGAGTTCTTTCAATCCCAAATCTCCAAAAGTAATATCCAGGAACCCTTCAAGGGCCCAGAAATCAATAACGAAAGCTCATTGCAGACAGTCAACCACCCGGCCGTTTCCTCCCAATGACAATTTCGCGAAAGGATCACTCCTTCTGTTTTCCTCGTTGGAATCTAGAAGATGAGAACCCTTGGAAAGTAGCATTGCGATTATCCACCTGGTTTGAAACTTCGGAGAACGACACTGAAATTCCCAGTATCAAAGCCTTGGCCAAGAATAGTATCATTCCCAAAATGAAGTTGACTGTTACAGCGATCGATAACTGTCAAAGTCAGCATTGTGCTCAACTCTGTTCCCTCCCTTCCATTTCCTCTCTTCCTCACCTCCTCCCTTCCTGACCCACCCATCTCCTCTCTTTTGGGGAACTCACTATTAGCAGCAAAACTAGCAATATACCTGCAATCCTGGAACAAAAAATGATCATTATCATTGCAAATCTACACGCAATATAACTTTGAGCAACCGGATTCGAAACATTGCTTGGGAGAGACGTTGCACATGTTTGCTGTGTTCAACATGTCTGAGGTGGCGGAGGTGGCGAGGATGATGTCGGACTGGAGGCAAACTTTTTCTGTGAGGATGAGGCTGGCGAGGGCGAGGAAGGAGAGGAGGTGGGTGAGGAGGTACATCTTGGATGGTGTGGAAAGGAGTGTGAGAGCTGATGTTTTGGTGTTAGGTTAGAGACCGTGGTTTGTAACATGGGTCGAAGACGAGTGACAATGTAAGGTGTAGAGTACCAGTTACGGTATTGGTGCTTAAATCGACGTGGAACTTCTATCTCGTTTACGAAGTTAAATTGGACCCTGTGACCAGCTTCAATAAGCTCCTTTTAGTGGATTTGAAGAGCTAATAGCATTATTCAATAGCTACTTTGAGCGCTGAACGCGGGATAGAAACGCCCGTCGTCGAGTTAAGCGAGGCGGTTGATTCGAACGTTTGAAGAGGGCTCGCGTGCCCATACCGGCTATTCACACGTCCCACAAAATAGAGGTATAATGTTTATGTACACATTCACCGTTCGTGAAAGTCTTTTTCTGTCCAGTCTTTCCTCCTCTGCAAACCACACATTCTTTCCATCAATTCGTCACCTTTATCCTCGCATCGTACACCTAAAGTGTACAAGAATTTTTTTTAACAAAAGAAAGGTGTAAATGCAAGAATGAAAGAGGAGGCTAAAGTTCACCCTTCGATTCTGTTCCTGTGTCCTTGGTACAAAATCGGGTCCATTTTTGTGCGAATGTCGTACGAAAAGAAATGGTACCGAGCCTAGGCACCTCGGTTTGAACTTTTCATTCTAGTAATTCATAAGTTAGCTATAATATGCGATTGTTGGTTTAAGGGGTAATACTGGATTTGTAAACATTGAGGTGTTGGATGTTAAGCGAGAGTGGACAAGAATTAGTGAAAAGATTACTAATTAGAAATACAAAGGCCACTTCCTTAACACTCGCTTAAAGCACTAAGGTATACATGTAGCGTGGGATTGGCTGCTTTGTAGTTGCAAAATTCTATAGTTTCTCACGTTGTTGACCCGAGCGCCCTTAGAGCACCAGCACAAGGGGTTGCAAGGATTCGTGACTATAGTGCAAGGCACTTGACATTCTATAACAATTGTTCTAACGCTTCTGGATGTACTAAGAGAGCGTGAATAAAAATCATTCCAGAACTGTGAGATACTCGAGGGAGCAGAGTAGCGGGTTGGAACTCTGGACCAGTTACGAATTCATGCACCTCTTATTGCAGTGTTGGCATTTGTGGCGGCCACGAAATATAAGATACAAGAGTATTTCAAGCTAGAATTACGCCTTTTAGGCCTAGTAAATAAATATTAAGATTTCTTTCTTCTTCCAACCCATTAGAAAATTCGAACGATCCATCTACAATTAAAACCCGATAGCTAGGTCAATTAGAAAATGGGAAGTGAGCTTTTGGAAAATTAGTGAGGATCTTTCTACTGCGCAATTACTATGGAAGCAATCTTTTCAAGAAAGCACATGTGGCAGCCCGAGTTCAGCCCCCATTACCTTTAGCATCTATTTTAAATACCGAGCACACAGAAAAGGTTAGACATCCATCAACAACTCCCAAGTTGACCAATGGACACAAATGTTCTCCTAAAAGGGTGAACTCAATACCAAACGACGAAACTTTTGTCTTAAACATTATCCCACAGATACAAATACACATCTTTACTTCGCAAAGAGTTCCTTGCAACCCTTCTATCTCACCCCTCCGGGCCCTCCCACAAAAGCAAAAGCCCAAGAATGCAAACCTCCACACACCCACATATCAACAGTGACACCACTGTATCACCATATAAATCCGGATTTTCACTCAATGCCCCTTCCACCCCATCACGAAACTCTCCGATGTAGTGTCACCTGCCCCAAACAACCACACAGCCTACCTCCCCCTCCATCTTCACAGCCTTACAAGTGAGTTGGCCGTACGAAACGAACCCTTACGTAAATGCCCCTCTCCCCCTCTCTCACCGAGCCCATAACTTGGTAACAAACTTGATTGGAGAGCCTCGCACATTACGGTAAGAAAAAGCATCCTAATAAATAAATGTGCGACTTGCACATGCATACATGCACGCCTGGGATCCAAATCCTTCGGTAGACTGCCCGGTACTGTACGAATAGAAAGCTTCTGCATTCCGTATTCCGAACTAGTGTGGTTGGACAACCTTCCTCCCTCCCTTCCCCTCGCATGGAAAGAAGGACTGTCAGATATGGTATTGTATTGTAAGAGGCATCCACCCATCAGCAATACCGCGTCACGCCACCGCCATCATCCTTCGGCAAAGGAAGCTATTCGCTCCCTTCTCCTCCTCCATGCTCCCGACTGGCATCTCCAAATTCTTCGCCATGTCTCAACCTCCCCTTTACACACTCCGCTTATTGGTTAAAAGTACATATCTCTTCCTCAATAGGTAACATGCGGCAGGCACGTCAAGACATCCTCATGCAAACCATGCATTGACGACCCACCTCGGGTTACATCGCAGGGTTTGAACCCCCCGTAACAAAATCCTGGAAGTTCTTCAACACCTCTCGTTGTACAGATGCTACGCCGCAGAGATTTCTGGGGTTCTGGAGTACCTCCTTAACTTTGTGGTCTTTACTCTGTTTCTCCGGACTGTAGTTTCGAGACTCGAAAGTCGAGATCCAGGACCAAGGAAAGTCTTGTGTGGTACAGAAGCTGATTCAATACGCTAGATTATACAGTTACAAGATGAGAAACATATCATTATCCTCCCAACCATTTCCTCCAAACCACCCCCTAGGTAATTACTCCAAATCCATAGGCAAGAATGCCAAACCAAACCAAAAAAAGACACAAACCAAGACACCTATTTTACCCCATGACTTCCTTCCCTTTGCCCCAAAGCCCTCAAGCCTCATTCCCAAACAGTACAAGTCCCAAACCCCCAAGTTAAACACGACCAGCCGAGCCATCCGGTGACATTAACATCAGCCCAAACTCCCACTCCTCAAGCTTACGGGTGAAAGAAAGTCTTCCCATCACGATCCACGTCCGTTTGTTGCACACTAATTCCAATAGACTTCGTAACCACAATATTATCGTCCCCTTTCTCAATGTCTTCTCTCCACGGTGCGAAGCCCTGCGAAGCCGTTGAAGAACTCGGGCTAGTGACAACTTTAGACGGTGGCCTTGGTACGCTGCTGCTGGTGGGAGAGAACATTTCAACGTTGGTTGCGTGCGAGCCGCCTTGAGCGTAAGCCCTTGAACCTGTATCGATTGTTCGTTCATATCCTCGCCGTGAGTTGGAGGTAAATAGATTGGGGAAGACTTTTGCAACGACGGGACGAATGGTTTGGAGAGAGGCGCAGATGATTCCGGTGTTGATTTCTATGGTTGACCACATACCGCTGTTGATATTTTTGACTATGCATGATTCGTTAGGATGTGCACCCTGAATCTCTCAGTGAGGAAAAAGACTTACGAATTAGATCATCTGCCGTAGATGCCGCATAAAGACTTTGTAGTCGAAGGATACTGACCAAGCACGCGCTGTGGATTGTTAGCAAGTCTGCTCTTGTTTACGAGACCATTCAACTTACAATCCTCCAAGTGCGAAAATGCCCATCAGCAAGATCTTCTGATTCTTTGGTATGACCAATTTCATCAGAACCGGTATTGGAAGTGCCAGCAAAACAATATCGGTAAATATGGAGAAGGACGCGTTGAAAAACCAGAGGAATCTTCTGTCCACACAATGAGCATTCGTGATTGCAAGGTCCCAGAAAGCGGAGACGGGAGAACAGGCGAAGATGGAGATTCCCAAGGACTCTATTCCAAAGCCAATAACAAGCGCCATGGAAATCCAGCAGTAATATCTGATCCTTCCGGTTGTGAACACCCTCATGTATTGTAGCACGATTGCGAATTTCGTGAGTGTAAGAGAAATGTTGTAGAAAATAATCGCTACAAACAGACTCTGAAACAGAAACTGTTAGCTTAGAAGTATGAGAATAAATCTACATCAACTTGCCTTCAAGAACTCTTCCTTATCTTCCAATGACAGTGTTGGACTAGGCTTCCCTAAACCATATCTTGCTTCTGTGATTTATCAAATCAGTAAATATCTCTGAAGTTCAAGGGATGATCAGCAACACACCTCGAATAGTTGCCGCCAGCACGCCAAGGGAGCAAACCTAGATGGCTGTATTAGTATCGAAGGCTAGAGTCTTTCATTGCTAATTGAAATTATGTTAAAACGCTTACCAGGGACGCAACAATAGCAACTTCATCGCGCCTACCAACCTTGGTGAACCCGAATCTTGCCACTAGCCTTAACCCAACAAAGAGTACGGCGAAGAAAGTGAAAACGGTCGAGACCGCTACCACTTTCACTGCCCCTGGTGATAGTGAAGAACTCATGAAGAACCCGTTACTTGGTAATAGTTTTGCTGAAGAGCTCTATTCTCTGAGCCAAGTGGAGAAGAAGGATGCTAGTGGTATCATATATGTGGAGCGAAGCCGAGCATTTTCTGAATTTGCGGGATTACGTAGGACAAGGTCAGTGCAAAGTCTTGCATGGAGGACTGGTCGAGTCCATCAAACGAATAAACCCTGACAGCTTACTCTTTGTAGAGATTTCCTCCTGGTTCAGAGACCAGTTTCGTCAGTGTAACCCCTGGCTTTAGAGGGGAACTTTGGAACCCCAACCGCCGATTATCAGCGGGCAAGAACCTCCAGTTACACCAACCCCCACATATTACGATTTTGATACTCATCGCTTACCGTATATTGATTGCCCGTGCTACTCGCATGAGCGGTTTTGACGAGCAAGAGGCCATAATAGGTCTAGGGAGCGTCAAATACCCAGGGGGATGGAAGCTAGTAGCGGTTCGGGAGTCTTCCGACAGCCGGTACAGAAGTACAGCTGCACCAGTCAGGCACAGCATAGTTATTTGGAACCTCTGAGACCCTGGGGGCAATACATAAGCTGGTGCAGCTGCACACATTGTGGAGGGACAAAGTGTTTCAAAAGTTGAAGTGGTTTGCTGTGGTATCGCGAGTCGAGCGCACACAGACGAGGCGATTCTTCTTGGTCGTGGCTTGAATACAACCAGAATCTGCTAAAAGACCCGTTAGTACAACACCTTCAGGAAGCGTTATAATGGCAAGCGTGCCAGCAATTTGGGAAGACTCACAGAACAGCATTCTCTAAAGTATCTCGTAGATCAAATTTGAGAAGTAAAATGGAATTGTTTGCGTGAGGCACAGAATGCTGCCGATCAATTAGAGCTGGATTCCAGAATCAGACGACCCAGATTCGGAACAAGCCACCGTTCGGTGTCCTGGAAGATCACCGCAATCGGTGGTATTCCAATTGGCTAACAAGAATCCGAGGCATACTCAAAATTCCAAAACTTCGTATGGACATCGCATATAAACATCACATCAGAAAAACACGACAGTAGTACGAATAATCCACTGTCTTCATCATTCTAGCTTCGACTGTGCAGCAATACACCGTACATTCGATTGAGCAAGAAAGAATGGAAGAGTCCAGTGATTGGGGGTTGCTGCAAGCTGCTACAAGGGGTAGTACTTGATTTCCTCACAGCGAACCCGGTCAAAATGTAACTGTATCTGGGGATATAACCTCTCCTGCATGCTTAACAATTGCTGATGCTGCATATACGCAAAGAATCTCGCAAAGTTCCGCAGACTTGGACTCTTGCAAATACAAAATATACGTAAGGAAGTCGTTGCGATTTGCCTTTGCGCCAGATACCATATCTACTTGGACTTAGGTAGCTGCGCAAGGCTTCGGCAACAGAAAGAAGATAGAGGAATGAGGAAAGACGATGCGCGAAGGAAGCTGACAATAACTAATCGCGATGAATGTCATCGATCTGTAAGCAGCAGAGAAAATAGCAATAGGTAGAAACAGGAAGGGAATAGCGAAGCAGAAATCAATTCGTGTGACCGCCGCTTCGCCGGTGGCGTGAGATGTTGGCCGTCAACAGGCTGGCTTCTCTGGTGATTGGTGAACTGCCGAGGAGGTTGGTTTTCTTAATGCAAATCGTCGAAATTCGAGCCGATGAGGTTGATGATTGTTGTTGATGTTGTCGAAGGTGTCGGAAGTGACGTTGGAGAAATAAAGATGCTGTACTACCGGTAGTACACGCTCAAGGTGCGAGACTTCTTGGGAAAATGCCGACGGCTTCCCCTCCCGAACTGCCGCCCAGAAACAGAAACCAGAAACCACTTAAACGCGTCGCGCGCCTGCGTACAACCAACGATGAAATGGCCACCATAAAAGCAATTGAAGGCCGGACAGTTCACCAAATCCAGTCCGGCCAGGTCATCGTTGACCTCTGTTCTGTCGTCAAAGAGCTGGTAGAGAATAGTCTCGATGCCGGCGCAACAAGCATTGGTAATCGCTCCATCAATAGCTTCATGCGAGCTTACCCAGAAGTATTAAATACTTGCTAACCGTTCTGTATAGATGTCCGCTTCAAGAATCAAGGGCTGGAGTCAATAGAAGTGCAGGATAATGGCGACGGCATTTCACCACAAAACTACGAGACGCTCGCCCTCAAACACCACACCTCCAAACTCTCTACCTATTCTGACCTTACGACTTTGCAGACATTTGGCTTCCGCGGTGAAGCGTTGTCATCCTTGTGCGCCCTATCCCAATTCTCCGTGACGACGTGTCGAGCGGAGGATGCCCCAAAGGGAACCAAGTTGGAATTCGAGATTTCCGGGAAACTGAAAGGCACGAGCGTGGTAGCAGCGCAGAAGGGCACAACAGTCTCCGTCGAGAACCTTTTCAACAACCTCCCAGTCAGACGACGAGAATTAGAGCGCAACATAAAGCGGGAATGGGGTCGGGTGGTGGGGGTTCTTGGTCAATACGCTTGCATTCAAACCGGAATCAAATTCTCTGTCTCCCAACAGGCTGGAAAGGGCAAGAAGACCACCTTGTTTTCAACCAAGGGGAACAAAACCACCCGGGAGAATATTGTCAATGTGTTCGGTGCAAAGACCCTCACAGCGTTGGTACCCCTGGATCTGAATTTGGAATTGGAGGCTACAAGTGCCCCCAGCCAGAAATGGAGCACACAAGAAGATGGAGGGAACAAGAATATTCAAATAGTTGGTCACATATCACGTCCAGCATCTGGGGAAGGCAGGCAGACTCCAGATAGGCAGATGTTTTTTGTCAACGCAAGACCTTGTGGATTGCCGCAAGTGGCCAAGGCATTCAACGAAGTATACAAGTCGTACAATGCCTCACAATCTCCTTTCATATTTGCCAACATTGAACTCGATACACATTTATATGACGTTAACGTCAGTCCAGACAAAAGAACCATCTTGCTACATGATCAAACACGCATGTTGGAGAATTTGAAGGCGGCTCTTGTTGTTCTCTTCGATTCGCAAGATTATACTGTACCTATTTCGCAGTTGCCAGCCCAGAAGAAGCCTTCATACAAGCAATTAACGATTAGTCGTGAACCCTCACTTGCTACGGCATCCCCCAGGAATACACCAAGCTTAAGAGGTGCTCCATCAGAATCTAGTGAAAAGGGAGATCCTGCTGAGGATTCTCGAAGGGAGCCAAGCACAGATGATGAGGAAGAAAGCCAACCTCGCTCAAAATCTGGTAATTCAGCTGTTTCTCGAAATTCCATGAATCGAGATGGAGCGGCAGTCAGTCTCATTTCCAATTGGGCTGCCAGGGGAGCAGAGGAAAGAAGTGAACCGAAAATGCCACCACTCCCAAAGATCACAAGTGACCCTACAGGAGTCTCTCGGGAAAAGCAGAGACTAGTTGAAAAGCTAGCAAAGGAACGAGAACAAGCAGAAGAAGAGGATTCTCCTGAAGATCTTGCCAGCTCTATCTCTATGGCTCAATCCACTCTTGCTCCTGCAACATACCATCTCCCAATTCCTGTGGCAGATTTCAACGCGCGGCTTGCTGAATTGGAAAAAGCCAAAAGTCGTTTGCCCGAAGAGGTTTCTAGCAAATCAGATGAAGAACCTCCTATACCCGTGCTCCAATCACCTTCTAAAGAGCCGCCTCCTTTGGCAAGCATTTTTTCAAGCACCCCGAGATCAAAACGAGGTCCTACTGAAATAGCGACAATAACCATCGGTGATCATACTACCACTAGTCCCATTGGGACCCCATGCCAAAAAATAGATCGTAGGCCTAGCATCGCCAGTGTCTCGCGCCGCTCTCGCATCGCTGCTCCTCGCCGTCCTTCAAATGCTCCACTACCCTCTTTTGGAAGCCGTTTATCACAACGGTTTGCGGCTCCAGGAACACAACAGCAACAATCACCATCTGCCGAGGATGAAATTGAGGACGAAATTGAGGATGATGATCAAGAAGTTGCAGAATCTCCAAGTGGGGCAGCAGCAAATCCTTCGGCAGACCCAGAAGAAGAGGCCAATGAAACGATAGCCTCAATAGATCCGGAACCAGAAGACGGAGACCCTGGCATGGAGTTGGACGATAACGCTATAGAAGAGGACGATAACAATGACTCGTACCTCGACGAAGACGAAAAGAAAGCCCGCGAAGACGCCAAAGTCCAAAAAATGATCCAAGCAGTAGAAGAAGACTTCATCCAACCCTCCCAAGAAAACCTCCTCCGCACAAAAAACCTCGTAAAAGGTTCCTCGAAAAAGAAGGACAGCACCATAAACCTGATTAAACCCCTCTCCACAACCCTATCCTCAATCACCCAGCAATTTGAATCTCTCAATCTAATTTTAGACTTTTACAACTCCACTAAACCTCTAAAAACTGAGGATGCACCTTTAGACTCGACTCAAGCTGAGGAAAAACTTTCGCTTACAATCTCCAAACCTGATTTCGGGCGAATGAAAATTTGTGGTCAGTTTAATCTCGGTTTCATCCTCGCCTCGAGGATTTCCTCTCTCCAACCTGAAGAAGGAGCTCTGAGGGCTGATGATCTCTTTATTATCGATCAACATGCTTCCGATGAGAAATACAATTTCGAGAGATTACAGAGTACGACGATCGTGCAATCTCAACCTCTCGTCCAACCCAAGATTCTCGACCTTACTGCTATGGAAGAAGAAATCGTGTTGGAGAACTTGAAAATCCTCGAAACAAACGGCTTTCTAATATCCTTCGACCACTCCGAGAACTCCGTAGTAGGAAACCGGTGTTCTCTCCTCGCTCTCCCCCTCTCGCGAGAAACGACATTCTCTCTAACCGATCTGGAAGAACTTATTTCTCTTCTCACTGAAACACCTACCTCTAGTTCTGGGAATAATATTCCTCGACCGAGTAAAGTGAGGAAAATGTTTGCAATGAGAGCCTGTCGGAGTTCCATTATGATAGGCAAGACGCTGTCAAAGAAACAAATGGAGAATGTTGTTAAGCATATGGGGGAACTTGATAAGCCCTGGAATTGTCCGCATGGAAGGCCGACTATGAGACATCTTTGTGGGTTGGGGGTTTGGGATGAACTTGGATGGAAGGAGGGGGATGTGGGGGAGGTAAAGTCCGAACCTACGGACTGGGCGGCGTATGTGAGAGCTGCTAGGGGGCACGATTCTGATGCGGGGTCATCTATGGCGGAGCAGGGGGAGTTGGAGGGGGATGAGCAGGAAGGAGAAGAGGGCTTTGAGGACGGGGCTGAGGCGGAGGAAGAGGATGAGTTGTTTGTGCGAGATGATGAAGCAGCTGACAACGGAGATTTAGGAGAAAGTTTTTGAAAATCAAAACACGAACAAAGTATTCTCAATTGTCTGTCTCACTTGAGATAATGTACAGAAACTGAACCCCAACCAATAGATACCCACAACATAAAATCCCCTTTGCAATCATTTCCCAAAACAAGTGCAATCCAAAACTTTCATCCAAAGCTTCATACGCCAAACAAAACCAAAACAATTAACCCCTCCCTATTTACGTCCCAGTCACCTTCCTAAACCTGGTTCCCCATCCATTCCCAACTCCCCCCAGCCCCTCCTCCGCAATTTTCCCACTGGCATCTCGGGGTCTGAATTTGCCTTTCTGATTCAGGAAATCGTTTCCAGAACTCGCCTGCCTATTATTGGTTCCAACCATAACAGGTGGAGTAGCAGGCTTGAGATCCCCATAATATTTAGCCTTAAAGGTATTCGTCAATGGATCTACACGCATCTCATCTCTTTCAGAGGACATATCTGCAATATCACCAGTTCTAACCGTGCTAAGCGGCGAAACGGGAGAGTGACTACCGAGATCGTAGGAGTTGTATTTGTGACGTGGGGTAGGTGGGTTGGAAGCCAAAGGATTGGTGTGGAGAGATGAGATATCGTCTGAGTCGTCGAAGCGGTTTGGGACGGGTTGATATTTTCCCTTTTTCGGGGACTCGCTACGGTTCCTTTTTCCGAGGGAATCGGACGCATACCAGCCTTGGGACATATTTCCTGATTTTCTATTTGATCGTTGCGGGGAACTATTTTCTGAGAGGGGAACTTCTTGGTAGGATTGTCGTTTTGGTGGTGTGGACGGGGCGGCCCCGGAGTACATTGAACTTCGCTTGATGTCCATGTTTGATGATGCACCGGAGTTGCGGAGAGCTTGATATTGACGGCTTGGAAGGTCGACTCGGGAGTCTCGAGATCCTGGGGGGGTGGATTTGTAGGTTGAGAATGAGTCTGTGGATTGCGTTCTTGTGTGGAAGAAGGGAATTGTTGGGGGTCGGGAGAGATCTTCGTAGGCGGCTCCCGAGCTGCGTTTTCCTCCATCCATAGCATTTGAGAGACGCTTCTCGGACATGGTGGTTGCTGTTGACATTCGGTTTCCTGAGGCTGTGGATTCGGTGTAGATGGATGATTTGTTGCGTTTGTGACGGGAGATTCGAGATGTTAGGTTATCCTCTAGAGGATTCATGTCTGGTGGTAGATTTGAGATTTTCCTGAATATGACGGCGAGATATAATCCAATGGCCAAAGATACAACATGTAATCCTCCACCAGATGTAGCAACTAGAAAGACTATCTTCGTGAATGTAAGCGTGAGCGATTGGTCTGACAAAATAATCGTCCATGTTCCCATTGTAGATTGGTGATTATATGCTACGAGAGCACTGAAAGCGTAAAATGGTATTATGGATACGTCGAACAGAGATGCGAATATCATGTAACTGGCAGATGATGCTGGTGTTCGATCCGAAGACTTTCGTGCAAGGTGATAAATTCCGTAGACAGTATGGAGAATGGCAACGCCAGGCTAGACAACAAGTTTTAGTGATTGCCTCCTCTAGATCCAATCGTCTTCATAGACTTACAGCAATGCGCATAATCCATCCGGTAGCCTCATCCATGCCTCTAATCATAATCATAAAAGCCAACAAGGCTCCCGCGCATAAGACTTGATGACATCTCAGAACCAGCTGGATAATCCTCATCCATTTTACCCACACCTTGACCGAGGGGCTCATCAGTTTCGGATTCGTGTTTCCATAAGGAAGTATTAAGAAGGAACTAATCACCTTAATCAGTATAAATTCCCAATTGCGGGGTAAGAGGAATAACCTACTCAGGATGTTGATTGAAAGAGACCAAAGGCCCCTCTTGTTTCTTGCGCGGGGGTTTGGGGGTTTGACTCGCCCGAGTTACAGCCTTGGGATCGAATTGTTTGTAGGGACTCTTGGGACCTTCTGTCTTGATGGCATCGTAAAGGTAGGGAGGTTGGGCACCCATTATTTCAAAGAGAGACAATTGACTGGAATGAACAATGGACAAAAAGATTGCGATCTGGAATGTGGTCGGAATATGACGAGAGGGCAGGGTATCCAAGCGCAGAACAATGTAAACAATCCACCCCTAGGCCGTTGTTAGGAGACAACGCCCCACACTAAGTTTCCGATAGCTTTGTGGAACAAGAAGCTTAGCCGCGTGAGGCTTGCCAAAAAATTTAGACGCGCTCCTCTTCGCGGGAGTATCAACCAGCCAGACAGCTTCATCATCTCAACCCCCTCCGATCCCCCGCAACTGGACCTAGAATAGAGGAGGAAGGACAACCAATTGAACCAACAAGACACCCACTCCATCACCAAACCAATCCCTCAAAATGGCAGGCGGTCGCATGAAATACCGCCATCTCAACCGCTCCTCAGCCCACCGACAAGCCCTCCTCCGAAATCTAGTAACCTCCCTCTTCAAACTGGAATCCATATCCACAACTTGGCACAAAGCAAAAGAAGCCCAGCGTCTAGCAGAGAAGCTCATCACGCTAGGGAAGAAGAACACAGAGGCCAGCAAGAGAAGAGCGACCGAGATCTTTTATGTATGCCCCCCTAGTTTTATTTGAACCAGGTAGAGAATTGGAGGCTAATTGAACCTGGAGACACCACACGAATTAATTCCCAAACTCTTCGGTCCCCTCCGCGAACGCTATGCCACCCGTCCAGGAGGCTATACCCGCGTCCTCCGCATCGAGTCCCAAAAACCAGATATGGCCGCCTCAGCAATCCTCGAACTAGTCGACGGCCCAAAAGACATCCGATTCGCCATGACAGCGCGGACAATCGCGCGGGAAAGAGGTGAAGGGAAGGAACTCAACGAGATGACGGCCAGAAATTTCGACAAGGTGACGAGATTTAGACCCGGTGGAGAAAAGGAGTTGGAAAAGATGGTTGAGACGATGGCCGATCTAGAGGTTACGGAGAGAGATAATGCTGCGAGTACGGAGAAGAGATGGGGTGGAAATGTATAAAAATGGAATAGGGGGGTGGTGTTTGAGTGTACAGATACATGAGTTGCGTGCATGTCTTGGTAGCATTGCATATTGAGGCGTTTTTGGGGTTTTCAACAATTGTATTTATGGAACCACCAATGACATATTTCTTCTACAGGAAGTCGAAGGTATCCCCTTTATCTCTGATCATTTTGGCCACCCTTTCCGTTCCGACAATTCTCTCCAATTTCAGTACGTCCCATTTTGAGAAAATCGCCCTCACGTTTCCTTCGCCGGGTGACAATTTCCCCTCTTGTACACTCCTTCCTAGATACCCGGCAACCATCTCATTGTAAAAAATTGGATTGTCGGGTAATCCATACATAATGACTTTTTTCACTCCCCGCAGTTGGTATCTTCTAAAATGATGTGCTCGCTCTGTATAAAGCAATACACTATGTCGCCCACTAAAGAAATGTGACCTCGCTCTTGCAACATCCCGAACACTAGTATATTCGGAAATACTCCCGAACGGTAACGTACTAGTTGACGGAGATGACAAGAAATAGTTTCTCACCCTAACAAAGTCTAGATAAGATGGGATGAATATGACTGTCCCCGCTGTGTCTTTGGCTCTTCGGGTCAAAGCTGGAATAGTGACGGTTGTGAAGTAGGTGAAGCGAGCATCTGGATCGTCGGCAAATGAAGGTGACTCCAGTCGAGAAAGGGTTTGCTTGACCTTCAATCCCAACTCTTGAATTGCGCCATTATAATTGTCGCTAATCTTGAGCTTACCAGCCCAATTTTTGGACTGATTGAAGAATAATGTATTGAGCTCTGGTGTGTTGAAGGCAGCCAGTGCAATGACTTGACGAAAGTACTGAGCGTTGTTATCCAAATACCAACTCCTGACACGACTAAAGTCACAGCCATGAGCTTCTTTCGGTTGAAGGTTCAGGTGTTCGAAAATGTATTCCACATGTTCCCAATTTTGCTGGAGTAGTGCGTCCGCCTGGTCAACTATAACCATTTCTATCGAACTTAAAAAGTCCGAATCTCCTTTCTTATCCTCTTTCCCTTCTAAAGCCATTCGTAATCCCAATGGGCTGGTAAAGATGATGTCCGAATTGTAGAATTGAGAAAAGTACTTGATTGTTTTTCGAGTAAATTTCAGGCCAAGTCGAAACATATCATCATCATTTCCACCAAACAGTTCTCGGAAATCGCTTGGTTTATCCGCGGAGAATTTCTCATCTTTTTCCACATAAGAGTCCTCGAATCTTTTCCGGTTTTCTTGCTGCTCTGGTTCACATAAAGATGTGATTGTGTTTACCATTCTAACACAAGACTCGCGAGTTGGTAGGATCATGAGAATCTTAGGTCGAGTAAAGCCTTGGTCTCTTAGTTCAAGGTCTTCATTTCCTTCTTTCGCCAGGCGGGCATTATTCTTGATCACACGATCTCGAGTTCTATTCAGGTTAGTTTGTTATTATATAATTTCGAAGGGGAATACTAACTTGAAAACATGATTAACAGCATGCAAACATGCTAGACGCCGTAAGTTTTCTGAATTGGAAGGCTTTCGTCCACAGTATAGTATATCCTGATATCCGAACATGTGCGTTGCAACCGTTTTCTCCAAATCGTCGAAAGTAGGTCGTTGCTTAGATATAACTCCAGTCAATTTCTGTTTTAACTTCAGGTCGCTGTGGCTTGAGATTGGGCTAGGTACGGCACCACCTGAAACAACTTTATCCGTGGTGGGAACGCATATGACTGCCTTTCCAGCATTGGGTAAAATCGATTTCTCCGTTGCCCACTGCTTTTTCTGTATCGCTTCAAGTCTTTGACTTAAAATATTGTTGTCCGGATCTGCGAAATGCGCCTCGAAAGGATCCGAAGCATCTTGTTCCTCGTCGTCATCGTCGTTGAGTAAACCGTCGATTGCAACATCTGGTCCCTCTTCTTCCTCTTCTACATCGTCGGCGTCTTCCACAGGTGCTTCCGAGTCCTCTTCAGCATCCTCCTTTACTTCCTCTACTTTTGGTACTGGCGCATGATCTAACTTCCTTCTTTTCGCTTGTGGCCCCGCGTCGGCTGTGAGACTCTGTATCAGAGCAGAATATGGGCGAACAGTTGGTAATGGCTCGTCGTCTGAATCGGAGGATTCGTCCTCGCTGGATGGTGTTTCTTCCTCCCCCCCGGATGCGCTTTCTGAATCCGACCTCTGGTTCTCTTCCTCTTCTTTCTGCTGGGCTAATCTTGCACTGTCAAAGACAGGCCTCTTTCCCCCTCTGCCTCTTGGACCTCCACGGCCTCTATCCCCTCCACCACGACCTCCTCGAGAAAATCCACCGCGAGATGCGCCGCCTCTAGAAGCTCCTCTAGAAGCTCCGCCTCGGCCACGAGAGAATCCTCCAGAACTTCCTCTCCCTCGGGATCCGCCTCTGCTGCCTCCTCTGCCTGGGGTAAACGCCATTGAGTGATGTTGCGGGATTGTAGGTAGGTAGTTGAGCAGCGAGTGAGCTCTGCCAGAAAAAAATGTCAAAATATCCGCGTTATCGGGGTCTATCTTAACGCCGACCGCCCCACCTTTACTGACGTCCACGGGTGAAGCCAAAATGGAGCTTGAATAGCACCATAGGTAGCTTTCTTGACAAAACAACGATGGAGCGCAACAAATTCTGGGTCTGCACGCGATGTGTGAGGTCCTTAACACCACGGGTGCCCTTACTCCCTCGGAAATTCCATACCTCTATACACCAAAGATCACCGTTGGTAGCTACTCAAAATGCTCGACCATTTCGCATGGCCGTCATCGGGTCCGGACCCGCTGGCTTTTATACCACCAAGAAGGTCATGTCTAATATCGAGAATTCAGTGGTGGATATGTATGAGCAGTTGCCGGTGCCATTTGGTTTAGTCCGTTTCGGTGTTGCGCCAGATCATCCTGATGTAAAGGTATTGTTCCTACAACTCCATCCTCTTTAGAGTCATAGTTAACATTAGATTATAGAACTGCCAAAATATATTTGAAGAGGTTGCCGAGTCACCACGGTTCAACTTCGTTGGGAACATATCAATTGGAAAAGATGAAGGAGCATTGCCTCTGGAGACATTACTCCCACATTATGATGCCATTTTGTTTGCTTATGGGGCCTCTCGCGACAGAGCTTTGAATATCCCGGGAGAGGATGCCTTGAAGGGGATATATTCAGCTCGTGCCTTTGTTGGATGGTATAATGGACTGCCAGAATATGCCAACCTAGCACCAGATCTTACACTTGGTGAAGAGGCCATTGTGATTGGAAATGGGAATGTAGCTATGGATGTGGTTCGTATCCTTCTCCAGGATATAGACATATTACGCAAGACCGACATTACCGACCACGCTATTGAGACTCTGAAGAAGAGCAGAGTCAAGAGAGTAAGAGTTGTTGGTCGAAGAGGGCCTATTCAGGTTTGTTCCCTACCCAGAAATCTTTCAAAGGCTGCTGACCACATTTATTAGGCTGCTTTTGAGCTTCCGGAACTTCGAGAATTGTTGAGAATACCTTCAGTAGCTTTCCATCCTGTGGAGGAGTCTACGATGCCAGATTTATCTTTAATCCCAAAAGATATCAAGCATCGACGACGACGTCGAAAGATAGAAGCTTTGAAGAAAGGCGGAGTTGCTTCTGTTTCAACTGCACCAAAATCATGGTCTCTTGACTTTTGCAAAGCACCAGTATCTGTCAACAAGAACCCCGAATATCCAGATCGCCTAGGAAGCATGTTGTTCGAAAAGACGATATTAAGCACAGATCTAACTGATCCTGCCGCAAAAGCTATTGGCACTGGCAAAGTTGTCGAAATTCCTGCATCGCTAGCCTTCCGCTCCATAGGTTATAAGTCGGAGGCTCTGTCGGAATTCAAGAATTTAGGATTGCCATTTGACGATAACCGCGGAGTTGTTCCAAATGAAGATGGCCGTCTTGTTGATCCCAGAAATGGTCAATATTTCCCTGGCATCTACTGTGCAGGGTGGGTAAAGAGCGGTCCTACTGGTAATATTGACAGTACTATGCGTAACGCATTTGATACAGCAGAATCAATCACCTTGGACTGGCAAAAGCCACCAGACTTACTCAATTTTGGTAAGACTTTTGATAAGAGTAGTAGTCTGGGCTGGGAAGGTGTGAAAGAAGAAGCGGAATCTAGAGGATGTAGAAGAGTAAGTTGGGCAGACTGGAAAAGAATTGATTCTCTCGAAAGAAAGAGGGGTCAGGCGGTCGGAAAGGAACGCGAGAAGTTCACATCGATCGATGAAATGCTTGCCGTACTAGACTAGAAACGTCTTTTGTTTGTATACGATGTATTAAATTTACTACTGCTTGAGCTTCTCAGTAAGCTCTGGGACTTTATCAAACAAATCTCCAACCAACCCTACATCCGCAACTTGGAATATTGGTGCATCAGCATCCTTATTGATGGCTGCAATGACCTTGCTATCCTTCATTCCGGCCAAATGTTGAATTGCTCCCGAAATACCTGCACAGAGATACAACTGTGGGGCAACAACCTTTCCAGTCTGACCAACTTGCAAACTGTTGTCCGCATAACCACTGTCAACAGCGGCTCTAGAAGCACCAACGGCTGCCCCCAATGCATCAGCTAATGGAAGCATGACCCGGTCGAATTCCTCCTTCGATTTCAATCCTCGACCACCAGAGACGACCTTTCCAGCTGTAGCCAAATCAGGTCTATCTGACTTGGCCAACTCCTCTGATACCCATTCCGTAGCACATTCTGCTTTTGAATCAACTCCGTCCTCCACGGAAGCGGAACCTCCCTCTGCCTCTGCGGCTGGGAATGCAGTTCCTCTAATTGTGATTATCTTGGTTTCATCTGATGATTCGACGGTGGCAATGGCATTTCCGGCATAGATAGGACGAACGAATGTTTTCTCGTCTTGGATAGCTGTGATGTCGGAGATTTGTTGGACGTCGAGTAAGGCTGCAACGCGGGGCATCAGGCTCTTGCCGAATGCTGTGTGGCCTGCGATGATATGTGTGAATCCTGCCTTCTTGATATTCTCGACAAGTAATGGAGCATAGTTTTCCGGTAGTCCCTAACAATTGATTAGTACTTGGAAATGTATCAGCAGAGCGAGTAGAGTACCTTGTCATAAGCAGCATTATCCACAGCAATAACCTTCTCAATCCCACTAACTTTTGCCGCTTCTTCTGCAACAGCCTTAATATTTCCTCCTGCAATGAATGCGGTGATCGATCCTCCCAATTTTTGTGCGGCCGTTACAGCACCGAGTGACCCATTGTTAAGTTTGCCATCCCTCTGTTCCAAGACTGCGAGCGAGGAGAGTAATCGTGCAAAGGCTGATAGTGATGCGACTGCTGCTGGTTTGTTCGACGCCCTCAACTGGGTTCTCGCCTGGCGTAGGACTGTGTTGCCTATCCTTGGAATCAACATTTTTGTGTATGATTGAGGGAATGGTTCAAGTGAACATCGATTTGGTGATCCCCAATATCTACCGAGGTAAAGCGGGCTGTATTATTGGTGCCTCATATCAAAGGTGTTAAGCTTCCAGGCACTTTTATGTCACGTGCCTAGCTCTGACTTCAAATCCAAGAGGCAGGCGCGTTAATGAAGCAGTCGCGACATCCGAAATTCTATCGTCCAATTCAATCAACGCGCAGCCATTCCCGTTCTATCAACGATTTTCATCAACTCCCTTCTTCGGTTACCGCACGCCCACACTACAGCGATTCGACGCATATGCACCTCTCCTGAACCCATTTTGGGATTCTAAGCATTTTGGCGCAAAAGAAGACGAGTTCCGCCAACAGAACACTTTTTGCGACAATAGCGATTCCTTAATATCACGACTCTTTACGAAATGGAGGACGACTCCTTGAACTTTGGCTCGGAAGCTGCTGGTGCCACGCCTGGTAGCAATTCTATACTGGCGCAGCCCCCGCTACAGGGAGAGACCGCTTCGCCAGCAGTAGGAGGGGGCCAGGCTGAAGGTATTTCTTGAATCCGCTTTTCTGCTGTTTGCTTCATATATACTGACATCTTCTAGCTGCTGATGTGACTATGACTGAAGGGGACGCTGATAAGTCATCGGCCGTTGCCATAAAAAACCACAGCTCAGGCTCGACGCCTGCCGTCGTTTCTGACAACCCCCTCGATGCGCCAAGTGCGCCTCCCCGAAATGGAGATGCACCAAAAGACGAAGAGATGGCAGATGTGAAGGAGGGAGAGCAAGCGTTAGTTGGAACGACAGAAGAGCAAGTCGAGAAGACCAAAGCCTCCATCGAATCGCAAGCCCGAGAACATCTCATTTCCCAGACACACTCGATAGTTCTTCCAAGCTACTCTACATGGTTTGACATGCACACCATCAACAACATTGAGAAGAAGGGATTGCCAGAGTTCTTTAATAGCAGAAATCGAAGCAAGACGCCAGCTATATACAAGGATTATCGCGATTTCATGATCAACACATACCGACTCAATCCCATTGAATATTTGACTGTCACAGCATGTAGGAGAAATCTTGCTGGTGATGTATGTGCTATAATGCGAGTTCACTCTTTTCTTGAACAGTGGGGTATCATAAACTACCAGGTAAATGCCAAATATATATCCAAGATGTTGTCAAATGTTACTAATAAATGCACAGGTTGATGCCGAGTCAAGACCGTCCAACGTTGGACCACCTTTTACAGGCCATTTCAAGGTTATATGCGATACTCCCCGTGGTTTACAGCCGTGGCAACCTGCCACAGACTCACATGTCATTGAGGGGAAGAAACACGCAGATACTGATGCGAAGGCTGTAGCAGGTTCAGGAGCAAAAGCCGACATGAACTTGGAAATTGGACGAAACATTTACGAACCCACAGCGAAGGAAACCAAGCTTGGTGGCAAATCATCAGAAAAGCAAGCCAATGGCGATGCTCCTGCGACAAATGGAACTTCTGATCCTCAGGCGGCTATCGAAGATGCTATTAAACAACCAATTTCAAAAATCAACTGCTTTACCTGTGGTATTGATTGCACTCGTGTTCATTATCACAATGCACATGAAAATTCGAACGCGACTACGGCCAGTAGAGTCCAACACAACTTGTGTGCAAACTGTTATACCGATGGAAGAATACCCATCAACCACCAGCAAATTCATTACGTCAAAGTCGAGAACCCAACATACTCTGCTATCCCTGATCGCGAAGCTCCTTGGGATGATGGCGAGATTCTTCGTCTTCTCGAGGCTTTGGAGCGATACGACGAGGACTGGACCGAGATTGCCGAGCATGTTCGCACACGAACCAAGGAAGAGTGTGTGGTGCAATTCTTGCAATTGGAAATTGTGGATAAGTTTATCGACACAGAACCTATAAACAGATCTACTGGCGTCAGCATGCTTGGCTCACAGCAAGGGCATTTGCCATTCAGCCAAGCTGACAACCCGGTCATGTCTGTTATCGGATTCCTTGCTGGTCTTACTGAGCCAAGTGTTACGGCAGCTGCAGCTGGTCAGAGTGTGGATGCGTTGAAGAGGAGCCTCCGAAACCAGCTTGAACATCCAAAATCCGACAAGGGCAAAGGGAAAGAAACCTCGGATTCAATGGAGATTGATATTCGACAAGAGACTACGACTACAACGACCACAACTACTACCACCACGAGTTCCTTGAGTGCTCTAGCTACCGTCCCACTCGCCACAGTCGCTGCCCGAGCCGGTGGCCTCGCTTCCCACGAGGAGCGAGAAATGACCCGTCTCGTGTCTTCAGCCGTCAACTCGACATTGATGAAGATGGACCTGAAGCTCAAGCAATTCAACGAAATGGAGCAACTTCTTCAAGCGGAACGTCGGGAGCTAGAGCGAGGTCGTCAAGCACTATTCGCTGACCGCCTGGCATTCCGAAAACGCGTACATGCTGTGCAAGAGGGTTTGAAGGCCGCCGCTTCCACTGGTGGAAATGAGGGTATCGCGATGGCGCAGAATGTTATGATGGGGACGGATAGATTGAGTTTTCAGACGGGACAGCCGGTAATGGGTAGTTTGCAACCTCCGAGTGCGGACCCGGGCGCAAAAGTTAAGAGTTATGATGTTTGAGGAAGCTAGTGGGGAGTGAGAAGGGTATTGGGTGTGAAGAGGTGTTGGTTGTGTGCTGATTGGGCTTCGGGCTTTAGGCTTTGGGTTGGGGAAGACGTGTGTAATTCAATGGCGTAATCTGGGAAGGGTTGAATATGATGAAGAGGTATTGTGTGTTTTGTTCTGATTTCTTCCAGACGAGCCCACGGAAAAATAGCCTTATATGTAAATTGGAGGCTGAATTTTTTTTTCAGGGGGGGTGTTTGATGACCTTCCTTTCCTTGGGGTTTTTCGAGCTCTCTCTTTTTCTCTTTGTATTGATAGGAATTCAAGATTGGTTGAGAATGCGTTTTTTCGCCTATTTTGTGAAGTTTGGTTTGTTGGACGGCTTTAGATCTAGTGAACTGCCTAAGGGCCTGTTTGGCTGGCATTTTTTCTAAATAGTTTAGGATATGCACCACCAAAAAGGGGTCATAATAATATCGGATAATTTACTATATTCAATAATTCAAAATATGCTGAATCGTTTGGCCCACATATTTTTTAAGCAGGATTATTTAGTAAAATAATCTAATATTTATATAAAAGATTATCCCTACCAAGAAAAGGTTATTATCCCATTATCGCTAAAACCACGATAATGGAATATATCCTAGCATATCTTTTCTCACCCACTTACGCCAGTATACCGTTCTAAGACAAAATACCAGCCCTAAGATATTAGATATGCGAGCCAAACGATTACTGAATATGTTATCCGAATAAGTGGATAATAAATAAATATATGCTGTGCCACTTTTAAAAGGTCCCGGCATATTTAATAGACTATTTATAATTAACCTAGAGTGAGCCAAACAGGCCCTAAATAAAACTTCTGTCCCCAGTTCTCTGGATAGAAAACAGCTATTAACAATCTAATTTACACTTTCTGGAACCATCTTAAAGTCTACAACTAGTATCGCCATAAAAGCTAGATCAATCATCAACATCAGCTCAAAGACGACGATGCTTATTATTATTCCCAAGGTCTAAGATTCCATTCCCGATTCTAAGCGTGTCTTCCTCTATCGGTACCTCGGTTCTCTCTGGGTCTCTTGTTTTTGTTAACTAATATGTGTTAACAAAGTCATACTCTCATCCAGAAACTCACTAAATAACCCGCACATTTTTTGGGGGAATTTGCCTAACTCTCTTCTGTAAACATAATAGGCCTTCTGAGCGTTGGGTCCCTTCTCATACGCCATCTTGGAGATTTCTATGTGGAGAATACCGTCATGGTGATCTTGTTGGAGGGTTTCGTCTTGCCATTTTGCCTTTCCCCGGATACGACGACTTGGAGTTACTGTTAATCCGGTATGCTTTATTCACTAATTATAGAATGAATAGAGCATTAAGCAGTTTAATTATTAAATTGTATTATGCAAGGCAGTTTAAGTTAATTCAATAAATTCTAGAGGGTTTAGAAACTATACAGTACTAATTCTTACATAAGTTAGACTCAATAAATATAATTAATGAATTGAAGATGATTCTAAGACTAATTCCAAGCAATGGTTTGCGACGTTTTTGCCCACGAGGTCACTAACACAGGAACGATTTTTTCATGTTTGAGCAACTAGAGTTTATCTATGTACTTTTCCTTGAGCGACATATGTTCATTCTTCCTCTGATTTGATTTCTACATCCTCCCCCTCTATGGAATATTGGAGAGAATCTTCTGGTGGAAGACTCGAAGAGTGAGGTTGGGGTTGAGCGTGGTGTTCGAAAGGGGATACTTGGCGATGAGGACTACTTCTTGAGTCTGCTGAATCTGAGTCAGATAGCTGTGCTCTTTCTTCGGTGATTCCGGGCTCCTCTGCTTGTGCATTCTGCTCACTTTCATGTGGGCTGGACGTTTCATCTTCCATGTCTTGGTCCAACTCTTCGTACTCGGTTCGTTGCTCATCTCCTGTGTCTTCCTCGCCATTCACGGATACGTCAGATTCCTCTTCCTCGGGAGATCTGCCATTATCCTCCTCACTCTCTTCATGCCTTGGTATATCCGCCTCTTGCTCGCCACTGCTCTCTTCTCCCCACTCTTCGGCAATTCTTCTCGCTCTCTTCGAAATCTTTTTCCTATTCTTTTCAAAGTTCTCCCCGGAAACAGGTTTATCAAAAACCTCCCAAGAACTCCAATACTCGACGTTCTCCCTCCAATTCCCATGATCATCTCTTTCAATTCTCCTCTGGGCCGTTGAAAATACCATGGGTTCATAAACCTCGTCGAGATTCAATTCCAACGGCGGTTCTTGCTCGAGAAGAGTCCATAATTTCAATTCTGCAGCTTTACTGGCCACGATATCGCATTCGTTGATAAAAGAATCTTGCTTTTTCTCAGCTTCTTGTCGGGCAAGGGAGCGTATGTTGGTCGATTCTTGATAAGCTGTCGTGTCTGAGTCTGAATCTTCGCCAAAGTTCCTTGCTTGTGGGGGAATTGGGATATCCTCTTCGAGGTCACGGATTGATACATCTGATGCACTGGAAAGCGTCGGACTATGTTCGGGTTCAGGGAGTCTAGAATGAACGGAATGACTCCTGGATCGAGATCTTGAGCGAGATGAACGTTGACGTCGCTCTCGCATTTCTTCTTCGACATCTTCGTATGTCATAGACTCTTCCTCGCCCTTTTCATCTTCGTCGATAATCTGCAATTTGCACCTCCTCGCACAGTTTTGCCAAAATTCGTGACTATCTGGTTTCATTCCGAGGATCTTTACAGCTGCCTCCACATCATCCGTGTTGACATCTGATTGCTTGACTTTTTTGGAAGCCATAGCTCGTTGTCTTGACATGGTGCAAAAAAGGGTTGTTGAAATTAATCGTTTGGTGACACTCACAGCAAGAGAGTGGAAGTCCTCAAATGCAGTAGCTCGAATGGAAGGGGATTCATCAATCTCAGCCAAATTTCGCCAATTATTTTCTTCGTATGGCTCAGCTGGATTCATGAAAATTTGGCTTGACAATTCGAGCCAATTCTTGAGGTTAAAAAGATTGGCGGCCGGAAGAACTTCATCAAAAGCAGTCGCTTTCTCGCCTTCTGGGTTGTGTTTACCGAGTCGGTGACTGACCGTTTCGTCGATCAACCATGCTGCTCCCCATTTTGATTCCTCGTTAGTCTTCTCAAATTGGTCTTGTCGGCTGGCAAGAGATTGCCCTGCTCGTTCGAGGATATCGCTGCATTCTCCGCTAACCTCAAATGCGGTAGGCATCTCCAACCAAAGATTGGCTTGGGATTTGGCGGGTTTTGCTAAGGAACCTTGGTGTAAGAGCCGGAGATACTCGTCAGTTTCGAGAATCGATTTTGTTTGAATTTGCTCCGCAATACCACGAACGTTGCCTTTTCCAAGCCGAGCTAAAGAATTGAAGAGAGCATTTTTCTCCTCTGAAGTCCAAATTGATGCTCCGATTTGACTAGTTGGGAGAGAAGGTAAAGTCTTGGCACTGGTTGCGGTGACGATATCAAGAATATCATCGTTGAGAAGTTGGCGATATTTGTTACTCCAGTAAACTCTCAAACGTTTGGATTTGACCTCGACCGGAGCCGTTCTAGATTTCCTCTTGCGAGAGACAGAGGGACGTCTTGCCGGAGTTCTGATTTGACTTGGTGACTGAGGCTCCTGAAAAGTCGATGCCCATTGAATTGCTTCTTTCCGGATTTGCACGTCGAGACGTTCCTTTGCTCCAGGGGACAAAGATGGTTCTTTATCTCGAAAAGAGTTGGCACGTGAGTGGGATCGACTAATAGTGGTTTGGGCAAGACTCGCACGGCTTTCGGGTCGTCTGATACTTGTACCGCGAGAACGTATAGGGCTCTCATCGAGTGAGAGTTCTCCCTCATTCTCTGATATTTCGTAGGCTGATTCAGATTCTTCGTCCGGAAATAGGGTTGTTTCCCTCATGATTTCTTCAGTCTCCATGTTTGTCTCGATTGATTGGCTTGAGACGTCCTCCACGAGATGTATGCCGAGGTCTTACAACGTGCATTCTTTCTAGCTTGATGAGACTCCAACAAGAAATGAGATTGCGAACTGGCGGTAAAGAAAGCGTGAATGTGGATATTTTGTTGCGGGTTTTGGTGTTGTAGAAAAAAACGGAAAGAATAGGTTCCACAAAATCGGGACGGCGCGCCTAGCGCGTCTATCTGCCACGATGAGGACGACCTCCAAAACCACAACAAATTCAAGAACGATGTACGCAACGAGATATGCTGCCAGCATCGAGAAGGTGGAAACTTTTGGTTCCAAGATGGAGGCCGATATTTCCGAGTACCAGATGGAACAACTATACCACGGCTTCTGCTGGCGTTGACGCCGCGCCTCCTGTAAAACCTCCAATAAAAATTCGACTACGTCAGTATCAAGAAGAATGTATACAAGCTGTCCTTGATCACATTAAGAAGGGCCATAAACGCATGGGTATTTCCCTTGCGACTGGAAGTGGAAAGACTGTATGTTTCCCGTTGTGCTTGATCAAAATAGTTGCTAATGACCCTCAGGTAATCTTCACCCATCTCATAGACCAAATTAAACCCCACGCGAAAGGAGCGACCCAAACATTAATTCTTGCCCATCGAAAAGAACTTGTTGAGCAGGCTGCTCGTCACTGCATCAATGCCTATCCCACGAAAACGGTCGAAATCGAGATGGCAGCGAGTGTAGCCAGTGGATATGCAGACATAACGGTGGCAAGCATACAAAGCATTATATCGGGGGATCGCCTCTCCAAGTTTAATCCCGATCGATTTAAACTTGTGCTTGTGGATGAAGCGCACCATATTGTATCACCGGGATATCGAAAGGCGCTGGACCATTTTGATCTTGCTGAGAAAACACTCACCTCTCCGGCTCTTGTGGGTGTTTCGGCAACACTCTCACGATTTGATGGGCTCAAACTGGGTTCTGCTATCGATCATATTGTCTATCACAAGGACTATATCGACATGATTGGAGAAAAGTGGCTTTCGGATGTCATGTTCACAACTGTCCACACCAAGGCAGATCTATCCAGAGTCAAGAGGGGTCCCAATGGCGATTTCAAACCCAATGAACTTTCAGAAGTAGTCAATACTGCTTCAGTAAACAAAGTTACTGTTTTGAGTTGGCTTTCCAAAGCAAAAGAGAGAAAATCTACTCTGGTGTTCTGTGTTGATATTGCTCATATACACGGTCTAGTCGATACCTTTCGAAAGTACGGCATCGATGCTCGTTTTATCACTGGCGACACCAAGAAGACCCAACGCAGTAAAACACTGGATGCTTTCAAAAGTGGAGAATTCCCGGTGCTTATCAATTGTGGTGTATTTACGGAAGGTACTGATATTCCAAATATCGATTGTGTCATATTGGCACGTCCAACAAAATCTCGCAATCTCCTTGTTCAAATGATCGGAAGAGGAATGAGGCTACACCCAGGGAAAGAGAACTGTCACATTATAGACATGGTGGCAAGTCTGCACACTGGAGTTGTTACCACGCCCACCTTATTTGGTCTCGACCCCTCGGAGGTCGTTGATGAAGCAACTCCAGACGATATGAAAGCTATTCATGACAGCAATCTGGACGATGAACTGGAAAGAGAATCACTTCAGCCAGAATTTCCTCCTGCTAGTATTCCGCAACAACCACCAGTGTCAAATATCGTGACCTTCACTGACTACGATAACATATTTGACCTCCTTCAAGACATGTCCGCAGAACGCCATATCAGGATTTTATCCACAAATTCATGGGTCAATGTGGGGGCAGACCGCTATGTTCTAAGCAGTGGCAAAGGCGATTCATACGTGAAAATAGAGTTAATCCTCGACGAAGAAACAGACAAGAAAATGTTCCTCGTCACCGAGATGGCAACTCTCGTCTACGGAAACTCCACATCCCCCTTAGCCCGACCACGTACAATTGCGAAATCTCTCACCTTCGAAGATGCAGTACATGCCGCAGACACATTTGCATCCAAAAAGTACGTCCCACAACTCATCCTACGGAATCAAACATGGCAAAATAAGCCCGCAACGGAAGGCCAACTCAAATTCCTAAACAAGCTACGGACAACAGATAATTTACTCACGCCGCAAATGATTACCAAAGGGAAGGCTGGTGATATGATCACCAAGTTGAGACACGGTGCGAGGGGGAGGTGGACAAAACATCAGCAGCGAAAGGAGAGAGAGTTGAAGGCGAAAGTAAAGGCGGATTATGAACGGGAATTGAAGGAGAGGGAGAAGGTTAGCGTTGGGCCTCTTGAGGCCTGACGGGTCTTTTTACCCTTGCATTTGTGCTGTACATTTCTTGTTTTGTTTCTATGATACCCATAATCTCCTTTTTTCACGAAATACTTCACTCACCATCTACATATTTGGGAATTAGACTTGGGCTCTGTGTGATTACTTGTAATAGTAAATCAGTCATGCTGTATTTTGATCAGGCTTGCCTTCTTAGATGGTTGATAGCCTTGTCAAATATAGAAAATCGCGGCGAAAGACAGCAACCCCCCTGTCCCTGAAGGGTTGCCCTCTTTTAACTGAAGTGGTCCCCTTTGTATTGGAGAATAAAAGCGGCAATAGATACCTAGCTCTGGTATGCTTAATCGATGTTTTTGCTACTTTAGAGTATAGTACTACGTCTAGTGATTTCAACTATTAAATCACGTTATTCAAGAATGTTTAGAATAAGTTGAATAGAGTTCTAAGATTCCTAAGAGTATCAAGCACTTCTATACTTTCCTTAGTGATGTTTACTCCGTCTAGCTATTTAGAAGGGTTCGTAATAATCGAGTAAAACAAGGAAGTCAAATATACCAGCTCTTGTTCTACAGCCAAGTCCCTCACCACCTTTAAATCCTCACTTTAATTCACCACCCCCAGCCCCACCAGATACCCACATACCCCTTGTTCCCAAGGAAAGAACTCCCATTCATTTGTCCAATCAGGAAGCCACAAACTAGTTCTGGACACGACGTTATGGAAACGGAACTGGTGCTCGTACTGTTGGACACACGCCCTGAGGGGGCAGGATGATAGACTCCAAAGTATAAAAGTTCCAGTAGCGGCTGGAGGGCTTTCTCATCACGAGTCCATGACCTTTGAGGAGACCTCCTTGGGGATTGTTGATTTTTTTGCGATTTTTTTTTTCAAGGTGATACTAGGCATGAGGTTCCTAAAATGATTGGCTCGTAGACGGGGCCATCTCGCTAAATTTTGTGATGTTGGTGGCCCTTACCAATTCGCTCGGGAAGTGGCATCTACGTGGTAACCAAGAGGAGACAGTCCACAACACCTATAAATCAGCGCAATCCTACTAAAAAAACAATCAGAAGCACGAGTCTAGTTAATCAGAATTCTGTGCATCCATCTATATTTTCCATTTCTTTTTGCGATTTCTTTGCATTGGGTTGCAGGTTTCCTAGGGTCCTACTCGGTAGCTTGCGCGAGCTTGCGATATCTAACCAGTATTGCGACCACTGTTGTGACCTCCGATACTAAAACTTGGGAATTCAGGAATAATTACAGTTAGAAAGCTTACAGGCTGTTCGATAGGTATAGTAAAGTTCCTGTTGTCCCTATGGAAATACCACTGCCGCTGACTTGTAGGCGGGAGGTAACGCCGAGTCAACTGTGGTTTTCCTGGCTGGAATTTATACCACTTTGGTGGGAGTAAGTGGATAGCTACTCCAGGGTGCATTCAGAAGAGCCTTTACATGCAATTCGGGAGATTGGGTGGTATCTTCATTGCACAGCCTTGTCGCGAGACTCCGTCTTGCGACCCTGTTCATCCTTGGCAATGGTGTTTATTGTGATTGGTTATAAGCGAGTATGCAGAAGGTGAAGAGTTTAGATATTTCACCTCCTGCTAGTGTGATTGATGGGACCCTGATTGATACGACGCCAGCCTCACTTTGAGCGCTGGACGAACATGCAAGTATTCTACTGTGGCCACTCAAACTGGTGTCAATGTTTTGACGCGTATATGTACCTAGATACTTTGGGAAGCGGTTGAAAGAAAAGACTCCTGGACTGATGTGTCCAGGTTCCATGTTGACGCGTTGGAAGGTGAGTGAATAGGCGGTTACTGCTTCCAGTCAGAAATTCACGATCCAGTCAAGGTGAGGTGCCATAACCTGCATGGTGCCATTTCATTTGTATGAATTGCCAACCACTGCCAGCTTTGCGGGATAGCAAAAGCTCCAACAACAACAAAGCAACCCCATCGCCTTCAACTCTACACACATCTTTTGCTTTGCAATCTCCCATCGCAAACACACACATTAGGTACAAATAGCAGTTGCTATATCTTCGCAAAGATGCCTCCTCGTCCGCCTTTGCAAAGAGACTCGCCGTCACCCGAACCTTCGCTGTCGCCTCCAACACCCAACAGAGTCCCTCCAGTCTATAAACGCAAGGGTGTAATGTGCGACTACATATATTACAATAGTCCCCCAAAATCTCTTAGCTACGACTACCCAGTGTTTGGCAATAAAGGGGATCATTATGTAGAAGGTGGTTTCCCTCCTATCGCGACAGACAACCCTGGTCCAGGAATAACTGATATCGGTCTCACCTTCCCTCCGCCGCCAAACTCTGCCTACGAACTCGACAGCCACTGCCGCCTTCCTCGTCTGCATCGACATATCTACCCCGACATTGCGCCCATCTACCATTCAACAGGGCCTGGAGCACGACCACAACTTGCCATGAGACTTCAGCTTACGGAGGCCAATATCGCTAGACTCGAAGAGATGACAGAACAGCAGCAGCAGATGGAAAATTCACCCCCAACAGTGACCGACACCGAGAGCGAGGGCCTCGTGATGAATATCAAGTCGTCAAACAACGGTGGCGCGCAGAAGACTGGCCAACACGCAGCTCTTGAACCTGGTTTAGATGGTCCCCCAGCTTACCGCGATCTACACAATACCAAAAATCCACCAGGATATTATTTCAACCAGCAACCCCTCACCGAGAGGATGACTACCAATCTTAGGATCACCGACCCGGCAAGTCCACCTCAGAGTCCACCACTTGAAATCCGGCCCGAAGACTTTCTCGAAATCGACGAAGACAACAACGATGGTAGCGGCCAACCAGACTACTGCAAGATCTGCAAGAAAACCCACATCCCACATGGTGGTCCCGTTAGACGTGGTGGATCTGCTCCCAAAGACCACTTCTCACGTCTCCCGGCCTGGTTCCCCCGAACCGAAAAGGGCAAGCCATTGGAGTCATTCGAAGCTGTGATGAAAGAGTTGTGTACCTTGCAGGAGTATGAGAAATATGGTTATCCCCCAGGACAGACGGACCCAGAAGAGACTTGGGACTTGCACTTTCACGACAAGAGTCGCCTTTGGTCTACAAAGCATGCGCGCGATTGGGGGGGATGGTGGAAGTGTCGAAGCACCCCTGATGCACCAATCGCTGAAAAGGATTGCGTTCACTGTCATCGACAAAAGTCTCGTGCCCAACTTGAGGAGGAAGCCAGGCTACCACCACTCAAAGTCAAGATTCAGTTCCTGCGGGAATATCTGGATCACCATTCGGCGGTACAAGGACGAAAGGAAAGAGCTGTTGCTTTGGCTATGATGCGCAGAGATGGTATTCCAAACTACTTCAACAAGCCGATGAGCGAGAAGGAACGACTTGCGTTGATGAACTGTCGGCCTGGTATCAAAACAAGTGCTACGAATCGCCCTATCGGACCGAGACTTCTGGAGGATGCTGCGAAGATCACTTTGATGAACTTGGATAGAACATCTAAGGGCGAGGGATCTCGTTCGCGTGTTCCTTTGAACAGTCTGCGTAAAAACGAACAGTCGTTTTTCTTGAATGACTTGGAGTCGTAAGTGGCAAGGAATGTTCATCTCTTGTTGGAGGAGGGCCATGACTTTACGATATTGCGAGGGCTGGTTATGGTTGCGCTTTTAAGCATGAAACTAAGATGGAGTTGGAGTTTGCTATATCGGTGGAGTTCGTTGTTATTGCATGCGAAGGATTCATGGTCCGCCACATATGGATCTAATAGCGATGGAGTTACCTATTTCACGAATGGGGAGTTCGCCGAGAAGGATGATAGAATTCGTGGTGAAGTCTTTGCGCATGTTGTCGCTCCTTCTTTAGTCATCGGGGATCACCTCTTGACTGGTGCGCATAGTTGAACAAGACTTTAATTCTGACTCTATCATTTATGTGACTCTTGATTTTCAGATACATTTTGACTGCAGGTAAGAATCTTTGAAGATATTGTTCCAGGTGCCATAGAATAATTAGAAATGGTGAATATTCCTTTCTTGGAACTCTTGTCGTTGGAGTTTATTGTTATAAACCTTTGGTAATATATTTTTCTTCAGGCAAACGATTACAGGTGTCTTGCTTCCTCTCGTGCGACTTGGGAAACTTAGTTTGTGCTCTGCTGCAGGAAGTGATGTGGTCGTGACTTCCCTAGTCGTATTTCCGCTCAGCACTTTCCAAATTAGAGGAGTGCCAACCAATAGCTTTCGGGGTTCAGACTTGGGTTGTTCCTTCCCTGTGTTAATGAATGAAGTGACTCGGAAGCCGGGGGTGTCTTCTTGGTTTCCTTTCCTCTCTCATGGACACTTTCCATTTATCCTAGATGGATGTTTCGACATACACTAAATAGTTATTTGAAGTTCCACGGGGCGATAGATACAACATTGAGTCGTTACCTACCAATCCCCGAAACCTCAACGAAGTACAGCAAGCACTCCAAAGTCGCCCCTGCAACAACCAACGAATGGACCACTCATCCAGCAACCACTCTCCCAACCACCCGATATATGTACTCGTCATTCCACTACCCCCCACCATCTCCCGAGAATAAACCCAAATCCCCATCTATTTCATATGGTGCAACAACCAGAATGCATACATCGACAAACCAACTCACCGAAAGACTGTCCGCTTGGCCAAGTTGCAAACACCACACCACCACATAAAATTATACCACGATATAAAGGTCCGCGATGACGCTAAACTAACTTTACGAGTAATGACTAATGACTAACGAGTGCCATATAACCATTTATTATTCCTCTACCCCGGGTGATGAAGAGATATTTAGAGAGAGATATATAAGGCCACTTAATAAGCATTTAATAAGGAGTACGCCCTATCAAGTGATGGATAGTGGCCGAACCTTTTTTTCATTTTTAATGAGAGCAGAGGAAGGGAAGAGGGAAAAGGGGAGAGTATTTTTGGAGGGATTTTTGGAAGGAAAGGGATTTTTGGTTAAGCGAGGAAGTCGCGATGGGGGTCACCCTTCCCTTGGGTACCGGAACGAGACAGAGACGACCCGGGATGGAATCTGTTCTTGCCTTCATTTCCATCGTCAATCTCCCATCTTCAACCACTTCATTTTCATCGTCTGCCTCCCATTTCTCGACTACTTCTTTTTGCATACGCTTCGCTCTCACCCAAGTTTCGTCCCACCATTCCCAACCACAGTCTCAACAAAAGGAATCACCATGTCCGCCTCCATCAACAAACACAAATCCTTTCGAACCCACGCAACCTCCCCACCAAGCCCAACCCCCGTCCACGAACCCTCTCGACCGAACCCGACCTGTACGCCGAAACCCCTATTCAAAAGCTCGCTCTCAGGAAAACTTATAGCACTTACTTCAACGACCTCACACCTCCCTTCTCTTGGATCAGAGTATTCCCCACAAGCACGAAAATCCTCCTTCTCTGTGTCCAGGTCTGTTACAAAGAGGTTCGGGTACGGGTTTTCACTGGGCTGTTGGTAGTGTTGATATTTCATGGATTGGGGGTTACATGTCGTCGGTATAGAGCTGCCATTGTACTCTTGCCTTTTGTACTTAGGATATCTATCCTGGTTCTTTGGGTAGCGCTTTGTGGTTTGGTTTTCTGGAATGGGTTCGTGGGTTTGGGTTCTGCTGGGGGATACTGATATGGCTCATCAACGAGCTATTGCTTCGGGGGATATGGGAGAAACCGAGAAAGGTGTTGGGTTGCGAAGAGAATTGAGTTATGGCATTGATAGCATAGCTATGCTTTAGCGTTTGGGCTATTGCCCACTCTTTAAAGGCTCTTGTAATTATACAAGGTTTTATTCACTTTTGTTCGTTACAGTGTTCGCGATGGACATCAAAAGTGGCAGTAAATCGTCCGGTTCATACCTGCCTACCTAGCCCTCGTTCTTCCAACCTTCTAGCATAATTCATGCAAATTATCCTAAGCACTTTGAACAAAGCGAAATCATCCCAGACTGTTATAGCAATCGACTTTGATTATCCCAGAAAGTTAGAACAACGAGAAGCATCGAAGGGTTTACCCCCGCCTTTATCATCTACCACGAGCTGGGTCAAAACCAAAGGCTCACGACCATATTCCAAGGAATCCAAGCATCACCCACTTGACCAAAACCCGATAAATATCCAGGAAAATGTAACGTTTCAACCTAATTCCAGATCCACAATCAACAGTTAGTCTTTTTCCGTTTCTTCATCCACTTCTTCTGAAGAATTCGATTATTCCAACCTCATTACTTCAATATTTTTCCAACAAATCGCATTCATTTACACTTGGAATCAATCCCCCAAAGTCCCCAATCGCCTTTGAAGTGCCGTGGGCAACGAAAAAGGATTACTGGTTTGGAAAGTGATCTTGTCCAGACTTAAGGGGTATGTATCTCGCTTAAATTTGCAGTGACCCCTTTTTCCTGTCTGCTTCCCCACTCTTCCTAATATCAACCAATGGCTTCTTTCACAGCATACACCGATCTAGAAATGCAGCTATATATAAAACTCTGCAACACGGCGATCAGTAAGACTTGTGTAGACGTAGCGATGGATTTAAATAATGGCCACTTGCTTTGATGTTTTGAAAATTGCAAAATAGGACATCACTAGCCGCTGTTTCAAAGGAAAACTTTTTTTATTCTTCGCTGTGGCATAGGGTATCATAACATGCACCCACTGTTTCAATTCACTTTCCCCCGCTGTGTAACCACCAAACCCATTTCATAAGCCTTGACCCAGTAGTGTTATTCGTCCCTTCATCCAAAGCCAAAGCCGCGAAGTAAAATCCACCAAACCCAACCTTCCACAGCCCTATCTTCCCCTCCACCTCCACCCACTCGCTAACAGGAAACAAAAGAGTAGAGAAGAATAACGAAATAAGAAAGAAAAAGAAAAATTCCGATCTCGCGCCTCAAAGCACCCTTAAAAACAAAAAAGCCAAATCAAATTGGTATTCCCTTTCCTCTTTCCGTTGATGACGACGCATGCTTCTTCTATCTCTGTATCATAATCTCAAAAAAATTGTCGATAACGAGGACGCCGGGGGGTGCTTTGCTTTTTTCTTTCGGGGTAAAAAGCAACCAACACATATCGCGAAGGAAAAAGAAGAAACAATCAAACGCAAGCGCAACGCAAGACGGGAATAAAAAGCAAAAGCACAAGTTGGTATCTGGGGTATTGCGCGCCAGGGTATATATATCCATGACTCTAGGAAATAGAGGAAACAAGGGGATCATTTAACGCGGTGGCCCAATGGGGCCTGGGTATCCTGAGTGAGTAGAATTGGAAGTTGATGGCCGACCACTGTCGGTGGAGCCTCGCATGGTGTGTTTTGGTGTGGTGTCACCTGGATGTTGGATTTGTAAGGACTTATGGTCGTGGCTGCTGCCACTTCCATTGCCAAATTGACGTGTTGGCCAAGGAGTAGTGTCGTCTTCTGGTAAATTTACACCGCTATCGTTCCAAGGATTGCGGTCCGCGTTGAAGCTTCTAGTAGACTCGATTGAAATCAAAGAAGACTTGGAAACGTTGTTTGAGCCGTTCTTGAAGAAGGATCCTGCAGGTGATTGGGAGCTATTCTTGCGGCGATCAAGAAATGAAGAAATGGAAGACATGCTACCGGGCTTGCGGAGTTTATCGAAAATGGTGCTTCGTTCACGGGCAACATCATCGCCAAATGCAGACCTTGTAGGAGAATCCGTGGAAACTGGGGCTGGAGCGTGCTGGAGAAGCTTCGAGTCAAAGAATTGGAGAGATTCCTCGAAGGAATCCGATTTTGGGCGTGGAATTGCACCCTTGACAACGGTGACTTCGATACTGGCAGAGGCCATGTTTGTGGCTAAGAAATCTATGGCATCTCGCACACCACCAGCATTGTTTCTAGTGAAAGTCCAGAGCAATGTTGTGGTAGGTCCGCCATCTTCTGTGCGCTCGGTTTCGTCTTCCTTGACCTGCACTTCGACGACATATTGGGACTTGAGTTTGGGAATGAGATCCTCTTTGAACTGCTTTGAGTTGAGGAAAGTCTTCAGCTCAGGTGATTGAGCAAGAACAAGCTCATGGTGATCTGGGACCATTCCGAGAAACTCGTCGACGCAATGAGGAACTTGCCATTCCGGACCATTGACTGTCACATCGTCGCTAGCTTGTTCTGTGCTTGGGAATTGGATTCTGCAGTTCCATTTCTTCTCGAGTTCCTCAATCTGGCCAAGACGAGCGATAAGCTGCCTATGGTAAAGTCGATCAACATTGACGACTTGGGATGTGAATTCCGAATCGACTCGATCGACCATGTCCAGGATTTCGGATTTGACAAGCTCCAAGTTTTGAGCGTTACGAGCTGGAGTACGGCAGATGACATTGTCAACCTTGATATCATCATCCTCCCGACCAACGCCACCGCGGTCCATGGCGTTCGAGAATTTGACAAAGACAGAGTGTTTCTTCATGATACGTTGAATATGCTGTCCTCCGATGCCGATAATACGTTTGTGATATTGGTCTGGGACGTGGAATGAAATCGACGCGGGCATTTCTTGTTCAACCAACATCAGTCCGGATTTCATGGCTTCGTAATTTCCTGCGCAGACATCGATATTGAAGTTGTACTCGTTGAAGCCATCGAAGATGATCTGAACGCTACTTTGCCCCATGATCTTGTTAATCTTGCCATTTTTCTTGCCACTAACAAATTCCTTGTGTTCGTTGGCCAGCTCAATTTTGACTCGAATTTGGTATTGAGAACGGGCAACAAATTTGATCTCAGAAATGACCATCAGCGCAGCTTTCACGGCATCATCGGAACCGGTAATAGAAAATGTTAGCTTATCAAAAGATATATCGGCATCAGAGTTGGCGCAAATATCGAAGAGCATGGTTCGAATTTCGAAGTTGGAGGGCATGCGCATGGTATCTGCTTGCTGGATCCACCATGATGCACTATAAAATTGCCCGGTCTAAAGACAATGTTAGTAATAGTCCGTGCAACTTACTCCTGGGAGCCCTACGAGTGACATGATGTCCCTGACAGTCCGCTCAACATGTAACCCTTCCACCCCTTGAATTCGGATCATGTTGCGAGTCGATGCCAATGCCGGGAATTGGATGAATGTGCCATTCGTTTCCATGATTTTGCGAACCTTGTCAAGTCTGCTCAACAGAATGCTGTCGATTTTGGCAGCCGCGACCACGGCATCTTTCATGAAGACTCTTGTACGACTAACTAAATCATGAATCTTCTGCTTCGCCGCTGTGATGTTCTGTGGGGTATCGCCAGTGATGAAGATTTCCTCCGGGTTACGTCTTTGTGCTCCTGCGGGACAATATCTGTAAACTTGTGAGAATGGAGGTGGAAAGTAGATTGCCGTGTTCGTTGCTGATTCGATAACCTTGATGTTTTTCCGAGACCGGCCACAGACGACTGTGTGGAGGGAGAGTTCGAGCATCGTTCCATCAACAACACGGCCAAGCTATTTCAATTAGTCAAGTGCCTCCAGTAGAGGGCAACCATCTATACTCACAAGTCTATCAATGAATATTAAGACTCTTGTCTTTGCATGCTCGGCACTTTCCATGTCTCCGTAAATAGCTACCCTCCAGCGGTGATCCCGTCCTGCATCACCATTGCTATTCAAGCCCTCCGATAGTGAGGCGAACTTTGGTCCAAGAAGGAATATATCGACTCCACAGAATGCTGAGATCTGATCGAGATGGTCCACCACATGAGACTTGAGAGCAGTTGCTTCCGAGTCAATGACCAATTCCCCATCGATATCGACGATAGTACAGCGCTAGGTTTTGTCAGTACGACCCAACCGCTAGAAATCTAGAAACCTTACCAGTGCTAATGGAGTATCGTTGAGAATGGTTTCTCGACTCTTGTGAACCAATTCCGGGCTTCCGGCCAGACAGACATTCGTAACCTGTCCTTTGACCCTTCTTGGTTCTGCTATTCTGACATATGCCTCAACCGTGAGGGGCGAATTGGTGATATCGTCGCAAAGTTTCCTCAGGTTCTCTTCGTTCTGCTTGTGTACTGGTAGCTTGTGCACTGGCACATCGTCAGGCGCGTCCTCAGGGTGCGTCCATCGCAGTACCGCCCCATTCGTGGCGTATAGAATATCCTCCGTATTGGGACCTGCAAGATCCGAGGAGAAGGGAACGTTGAAGGAGTAGTGAATGTGTGCATCCTCGCGGGTGGGTGAGAGGATGGGCGTGGTGCCGTTGGGGACGGTCTTGTGCTGAGGGGCGATGGCCGTCATGTTCATGTTAGGTCTGCCCATTCCAAAGCCGGGGCCCATCCTTTCGGACCAATGCCGCATATTAGCAAGCTTGTTCATGGTGAAGAAGACAACTCGACGATGTCGTCGTCGTCGTCGTCGTCGAAGCTGTCGAGGGATCCAGGAGGGTCGGGTCGAGGGGGGTTATTGGGGGTTGTGGTTGTAAGGGAGAGAAGGACGAGTCTGAAGATCGGTCGACGTAGGTGCGGGTGCGGGTGCGTAGGCAGGTAGAGTAGGTAGGTAGGTAGGTGTGTTTAGGTAGGTGGTGAGCGTTGTTGGAAGAGAGAGACAAGACACCTGGGGAGCGAGCGAATGGGGTGAGTTGCGAGGGTGGATCGGTGGATCGGTGGATCGGCCGCAGCACTCTTTGACCACCGCCGAACTGGGACTTCAGTGGCACTTTCTGGGTCCAGCAAAGGCCAGGGGCAAAGAACTTAGAACAACACAACACAAGACAACAATTAAGCCCTCGCACAGTTACAACAAACCTCACCGATTCCCGAGTCTTAAACCTTTTAAAACATCAGGAGAGACCGAGAAATGATTGTGCTTGAGGGCAGGATTACGACCTACGCCAACAAGCCCTACCCGACAGCACGCTACGCTACGGTACTGCGAAGTGCCCTCCGGCTCACACCATCGAAGGGCTGGAGGGAGGAGGTCTGTTCCGTTTGCGTCTTGAATAAGTGTCAAGGAGGGATCTTAGCACTCCCTAAGCACCGCCAAAACACGGTGCCACATCTTGCAAGACCATCGTCAGGGTGTACGGCTACTCTGTTAAGCTTCTCCATCGTTCCAAACAGCAGTACCGAGCTTACACAAAACCCCGATAAACTTTCTGTCCAGAAGGGGACCTCAAAAGACCTCGAAGCTGGCCTCTACCACAGTCATTATTGGCTGTCTTTGACGCCTGCTTTGGCCTCCTTATAACCTTGGTCCAATAGCCAGGAAAAGTTAACCCAGGGTCGGTCAAAACAACACGCAACCCATCACGGGCATTGAAAAGCTCAACATAAGTTCCTGCTCGCTTACTTATCTCACTACTTGAGTTCTCCCTCGCGGAGTACTAGTAGCCGTACAGCGCTGCAATGCACCAGTCTTGTATTCGGACCTAAAGCTCTTTCTTGTACTAAATACAAAGATACAAACTGGCCAGTGAAATCTAGCCTTCCTAGCCTCAAGATAAAGGGCTGCCAAGTTTCCCCAGTACGAGCCATTCAACCCCAGTTTTCCCCCTCAAGACCTCTTGCCAATTGGTCCAGCAGACGACACCTTTCCAGACGATCTAGAATTCCACAAATACAGATGACATGCTTTGCTCGACTACCTCATTGGCTTGGGTGACGGAGAAGTAGATGCAAGCCATTAGGCTGGCTCCAGTAACTACTGTATTGGGCACCTTCTCGGATCTTCGGAACCTTCATAGACCGATTTAGTAAGTACACCCCACAACCCAACTTTGTGGAAGTCCTTCGATGTTCTCCGAGGAAGACTTTTGATATGTTTTACGGAACAATCACCATTGTTTCCTCCTCCCATGTTTCTGTGGCTCGAGACATGGCCTCTCGGGTAGATACACCTTGCAAGTTGCAACATACCGACTAAAACACGAATCCCGTGAGAAAACAGCTCACCCTGTCTCGCCTCACACAAAAGAGTACAACAAGCACCATCCTCGACTGACAAAAAAACCCGAAGCGCTCACATGTCGATCCGTGCCCTGGGCTGTCCTGATCGCCAGGGCCACAACCTGAGACGGTGTGTGCAAGCAGAAACCGATCCGTGGATCTGCGATGAATTAACGATTTTCACGCCCTTATTATTTTTCTGGCTGCTTCTGGTGTTGAAGTGTTCAACGTGAACGTGACATGGAAAGAAACACAGCGATATGCCATGGCTTCGAAATTTGAGGATTGATCTAACCAACTGCCTTGAACAGAAACGGAAAAATTAGTGCTACTTGATAGAAACTACCGGGGTAAGTGATCGCCCCAGAATTTGAAGAACTTTACTAGTCAGGGTGACTAGACAAAAACATCTGGGGAACCCAAAGTGTGTGGTCATGAAGTCATCATCGGATACTTCAGCGCCACAAAGCTGTCCGCTGCTCTAGCACTACTGATTGATAAGACTCTTTGTGATAGCTTGTAGCCAGCGCTTAGCATCAACTTTCTGTAAACATTTTAGCTTAGTTTATTACGTATGGTGAAGGTCATGTGATATTTGTATCACATGACCTAGTTCAGTCAAAATTTCACTCTCTCACGACAGCAGTACAAACTTTGTGGTATTTTTTCAAGTTGTAACCCGGAATATGAGTGTAACTCACCGAGGTTAATATTCTAAATGACCCAAGTACTTAGGACTAGCGAGTTAATAGGGTTTACTGCCGCTTTACTGTCTATTGCAAGTCAGGGAACAAGATGCTTTTGTACAAAATTTGAGTATTTGAATTAATTTTCTTTTTTGTTCTGTACAGAGTAAATACATTTGAGTTTGTAAAAAAATTACAGCTTCTCAGTTTCCTTCAGCTGAGGAAATACCATAATATTGCCACTGATTGCCTCGGTAATGTTTTCAGGACTGCATGACTCGCCTCGTATGTCTTTGATCTCCTCCAATAGCATTATCTCTTTTTGGATTTCCACTTCAACCATGTCTAACTCATTCCCGGAAGATGTGATGGCTTCTAACCTTCTGAGTTCTACTTGGAAGTCTTCGATTTTGGAGTCGGGGTATCTTTCAAGGTAGACTTTGTCTACCCGCTCTTGGGTCGCTTTCTGATTTCTTCACGGTAGGAACCCTCATCAGAAATCGCCCTCTGCTTTGGTTTAATTTGACTGCCTGTAGCTTGGGAAATATCCCGTCTGAAATTTTCAAAGCATTTCACTTCCTCGTCTGCCTAGAAAACTCATTAGCCGACACAAATATTTTTTCCCGCCTAAAACAACACACACAACCGTTCCAATTGAACTAGCGAAGATATGAAGAAGCGAGTCTCTGGATTCAAGTTGTCATTCTTCGACAAAGCGCACACAAAGACTTGTAATAAGTGTAGCGAGGTAGTAAACTGATGATATCTGAGGGTGGGTTTCATCGTGAATGTGCTCGCGGATTCTGTCGAGCAACTCATTCCCCACTTTGCTTTTACTCTGTGGTCCCCAACGTTGAGGGAAGCAAGTCACGATGGTTTCTGGAACAGCAGTCAGTTGTAGGCAGTGATTCTTGATGGATTCTGAGAGAATGGTTGTGCTAGATTGTTTAAGAAATTGAGTTTCATGGGCAGGCTTTGGATAATATGTATCGCGCGTATCGAGCAACCACGTTTTTCTAACCTGCGTGCTACCCCTGTCCCGTTTGGGCATGGGACTACACTTGCGAGAGTCGTGCTAATAAGAAAGGTGACAGTGTATCATATGTATGTTCATTCGAGTTTTGGTAACAGAATCTTGCACTTACCGTCATCTAAAACCCAGAGCCAAAGCTGATCAACCATACAAATTTGTGCATCGGGTCGTCCGCCCAGTGCGGTGTTAGGTTTTTTTCGTCATCGAGCTTCGACTGTTCAAACTTCCTCATTTTCTTGCTCACGCCCACACTATGTATTCTCTCCTGCTCTTTATTTATCACCGCTTGCTCTGCTTCCTGGCGGCACTGAGCTGCTGCAGTTCTCGCTTGGTACCGTCTTACTACCTGGTCGACGTCTCTCCAACTTGTATCTGCCAAAGCCGAGTTGTAATATTGATCTAGTGTTCGAGAGGGATGACGGCCGGTCTCCACTTGGGGGTTTAGATAATTCTCTAAAAGGAGTTCATGTTTGGGATCCTCGTTCTCTGAGGGTAGACCGCTACATATTGAAATTGAAATGGCATCTGAAAGTCTTTCCAACCCTTCCATGATACTAGGAGCATTGCTTTCCACGTTCCATCTCATCGTGAGAGGTATGATACGGAGAGAACGCAACCTTTCCTCCTCACCGGAGTCTTCAATTTGACTCCAGCGATCATTGAAAGACTCGTATAGGTTGGTCTTTGTGTTTTTCAGAAGCTCGAGTCCCTTCTTAACTTTGTGTTCAAGAATGAGCTTCCGGATTTGGTTTTTCTGGACCCGTTCAGCCGTTCTTCGCTCTTCCTGACCTAAGGAATTTTCAGTTGTGACCACGGGAGTGATTAGTGCTGCACGACTTTCATTCTTTTTGACTTGCAGTCTCTTGGTCTCCTCTATGAATCGAACTGTTTGTCGTAAAGTTCTAGGACCGGAGACAGAAAGAAAAGTTGGGAAGGGGACTTTGTAACTAAATTAGTGCCAGTTTCCAGAAACGAGAAACGAGAACACTTACACAAATTGACATCTTGGTTCTGCTAAGTGCAGGTTTTACGCCCCAAAGTTGAAATCTTTCTTCCTTTTTGCCGACCGAGAATGTGTTCTCGTCAAGCCTCACGAGATTTCGGATTAATTCCCTCACCGTGTTATCATGACCGTTTATAGCTGCAACCTGGATTGCTCTCGACCCAGTCAGGACGTACTCCCCATCCTCTTGGAACAACCATGAAACCATTTCACTTTGCCCACCAACAGCGGCCCAGTATATCACGTCTTTGGCTAAGTTTTCTGTGACGTAGTCTCCTGTAGATAAGATCTTTCGCATGAGGTTTTCCCTACCATTGCGAGCAGACCAGTTTAATGTTCCTGAAAGATCAATCTGTGTCCAACTCTGCTCCTTCTCTCGTAAGCTCTCTCTATGGCCAGTAGCTGCAGTTGGGGAAAATCCTCCACGGTTGGCCAATCCTCCCCAAGCTTACTACTACATCGCACATCAATGCCGTAGTTAACGAGCCACTGTAGAACACCGGAATTTCTTTCCCCAATAGCCAAATCCAAAGCTGTCTCGCCTTTCAAGTTCTTTGCGGTGAGCGCTTCACGGGGCAGATGCCCACAATTCAGTATCAACTCCACTAGCTTTTCTGAATCTTCCGGTGCCTGGGAGGCCAAGCGTAGTGGTGTATTGCCGTCCTGATCCTTGGCCCACACACCTTTAAAAATCATTTTCGGCAATAGCCTTTCAACCACCCCAGTGAACTCGTGGAGAACAGCCAAATGCTGTTTTTGGCGTCGGGCCTGGCCCCGTGATCCAACAGCAATTGCACTACTCTTTTGCTTTGTGCGTAATGTTCTCGATACCAAGGGCTGCTCAAAGCAAATAACAAGGGCGTATGTCCATGTGACTCCCTAGCTTCGATTATGAGGGCCTCTTTTGGATCATCCCATGAGCCAAATAGACCTTGTCCTGATTTTCTAGTACTATAATCCACTTGAAATAACATTTCTGCAAAATCCACGTATCCGCGTTCGGCTGCGAAATGGAGTGCTGACATACCGTCTTCGTCTGCCCCTGTTATGCCTGCTCCACAATTGATCAAGCTTTTGCCAATCGATACATTGTTCTTATAAGCAGCCCAAAGGAAGGCAGTCATGCCTGTACAATTCTTATGGTCGACTTCGATACCCCCCATATGGGAATATCTTCAACAAGCAGTTTCGCCATTTCCTCGCTTCCATCATAAATTGCTCTTGCCAGTTCCAAGTCTCCTTCCATGTCAAAGGATCCAAGCGTGGCCCCCACCGAAACAAGAAGTCGTACCATCTCTTGAGGAGAACGGTTGAGAACTGCTCTGAGTAGAAGCGTTTCTCCTGAATCATCCCCTTCATTCAAGCTACTACAAGAAATACGTGTGGAACGTGACCGTTTATTTTTCTTGTCTTTTTTCTTGCGTGGAAAAATAACCCAGACATCTTCAGAAAGTTCATCTATAAAGCTGAAAGCTTCCATCGCCATCCTCCTGTTTTCCTCTGATATTAATCCCTCAAGCAGAACCTTGGAAATTTCCAAATCATCCGCTTTCACTACTTGGCGAAGGACGGACACCCCTTTAGCGTTTTTGATGTTGACTTCCGCGCCTTTTTCGAGTAATACTTCCACACAGGCAGTAACTTTCTTGGCAACTGTTAAGTGGAGGATTGATACACCTCTATTGTCGGTAGCGTCGACATCTGCACCGTTCTCGAGCAACAATCGCACGCAATCATCAAATACGTTGGCAACCGCCCGCCATAAGGGTGTGTCTCTGAATTCTTGCTTCCAAGCCTCTTCAACAATTCGGCCACAATTTCCTTCTGGTTTCGACGAACAGCCCAGTTTAAAAGTGTCAAACCATCGGAAGATTGTTCGTTGATCTCGGCGCCTCTGTCTAATAACTCAATAACAATTTCCCTTCGACTGTAACAGACAGGCCAAGAAAGTGTCGTGGAGCTGAATACTTTCCCGTGAGACGGTATTGAGTTGATATCGGCATTTTCGTCCAGGAATCGTTTAGCGGCAGCAAAATCACCCTTTTTTATGGCGTTAAGTAACTTGTTTTCAATGCTCTTGTCTTGGTTTTACGCCGCTGCACCACAGATAATTGCTGGCGGGTCCTGTTCCAATGTCTCGCTAATCGTACCAGAGGGCTCTTGGTCAGGTTCCATTGTAGTCGCGGGGGAAAAGGCTCCAGCAAAATGGAAGGATAGAAGGGGATTACTCACGTCGCAAGGACCGTAATGGCGAGAAAATTTTCGGAGGTACCCCTCTTCACGATGTAGCCCGTGAAAATATGCAATGCAACCTCAAGGGCAGCCCGCCAACCACATGCATGCTAACATCTTACTGGATAATTGTAAGAGAGAACTAACATTTTCCATCTCACTATCTCTGGAACTGTCCAAGCCACCTTGTAATTGGCCACCCTTTCTTTTAATTCTAATTTTAATTTATTATTTATATTGAAGGGAAAAAGTCAAGGGTGCTGGACCACCACCGGCTCTAACCACCAACACAACCAGAAGTGTATTAGGAAGCCCAAAAACGGGTTCAAAGTCCGCCTATATGAGAACACATTCGTACCAATCTCGGAAAACACGAACTCGCTACAATGGTTGTGGACACTGTTCTATGTGCAAGCTGTCCAAACCCATCTCAAACAGCCGTCAGGCTATTCTAGAGATTATCGATATACAACAAGTAGTCGAAAGGGGTCTGTTTTAACAGAAAGGCACGAAAAAAATACCCGAAACTCTCAAACCAAAAAGCAGTTGAACGAAAGTTACGAAAGTGAAAAGTTTGACAGTCATACATGCCGATGTACTTTGACCTCGGTCGTAAAGTGCTATTTCCTAGAGAAAAGTACCGGGGTCTAATTTGAATGTACCTTTGAAGTACGACTCTTAACCCTGGAAGTGAAAAGGAAGCTAGAAGATTATCATAAAAAATATGCATTCCCCAGAATCAAGCCTCATATCGCCATCAAACAAACAAAGGCATCTAAAGTTAAGACATCTTTATTAACCCCAACTCCATACCCATAACCGTATCCACTGTCCAGCCCTAAGCTAAACCTAAATCCCACTATGAATTAGTACTTTCAAAAGCAAGTACATCAAGACAAGCATATCGGTTTATAATCAACAGGTAATGTATAAGCTAACACATTAAAAGTAGTGTACTGTTCTGCTTCGCCATGTCAGAGTCTTTGTCATCTGAACAACCTTCATCCAAAACAAATTATTCAAAAGATCTGGGTTAATAAAGTGAATCAAAAGAATTGACTCAAGATGAGTAGATTTGACAACTATCGATCATCTTCATTTCTCTCGCCAAGCTTCTCCGTTGATCTGATTTTTCTACACTTCTAATATAGGAATCTTTCTCGGATGTACGAATAAAATGATAGCTGAGACTCTTATAATATTAAAGTACCTTTCAACTCTCCAGCCTCGTGAAGTTTGTAGGTGAATTAGCTTCTAAAATATCACTCAAGCATTGCAGTAAAAAGTTTAAAGCCAAACCACAAGAGAAAATACAAAGCGAGATGAGGGAAAATCCAGACCTGATGTACAATTAGCCCAAAGAGGTCTCAAGGAATGTAGTCCAGACATCGTAGCATACATACAGTACTAGAGCATAAGTTTCCGTACGATGCAGCTTTTTACACCAAAAATCGCTAAAACACACTATAAATACCCTTCTCTAGTACTCTCTAATTATATTAAAATTAGATTTACTAATCAGGCTTATTACTAAACTAAGTATTTAACTATAAGTGTTCTATATAATAATTAATAATACTCTACCAGTTATTATTTTAAGTAGGCCTAAAGTAGACCGAGCGTGAATTCTGTAGATTTTATAAGATTTTATAGGTAAAATCGGCTTAAATACCTAATATTCTACTATAACTAACTTTAACTAAAGATAATTTAAGAACCGAGATCTTAAAACTTAATCCTAAGAATAGATATCTTATTTCTAGATATAGTTTATATATATTATATATTTATTAGATGGCTATAGAACATGTAGCTATATACGCCGAGTAGTGTGTTTTTGCTGTTTTTGGTGTAAAAAGTCTAAAAAGGAAGCATCGTACGGAAACTTATGCTCCGGAACTGTACCAAACTATTTGTATAAGCTACAAATCAAGTAAGCCTTACCTGAAGTTTAAATTCCGAAACCATCTCGAGAAACCGAGTAGTACCAGCTGAGAGAGAGAGAGAGTTTCCAGGACTTTGTTAAGCTGTACCCATTGAATTAGTATCGTATATAGCTTGATAATATGGGGCAAACTTCATGATCGGAAACTATTCAGATAGATGATAATCTCTCCACGAGAGCTTTATTTGAGCGAGTAGAAAACTTTACTATCACGGATCGTAAGTCTAGGAAAGATCGTGTCAACTAATAACAATAGGAGGAGAGCTGTAGAATTCAAATGGACAGACGACTGAATACGCGATGAATTTTGGACGCAATCGATAGACTAGTACTTTGAGAAAAATAGAAACAGTTGCTTCAAGGAAGAAAGCTAACTCAAAAACAGTACAGCAAAGTCAAATCAAAGCTCAAAATAATTTATGTGTGCATCATTTTTTATTGCCTGCAAGAAAATTGCAGTCTCTCTGTCTTATGACTTATGACCAAGCCAAGTCAATAGCCAGGTCCAGGTCCAGGTAGGTGTATCCACAATATCATCAATCAAACTCCTCCGACACCCAGAGCAATGCTTTATCATTTGTTTGCCACCAGCCCGCCGCCGTGTCTGTTCCTGTATATCTCTGTTGTCTCATACCAATCATCAGAGAAAGAAGAAACGGACAAGAGGAGGAAAAAAAAACAAGAAAAACAAGTCCCAGCTCCCATTCCCCTTCCGCCCCATTCATCATAACCTTCGTTTCTTGCAATACCAAGTTTTTGTTTGACATTAGAAGAAGATAATGAGTTTTATTTCTCAAAATCGAGAAAAGAAAAAGAACGCTAATCGTAGCAGCCACCACCAGCCACCCCAACCACCCAATATGCAAGTCTTGAAAAGGAGGAGAACGCTGGTAAGATATTTTACTCTTTTCATCCACGAGAAAGAGCTGTGATTATGTCCTGACCTGGACTCTAAAAGCATCAATGCCCTGAAAGGGAGACAAGGAAAAGATCGATCAGGCAAGATAGCCAAGTTCATCGTCATCCAGCCGCTCCAAGTACTCCTTCTCCAACAGAATATCAATACACTTCTTGATGTCGGGAATCTTGGGGATGAAGCGAGTCTTGATTTGATTGATGCATTCACTGACGAGTTGAGAATGCTTCATCTTCTTTCGAGCCTTCATGATACGGACAATAGCAGACTAGAGATAAAGTTAGCATGTTCAAATATCCGCAGGTGTGAAGTGTTACATACCTGCATGAGAAGCTTTCGGTCTTCCTCGATAGTCTTGTGAGTATCTTCAACCTCTTGCTTCTGCTCAGACTTGACCGTAATGTTCAAGTTCAAGCGAATCTTCTTGCTCTTGAAATCATAGTTCAATCTGAACGTCTTGCCTGGTCCGGGTTTGTCGCCTTCTGGGCTCATAAGGAGAACTTTCGACTTGACAAAAATACCCAAAGCCGGATCAAGGACATCGGCTTGCAGATTGGTTGATGTCTTGATATCTTCATATGTATTCTTGTCGTTCTCATTGAAGAGGAGCAGGATCGCAATCTGATAGGTCGACACTTGGAAGGTGTATGGTGTCTTTTGGTTCTTGCAATAGTTTGCCTTGACATCTCCCTTGCAGAACTGCCACAGCCAGGTAAGCTTACGACCGTTGTGCTTTTGACTATAGTAAGTAGAAAATCGTTCGTAAGCCTTTGTGATCTCGGCAGGTGGGTTGAAGTCAGTCTGTGGAGCATTCAGAGGCCAGAAACCTGTACCCAGAATCGAGTATGTTGCATCGACTGGCTTCTCACTGCCTTCTTCAACGAGTCCCGACTCGAACTCCTTGAAGCCGGTGTTTAAATCCTTCGAGATTTGAATGTCTTGGAACATGCGCTGGAGCTTATTGGTGTACTCGTATCCGCACTGCTCCTTCAACTTGCTGATCATACTGGTCTCTGCATCATCAGAAGACGAGCTGGTGTGAATCAATCGCCGAGCCAACATGCGAGAGTAGAATTTTTGGAAGACATCCTTGTCTTCAATATATTTGAAGACTGTCATGATTTGGTTGAGAGTGTTCTCCAAATCGCTCTCCTCGGCGCCGTTAGTTCCCTTTCGAAGTACAGCGTCGGCATATTTGGCTAGTAGTTCAGGAGACTTGTTGGAGCCAGACTTGCAAACCTGGTTGCGGTTGACAAACTCTCTGCATGCGTTGTCGAGAGATCTGGTGAACTCGGGCTCGTCTTTGAAGGCTTTCTTGACCAAGGCCTGATATTGGGTATGGATATCAAGAAGGGCGTCAATGTACACCTTGGGCTCAAGTTTATCTGCATCGGTTGCCACCTTTGAAACGGCCGCAAGACCAGCCTTTCGTACGTGTGCTTCAAACTTGGCACGCAGTGGATCTAGTCCATCGGGAATCTTGAAAAGAAGATCGTACATACGCTCCATATCTTCGTATCGATTTTGATCTAACAAAACTTGGAATTCATCACGAAGAAGAGTAGAATGGTCGGCGATCAAGGCGGTTTGACAGGTCTTTCTGAGAGGGAGGAGTATATCTGGATGCAGATACATGTTGACACGATCATCTTCCTCTTGTAATCGGATGGCGGCCTTCTTCATGTACTCGACAATGCTGTTCTCGGCCACAAACTGCTTAGATTCAGCTTGGTAGAATTGTGCCGTGGCCGCTAGGAAGGGCTTTTCGAAGTGGAACCGATAAACGTCAAGAGTGGATTTTGTAGGGTCTGCCTCATCCAAACCAAGAGAGACAAACGAGTCGACAATAGCCTTAATCTGGTTGTGCTCAATGGTCTCACCATTTCGTTGCTTCTCGGTCATCTTCAGAACGGCATCCATCACCTTCTTGTCAACCGACACGAACATGGAGTTACGCCACTGAACCAGATGTAATGTGTAGACATCGTAGACATTCTTCTTGCCTTCATCCATCTCCCGCTTTACCCAATGTCTATTGAGGTACTTGAAAATGTGGTTGATGAACTTGGCGGCGGAGGTATAACGGTTCCATTCCTTGATGTAGAAAGTGAGGAGTGCTTCATCCGAGTGGCTTTGGGATGCGACGATGAGTTTCTTTAGGTAATTTTCGAGGTACTTGATTAGATTGTTGTATAAATCTTCACCGAGAAGATGTGCTGGCAGCATGTCAGCTTGGAAATAGGGTAGATTTCTCTGAGCATTACCTCCTCGGTGTGCACCACCAATAATTCCATGGCTTGCATTACTGACTGCCTTTTGTGATGTACAAAAGTTGTGAACAGCCCTGTTATATCGTTAGCACCGCGAGTTTGGGGGTTGGGGAGTTGGAAGTTGTAGGAACGTACGAGTAAGCGCCCATATACTATAGATCGCGAGGTACAGGTTAGCAGATGTAAGAGAGATTTGGGGAGGGGGCTACACTTACTTCATCCAGCTTGAATCCATCGGTGAGGTTGGCCATGATTCTGTCAACCACAGCTTCCAGGTAAGCCCAGCTACAACAAGTTAGTAGGTGTAAAGGTGACCATGGGCAGCCAGCAATGGTGAAGGCCAGAACTTACGTGGCGTCCAAGTCCTCACGGTCGGGTATCTTAGGCATGTTATCGTTGTTTTTGGTAGTCATCTTGGTAGCCATCTCGACGGTTGTGTCGATCGTGAAGGTGGCGGTTGGAGGGGTGGTTGATGGAGAGGAGGGGATGCTTAAAATGAGAAGACGAGGCCGAGAGACGCACAGCGAGTGGTGTGGCGGAGCTTCAAGATTCACCCGCGCCAGGGGACTCGTCTCGGTAGCTGGAGAAGTTATTCGCGCCTTCAAGGCTTTTGGTATGGTGGGAGGGAATCGATGCCGTGTGCCTCCAAGACGCGAATAGGTCGCAAGATCAGGAGGGGATGTAAAGGATCAAGCAGCCGTTCCGTGACGCCTGCAGAGAAAGAAACGAAGGTCGATAGCAGACGAGCGCTCTCATGTAAGGTCGCAGTGTTTTGCGAAACAAAAGAGGATGAGGTTGTAATTTGGATTTATAGATCTCAAGATGGTTCAGTTCGCAATGTATGAGTAGACCAGGCTACTGCTGCCTCAGGCCGTTCTTGTCATGTTAATCCCTGCAGCCCAAGGCAGCGCAGCAACAACCTGGATTCATTCACCAAAGAAGTGACTCGGAATTTTTTGACACTACAAGAAAGATTTATTAATGGCCTATTTGCTTGATCAAATAAGTTGCTTTCATAGTTCATTTCACAAATTCCTTGTATTGGGGGGCATGAAAGAACTACGCTTGTGATTAAGGTTGAAAATAGTCTAGTTGAAATGGTACATGTATTGATATACATTATTCGTTATTGCTTTATGTTGCACACATATGAATCGAGGTGATCTACCGATTTATTGATATCCCAACGCCTTTCCTCTAGATAGCTAGAATTTTCCCTTGTTTAGACAAAAACTGAAAAGCCCTTTCAACTCCATCGAGGGATTTGCCTTATCATTCTGCATCCTCCCTTCCTCCAACTCTCTCCACAAGCCTGTATATTCTGTCAGAAAAATTGGTACTTGTACTGTCAAAGATTAAATCTTACCGGAATATGCTGACCGAAAATGTCATGCTCCAGGCAATAAGCGCCACCATCAATATCCCACACAGGGCATTGATTCGGCGACATAAGAGATTATTATTGTGCCCATTCTTGTCCAGTGTGCAGCTTCCATCAGCATCGGTCAAAGCTGCAAATGCCAAGGACAAATTGGCGGATTCGAAAATAATGAAAAATAGGTCTAGTAAAACAAGTCGAATTTTTGCCTTTGGTGAACGTAGCCCCAAAGGTTTTCCGGTGTATTCGTCCCATGTGACGTAAATGATGTAGGGAATGGCCACTACATCAACAACTACAGCCATCGTTGTAGAGGGGTTTTGAGGAAAATTGTATTTGTTAGAAAGTGAGTGAGCGGAAGCCGCAAGGCCAAGAGCAATGATGGACGTGATAAGCACAGTCAGTCTAAACATTAAGGGAATTAAAGGGTGCATAAGAAGTGTATGCTGAACAAATTAGCGGTGGATAAGAAGTGGTTACTCTAATACGTACCTGCCAGCGCTGGAAAAAGGAACGACGTTGCTTTTTGCTCTGGAGGAAGCCTCCTGCTTTCTCGGGATCGTTGGCTCTATCCAAGTCACCTCTCCACGGCCGATCGTAACCAGGGGTTTGCTGATTCAAAAATTCGAAGGTCACTCGTGTGCGGTCCTCGTTCGGACCAGGACCATACATGGAAGATTTGACAAACGATCTCCAGGGAGAATGTTTTGGAACTACACCTGACTGGAGGATTACTGGCTCCCCATCTCTAGCATGATCCCATTTTCGTCCCCTCGCAGGCTCTTTAGACCCAAAGAATCCTGTTTCTGGCTTCTTTTCGCTGAGTTTTGAGGACTCATTATATGAATCTACGTATCCGTCCGTGGAGATACGCCTGGATGTTTGAGATGGCGCGTTGTTGTGTTGCGCGTTATGGGCTCGAGGCAATGGAGCCAGAAGTCTTGACGTGTGGTGTTGCTCCCTAACGATTTCGTCGTCGTCTTCGCAAGAATCCAACCAAGCTATTCCACATCAATATGATTCCTGGCGCAACGAATATTTCACATACGTGGTACGGTCCTTACGAAACCCTGAGTCGAATGGCTCGCGGCCTGAGTGCCTGCTGAACTCGCGGTGTGGCGTGAGACGGTGGAGGATTTGGGATTATTATTATTTGAAAGTTGCCGCAATCGCTTCATGGTGGCATCGCTGGACAAGGACGAGCCAGATGGTCGGCGTTGGGTCGCAGAGAGGAAACCATTTTGAACTTGAACGTGAGAGTTAGGGTCGAGCTGCGTTCCCTGGCGCGAGTCCAGGCGGTCTGGAATGTTTGACGATGCCATGGATGAGGCAGGGAATGGGCGTTGGAGGGAACGAATGTGAGGAGGTTGGCGCCACGCCTAATGCACGCGAGCTGCGAAGCTACAGAGGCAGAGAGGCAGGTCAATGGCAATGAAGCGCTCATAGAAATGCATGACAGCGCAGACCTAGGCAACGAACGCTCTAGATAATATGGCGGGGAAGAAATACATGGTGTTGTAAGGACCGAATTTAGAAGGCGACGTCAACCTTGGAAGAATCCGATGGCTGGATTGAACGTGGTGGTGGATCTCCTGTACGGAGTACATTCAGCAGGGGCTGTCCAGCCATTCCTTTTATGGGTATGTTGGACCGTACTTGCGATGAGAGTAGGAAAGCGGCACCGACGGTATTTCAGTCCTTAGTTTATCTACAAGTCATTACTGTTTGAGATTCAACGTAAAATATATATAGTTGGAGAACAAGAAAGGTTCCGCTGAAACAAAACAAAAAATTGACTAAAGTTTCTAAGGTAACGGTTGTGACTTGACCTCTATCTTGATATTCCATGCCGCTTTCCTTGCCTCGCAAAAGCCAGTGCGTCATTGCTTTGCGCAGCCAGGAGCGTTTCGCAGAAATAATTTGTCCCACCAACTTTAAAGAGCTTCCACCCCTAATATCCACGCCATCAAAAGTCGCCTTCACTTCCCCCTTCCTCGGGAATGAATTGACTTCAAACTCCTGCTTAAGACACCGCCAACGCGGTCGTCCAGATACTATGCGACTCTTCCTCCTCCCCATTTCCACGCGGCGAGCGCTCATATATTGCCAACGATTGAACATCGCCACAGCAGAGAAACAGAGTTGGATTGATAAGGGGACAACAAAAGCTGCACAGTTATGGGCAGGCTGGGAGAAGAAGGAGAGCGGGTGGCAGAAGAAGGTGGTGGATTATGGAAACCAAGCTCTGAAGCGCATACCATTTGAGGAATGGGGTTTGAAGTCAATACCTCCATTATCCGCCAGAAAAAAGGAAGAAGAGCTTTCTGGAAAAGAAAAGGTCGAAGTCTTCTTCCCGTCAACAGTCCTACCAGAGGAGAGCATATTAGAAGTTTTGAGGAAACTGGGAACAGAGCGCCAAAGCTTGCACAAGAAGCGGATGATATGGAGTTTCATTGGGATGCCAATATCTGCGCCTGTTGCAATCATCCCAATGCAAGTATAGTTTTTTTCGAAGCCGTTGCGATACTCACTAACAGCTTTTAGCATCCCAAATCTACCCTTCTTCTACCTCGTTTTCCGGGCGTGGTCGCATTGGAGAGCCTTGTCGGGCTCCAAGCACATCGAATTTCTTCTGCAAAACAAGCTCATCACACCAAAGCCCTCCAAAATACTAGATTTAATCTACACGAATGGGAACCAGCCATTTGGGGCAACGTTGGAGGAACAGACCAAACAATTGCCACATCCAGAATCAAATGAGGAGAGGACGATCATTCACAAGTTGGAGGGAAAACAAATCGCGGAGGCACTCGGTATGCCTGAACTGGATATTGAACTCGATCGAGCGATTTGGCAGGTAGGAAAGTCAATACAAGCCGAGAAGAAAGTAAAAGACGAGAAAGCATTAGAAAAGGCAAAGGAAGGGGAGAAGAAGGAGTAACTTGGTCTGTAGATTTGGGGTTGTAAACCACTTGCTTTATTGTGTATATTAGGGAAGGCAACTTGTAAAACAGACTCGGCTCTTGTATACAGAACTCATGAATGAAAAATATCGTTAAATTAGTAATCACAGAACACGCACTGAACTTAGTAAGTGGCTTGACGAAATTAGCACACCGAGTCTTGATTGTCTAGACAACTGGCACAGTTAAATAGATTGCATCTAAATCTGACACACTTAGCCATATTGTGCCTCCCCCAGGCTGCTAGACGATATATATATAGCTTTAAGTTGCCTCTCTGAAAGCTTCCGCTTCTAGATCACGAAGCTAGGTCTACGGGTAACGGGAGCCCCCATGAAGCTTGTACAACACCAATTCTGAGCTGTTCACCGATTCATAAAATCATGAATGGAGACTTTGTGTAACGGCTAATATCCAGATTTCAGAAGGAAAAATTTCAGGGGTGTGTGGGTTCTCAAGTGTTTCGGATCTCCAGGTCTGATAGCGATAGCACCCTCAGTTATGCTTATTTCCAGGGTAAAATCGTAGGTAGTTTGAGGCATGCGAAAATAGAACACTCTCCAACCTTGAACGACCAATCCCCCACGCGCTCGCTCCTCTTTCAAAGGATGCTTCCGAGCCTCCAAGAAGACAGCTATCCAACAAATACCATCCCCATCAAACCCGAATCCGAGCGGTCGCCTCATCCATCTATAGATGCAATGTCTCCCCCCGGTGGCCTAGTACTACAACCCCTGGTTAACGAATTGCTGGCTCAGATTCACAACCCCTCCTCCCAGAACCGCCTCGAATCGCCCGAGCCTCTCGAGGAAGAGATGAATTTCAATCAGAATCAATACTCCACCCCGATCAGTCAACCTGCGCCGCAGCGCGCGCCGAAATCTCGACAGAAACCGCAGTCGCTCACGATGGAGGAACGCTTACAGATGATGCCGGAGAAGCGTCCATTGCCCTGGAGAGCTGGCGTAGAACCGGGCGCAGAAAACGAGACTGGAGGAGACTCTCGCAGGAAACAAATTAGATTTGGATGTCTTCTTGCGACGCGTGGAGAGGTTCAAACTACGCCTTGCAATAGTTGCGCCAACGGCCGAGGGAAATTCGAGCTCTGTGTCGCGTTGGAGGGATTCTTCAAGGGTGCATGTGCGAGCTGTCAGCTTAGCGGACGACCGAATCGATGTAGTATCAAGGTACAGGATGGTAAGTTGGTCTTCACATCAATTGATGGTCTACACTAACTCTTGCTATAGACAATCCGGAAAGCTCGCCAGTCAACACACCTGGCGGGGGAGGAGGAGTATCCCTCGTCAATAATCAAGAAATGCAAGGTCAACAACCTACGAGCGAAGGTCCAAAACCCAAAAAACGAAAGAAGGAGAAAGATACGGTCCCGGAATGGGAAAGTCAACGGCCCCAATGGGAACAAGAACTGGGAAATTCGCATGCTCGACAACAAATGAAGGACATTGTGCAGAGACCCTGGGCTACCGTCAATCCACAGATGCCTGTGCCCAACCAACAAATGATGATGAATGGAGTCAATGGAGGAATGAGGAGTGCTGGTCCTGACGGTGGAGACCGGGCTCCTCCACTGAGCTGGGCAACTGTAAACCAGCAAGCCTCACCGGGCTCCGGCAACCAGATGTTTGGCAATGGCAACACGGGGGAGAGCAATGGCTCGAATTATCGAATGAGCCTCGAGCAAGGTGGACGAGAGGATACGGTGGTGGCTAATGAGGAAGGGTCGGCAGTGTTGATCGACACGCTGCCAAAACACAAACAGAGACAGGTATATGGATTAGTGAGTGGCTTGCAAGGTGGCATTGATCACCTCCAGCGCGAGCTCAATAGTCTTCGGAGAGCGCTGGGAATTGAAGAATGAGAAACTTATGGGATTATAATAGGTCAATGATTTCGGGAACGCGGATTACGGCGATACGGAAGCAGGTGTTTTTAGGGTTGGGAAACTGTAATAGAATATGATAAACGAATTGTACAATTAGAAGGTACAGTCTGCTGGCCAGTCCGGTGAAGAGGGATTTTTAAAACGGGGTTCTTCGAAAAGGGTCGAAAGCTCGAGGGTCATGCTTGAAGGGTCATGGTTAGCCCAGTACCTAGGTACCTAAGGTATTCTTCCAGAAGGTCTTGGGAAATTTGGGGGAAGGAACCTCCCCCGCGATAACGATAAACCTTCATGGCTGCTTGGTCTGGGCGCTTTCCACTTCGACCTACCTACCTATGCATCACCACCATCTTTTCTCAGAATGGCTGGGGAAAATGCGGCTCAGCAGAACCTGTATCAGTATCAATTGAGTGGTTCGAGTGCTCCGCCAAATCCCCCAGGTCCTAGTGTTGCGACTGGAAGTGGTCCTCCAGAACGCGCTCAGAAATCCACTAGCCAAATCCCATTCTTAGAACGTTTGCGCCAACTACCAGAAGTCCGCCCAATTCCATGGCGTCCGGGTCAAGAATTACCTCGAGAGAAGGCAGTTGACAGTCCCCGCGTTCAGCAAAGAGGCGCCATCCTCTTGTCAACCAGAGGCAATGTCGTCGAAAATCCATGTAGCCATTGCGCCGGAGGCTTTGGTCGCTTTGCGCAATGTATAACCATGGATCCGTGGTTCCAAGGAGCCTGTTCGACATGCATTTTTACCTCGAAGGGTAACAAATGTAGTTTGCGATTTCAAACTTCAGGTATGTACGCGTTGACAATGGTCGGAAAGCCGTGCTAATGAAAATGCAAGCAGGGACCGCGGACGGAAGGGCTCTTCGATATCATTCCTCCAATCCCGAAATGCTCCAGTCATTTATGACTTCTCAGCCTGTCGCCGAATCAGCAAAGCCCGCGAGAAAGAGAAAGAGGACGTCGGAGCCTGCAAAGGCGCAACGTGCTGTTCCTGCATCAACTTCGGAATCGAATTGGCAGCACCAGCAGCAGCAGAGGTCTCCTGATATGGATACACTCATGCAAGCCGAAATCGCGAGGGACGAGCCTTCCATACCACATACTCCAGGACCTCAAGGGGGGAAGAGACAGAAACAAGAGTCAGTTATATCGCAAGAAGCTATGACCAGAGGAGGAAACCCAATTCCTACGGAGGTCCCGATTCGAGAAACACAACCACCACAACAAGCTTGGACCGCAGCAAATAATCCTCCTCCTCCCAATCCAACAGCTTCTCAGCCTATCAATTACATTCGACAGATGTACCAACCCCCTATGCAAAGCGCTCCCCCTCCAGCTGCACCGCCTCAGCCAGCCCCACCACCAAATGTCCGACAATCCTCTTCGATGCCTCTCGATAATCTACCCAGGGCGAAACAGATACACGTCCTAGACCTTCTGAGTGGTCTCCAAGGAAACATCAACAATCTGCAAAGCCAATTGAATGTCCTCAAACAGGCATTGGGAATCGATCTAGATGATTCGGGTTCCACGCACTAACTAATCTCTCATGTATAAAGTCTCCTTTCTCTTCTTTTCTCTCGTTGAGCTGTATACCAAAATTCCTTTTAATTGTTATGAATAGGAGATGAGATGGGCAAAAGTTATTGTCTTTATATGGCAATGCTGCCCGGATTGGTGTTTGATTACTTGGGAAACCTTCTAACTTTTTTTTACTGGAGGAGAAATTAACAATCCAGTCCCTCGATACGGAAGAGGGATGATGGAGATAGTGTATAATGGTGTTGTATAATGTTGTATTTTAATTTTAATCTAATTCCTCACCTTTTTGTGCTTGTTTTTCGAGTTATGGCAGTGTTAATTGGTACTTGATGTTCTCTGAGCTTCGGGGCGATTAGAAGTGTTTTGCGGAGGGTAGATTTATATAGACTTGGTCTTTTTGTCTCTTAATATCAAAGCCTTCTTAGTCTATATACATCTATCACCTTGGTGGAGACTATCTATCTCAGCCTGACTTTCAAGCTCCGACAAGCTTCACCAAGCAACCACTCAGGTTCAGGTTTCCGGCTACTTCCTCACACTATACAATGACTTTGACAAAGTCTTGACGTCCTTCATTGTATATCATTTTCACAAGTTCAAGCTCCCCGCAACGGTACACCACACCATCAAGATCCGTGCCTCAACGGTGCGACGCCAAATGGAAGCAGGACCTGAACGGACCACCACACACACCACATGCAACCACTTACTGCCGAACGGCAACGGCTTGCAGAAATTCGCATTTTAGCGTCGAGGCCGAATCTTATCCGGTTGGCGGTTGGCGGTTGGCGGTTGGCGGTTGGCGGTTGGCGGTTGGCGATGGGGGATAAAAGCGGCAGTAAATACACAAGTACCTACTCTGTCCTTGTCATTTCTAACTTTGGGTTAATACTCCGAAGAAAGTTAGAACCAGACGGGAAGAGCTAAGTACCATATTGCTAGCCGCTTTTAGTGACCATGGGCGCGCACCTCAGGCGTCCATCAATCGTCTCTCGTTTTTGATGACGGCAAGAAGATATGCACGCTAAATTCCCTGAATGAGACATAGACTACCTCCGTAGTACCTACATCCATCTTCAGAGGGAGATGAGCCGGAGCTGCTGCAGACTTGGCAGGACCCTGGCCCTGCATTAGCTTCAACGTTTTTACTAAGTACTACGGAGTACTGTAGTTCCTCTCCTCCGAAAAAATACTTTTTTGCGACGAGATGAGGGGGGGTTTCGTTGTCGGGGTGTTGCTTGCGCGTGGTTGGAATGCGTTGAGGGGCAGTGAGTGTATTCGTGTTCTGGACTTGGGTCGTGTTCCGGTTAGATTCAAAAGGAAGTACCTGTACCTGTACCTGTACCTGTACCTGTAACTGTACAGACGTTACTCAGCACTCGACAGTAACTTCCAAGTTGGAATCAAGTCTGGGCATGGCAGGGCAGGGCAGGGCAGGGCAGGTCAGGTCAGGCACATCTTGAGAGGGGAGATGTTGACACGATCGTCCTTATCTGTTGATGCCCATGTCCACTGGAAGATCAACTGAGTTTATCCAACACTCCTCGACCCTCGAATTAGGTTAGGGGGGGGGGGGGCATGCGAAAGTGCATCTGCCCACCAACCGTCCGCCACCTCGTGGCACTCTCGATGCTTCCCCCCTTGAAATGCGGGCGCTTTCTGTTTTCGGCCCTGTTGTTGATACGAGATCGCTACCTGAAAAGAATACGAGTGAGTGGGGTGATAAGTACCTACCTACTACCTACCTACCTGGAGATGGCAACGGAATATGGGAATCTACGACGCGCTGATGACTTCAATTTCTATGCTTACACGTAGTTCTTCTTAGAGGGGACATTGGTGGTTGCTAGTTTAGCAGAGAAAGGCAGATGGGATTTTGCCAACGGAATTTGACTTTTTGGATGAGAAGCTTGGGGCAATTTCGTCACTCTCCACTCCACCCCCGACCGCATTTTTGGACCCCTGAGCTAATCAAAGTTGGCGGGTAGGGAAAGCGGCACTGTTGGTTGACACCCGACTGTTGGTGGGTGGACGGTACAAAGTAAGGAGATGACGTTTTCCTATGTACAGGATAATATAAACTTCAATTTACTTGAAAGAAAGGTAGTTTCTGAAAAGTGTTTATCCTTTATCCTTTACAACTAATCGGCTCCAGTTGCCCCAAAAAGCTACAACAACGACAGCTAGGTATATACTGTCGCCTTCATGGTTTTCAAGTTCCTCGATAAATCTTGTCCTGACGCCGCTTTTCCTTTCTCCTCCAGAGCTACTGGCCGTTTTTCGAGATCCATTCCAGATCAAGGAACGGAGCTGCCCAGACTGCCATGCCCCACTATAATCCACTATAATCCACCAAAATCCACCAGAATCCACTACGGGTGCATTGGTTCGTCCCTGCTCGCAGGTCAGTCGAAATCAGACCAATTACCCGACACTCACACTCACACTCACACTTCTTTCTCACTTCCTCGTTTGCAGTGTCACTCTCGTTACTACTTGTATCTCTCTCCCCAGACCGGACCATACGACCTCTTCCCTAACCTGATCGCCCCTCAGTCGTCAGTCGTCAGTCGTCAACCATCACTTTCGTTCCTCATCACATCACAATCGTTTTTGTTAGACAGCACGCACGCACACCCCTCGTTCCTCTCATCCCTAAATAAGGTTGTCCCCGCCAACTCCACTATCGTTCAATCACCCACCGTCCCATCATTCACAATCCGGGGCATTTTACATGACCGGCTCGTCTTTCTACTAAATCCGCCATCACAACAATTCCTATTCCTCGAAATCTACCTCCTCCCAGTTCTTCTCTGAATTTGGCGATCAACTATTCGTTCCTCGTTTTCCCGATTCGAATTCCCATCTTCATCGTCAACATAACTTCAGATGATCCATTGAACCCCGAATCCAGTCACAAAGACGAACCTTTACGTCAACGGGTGAAATGGACATGCCAGTAATCTCCATAACTTAGATCCGTGGTTTCTGACTTGAAGTTATAAATATGGCACCCATTCAGAAAAGAAATCCCGCCTTAGCTCCAGCCGTTGTGGAGGGAGAAATGAGCGAGGTGGGACAGAATGAACATCGCGTATCTACACTCTCTTCCGAGCAGGACCCTTTCGATTCACGACTCAACACCCCCATTCCCAACACGCCGAGTCCAGATGTGTCACGACGGAATAGCACAAACGAATTGGAACAGGTCGGTCCAAATCCCTCGCTGTTGGGAAGACAGATATCTGCCGCGAGTCTCAGCCGAAGATCTTCATATATGCCAGTAATCCCGTCACCATTGAACCCATCCTCGACGCTCAACTCGACGGAAGGAAGTGTGGAAAATTCTGGGAACTCGGATGGAGTCTCGCCTCGCGATTCTTCATCTTCGGGGGAAGACCCGAGTCCACACCTCGCGGGAAGTCCCTCTCAAGACAGGGGAAAGCGGAAGGTTGCAGCTCTAAGTTCGGCACAAAAGATATTACGACAGAAATCTGCACTTGCGTTGCAGCCAGGAGAAGCGTCATCACGTCCAGAAACACCAAGACGTCTGGGAGATTTAGGTCATGACTATTCGCGATATCCTGCGTCCAGATCAAGTCCCAACTTGAGCGGAACCGCAACGCCCACGAGAGAGCGAACTCTAGCAGCAACGGCAGCAGCATCCGAGGTCTCGTTACTTCGAACAACAACCAACAATCCTTTCAACGACTCACAGGCAGATTTAGAAAAATGGGGTTATCCAGATGATAGTATTGGGGCTTTTGATCCATATTATGGTGGAGAGAAGGGTTTTATATTATACGCGAACGAAATCGAGGCGGACGACAAACTTCATATGCCAGCGGATGATGATGATATCACGTACAGGACGACTTGGAAGGATTTCTTTGGTCCTCGAAACCTCGCGAGCACCATAGGTGCTATATTTCTTATCCTTGGTCTTCTCGCCATTTTCATACTTTTACCAGTGTTTACATACTCTACAAAAATCTTCGGAGCCGGATCCTCGACCTTTGACCCAAATGATACCGGTCCGGCATGGGCTCATGTCAACAATCGTACATATCCCGCCATGAAGAACATTCGGAGGGAATTAATCGATCCAGACACTCCACCCGATGCCATGACCAGAAAGAGCCAATTTGATGATACACTATTGAATTTGGTGTTCAGTGATGAGTTCAATACGCCAAACAGAACCTTCTACCCTGGGGATGACCCATATTGGACGGGAGCAGACATTTGGTATGGGGCTACCCAGGACTTTGAGTGGTATGACCCAGATGCGATTACAACCGCCAATGGCACTTTACAGTTGAAACTGGATGCTTTTCCAAATCATGGTCTCCAATATCGATCGGGAATGCTGAACAGTTGGAATCAGATGTGCTTCAAAGGAGGTGTTTATGAAGTCTCAGTCTCTTTAGCTGGTCCATCGGGTGTCCCAGGTTTGTGGCCTGGTGTTTGGTCGATGGGCAATCTGGGTCGACCAGGATTCAAGGCCACTACGGATGGAGTCTGGCCTTACACTTACAATGAATGCGATGCGGGAATTACGCCAAATCAGTCCGATCCCAGTGGACTTTCTCATCTTCCAGGCCAGAGGCTTGCCTCTTGTGTATGCAAGGGAGCAGACCACCCTAACCCAGGCGTTGGTAGAGGAGCGCCGGAGTTGGATATTCTTGAAGGCTCCGTCGACCCCAACAACAGAATCGGGGTTGTCACGCAGAGTTTACAAGTTGCACCATTCGATGTCTATTATCGCCCAAATAACGACTTTATGGCCATTCCAGATTACGAGACCACTCAGATGAATACCTATTGCGGTGGACCATTTCAACAGGCGGTTAGTGGAACAACGATGCTGAACAACGCATGGTACGATGGCCTTGCGTATCAAAAATATGCATATGAGTATGAGCCAGGTACCTCGGAAGGCAAGATCGCTTGGTTTGTGGGTGAGAACCCATCTTTCATTATGGATGGAAAAGCTATTGGACCAAATGGCAACGTGGGACCAAGACAGGTTCCAATGGAACCCATGTCTATGATTCTCAATCTTGGCTACAGTGCTTCATGGACGCAGATAGACGCGCCATTGTTGCGGTTCCCAACGGTCATGCATGTCGACTATGTCAGAATATACCAGAAGGCAGGGCAGGAGAGCGTTACTTGTGATCCTCCGGGATATCCTACGACGGAGTACATCAAGAACCATCCGATTGCATATCAGAATCCAAATCTCACTGTAAGTTTTCTCCCCCTTCTTCTTCCATCTAGCCGGGAAATAGCTAATGGTAATATAGCAATGGGACGAAACCGGCTATGGATGGCCAAAAAACAAGTTGACGGGATGTTAGATCAACGGTCAGCAACAACTATATAATACGATAATGAGTCGACTCGAGAGGAGAAACACTGCGAAAAAATCACTTGCATATAATTACATTTTGTCTGTCACATACGGCATTAATAGACTTCCTGTTTGAAGCGAATCAAGCAAGCACGGCACAGCTAGAAAGAAATGGCGTTTTTGGAATTTGGGGAAATGGGGAGTTTAGGGGGCTGCTTTTATGATATCCATAATATGGATGAACCAATCACGAATACGACTGGTGTTAAGGATGGAAGGGGGTAGGGTTTCTTTTTTGAGAATGATGACGAGGTGCCATCGAAGCTCGAGGAAATATATTTTGAGGATACACACCCCAAACTGGGGATTTTGGGGACAATGAGAAGAACTGGTGGACGGAAGACGGAATTGAGTTGGAAGGGAGTGCATATTGAGAGGCACAACTCTGTACATAGCGAGTAAACGGGTAAAGTGATGTAAATGAAATCGCTGTGGGAACAGACAGCGAGGAAGATAGCTAGCTTTGGTGGTTGGCTTTGGCTGTTTGATAATTGGGCGTTCGAATTGTTGTGCCTCTCTCACACTTCCCCTCACTTAATTCTCTCTCTCGAGCACTGTCACTCAGATTCCTCGCCTGGGGATTTTTGAAGCGAGACGTGATATGGGTGGTCAGCAAGCCTATTCCTCGGTCTGCTTACTTTCCCTCGTGCTCCGTGTGATACCGCCGCCCTCGTACTCGAAAGAACTCTCTCTCGTAATACTTGACCAGTCTTATTTCAAGAATGGGAGATCAGCACGGGTAACGGGTATTCCCACGTTTCTGTGGCTTTTTTTCCGGGTTGGACGAGGGGAGGTCATCTTATGTTTTTATGAAGTACTGATACCCTTTTGATAAAAGTAAGAGGGAAGGTTGAGGATTTCGCAAGTGGGTTGATGGGGAAGTGCCAAGAGCAAATCGTGGGGTGTGAGCCTTTCTTTGCTGTAGGCTCGCCAAGCTGGGCCTCCAGAGTATGCGTTCAGGGAAGTGGTAGGGGGCGAGTACAGTAAGTAAGTGAGTAGTGATATGCGGTACCAAGTACCAAGTTTCTAGTCAAGTATTGTGTTACGTAGCAGAACCCATGGACAAAAAATTTCTACCGGATGCCTATCTTATCTCCCTCTACCGATGGCCTGTGACACAGCGCCATCGGAGCCACTGTCTCTCGCCTTTACTCGAGTACAAGCCTTAGCCCATCATCATTGGCAGCTTTATTATCAGGGTTTTTTCCGAGGATCTCCACGAACCGATGTCTCGGTCATCGCGCACATTCATCGAATGAATGGCTGCTGGGTTGGTTTGTGGAGGGGGCGGGGCGGCCGGGTTTTGCATGGATGTGTTGAGCTTGGGTCTGCCTTTCTTCTTCTGGTTTTTGATTGAATGTCTGTATTTTTGAGTTTGTTTCGTTCTATCATGCTTTGGCCGGGGAGTCCTGGGGAAGTTCACGATTGGTTCACCGTTGGTTCACCGTCATTTTGCGCCATTCCTCAAAGAGAGCTCGAGATAGCGATATTGCGACGGAAGAGTTGGGGATTCACTCAACAATTCTTTGTGATTGAAAGTACCGAGGCACCAATAGACCATACAAGAGTTCATAGCAGGACCTCGCGCGCGGGGAGGTGACTGAATATGGCGATGCTGGGAGCAAAAACACAAACACGATGACGAGCACCTCGATGAACGACGATTCCCCTCCTACCTCTAGCTCCCAGGAGAGTACCCCCCGACTTCACAATGGAAACGATACGCCGGGTCCGGGTATCACATTCTACGATGGCGATAGGGTTACAGGAAGAGATGTGGGGAATGGAAATACTTGGGAGAAAACGGATTCCGGGGTCAGGACTATAAAAACGATGGGGAAATTGCCCGATTTCAAGTTGAGGGGGAAGACGGATGATTTACCTCAGTATGTTCCCCTCCAACAAACTTGGTTTCCCGCGAGAGGTTGATAAATATTGGAGTGGAAAGGAAGAAATGCTAATTCATTTGGAATAGAGATTGGTGGTTCGCATCCACAGCCATTCCCCTCCTCGCAGCAACCATCGGTCCTCTCGCAAACGTCCTCTCCATCGCAGCCTTGGTAACGAGATGGCGAGATACACTTCCGAACAACGGGGCGTTACCAGATGGGGCAGATGAAAATGGAGTTGGAATACCGGATCCGAGGTGGGAAATTATACTCAATGCTTTCTCTCTTGGATTCGGATTCTTTGGAAACTTTTGTTTGCTGTTGAATTTCACGAAGAGGGTTCGGTATATTGTTGCTTTACCTGCTACCATTATTTCGTGGTATTTTGCTACTGGGATTGTAAGTCACTCCTTGGGATTCTTAAGTGTTTGTGTTGGTGGTGGAAGGACTGGACTGACATGTGAGGGGTAGCTTATTGGGATTATTGTTGCGATGAACCATTATGTTCCTCCTATTCGTCCCGGAGAAACTTACTCTCAGGGGTTTTATTATGCTATCATCGCCGCGGTTCTTTATCTCATCGGATCTATGATTCTGATGATTAACATGCTTGGATACGCACTTGGCCATTACCCGCAACATTTCGACCTCGATGACGACCAGAGAACTCTTATTTTGCAAACTATGATGTTCTTCTTCTGGCTCGCTGGGGGAGCAGCGGTGTTTTCCAAAGTATGTGGTTTCAGTTACGCAGATGCACTCTACTTCTGTGACGTGACGGTCCTTACTGTGGGGTTTGGGGATTTTACAGGAACCAACGATGCAGGGAGAGGAATCGTATTTCCATACTCAGTAATTGGAATTATCTTCTTGGGTTTGATGATCAGCAGTATCCGCAAATTCGCAGTGGGGATGAGTAAAGACAAAGTCATTCGGAAACACCAATTGCAACAACGAGAACGGACTTATGGTCGTACAGTTACGAGTGAGAAGGAACTTCGAGAACGTCTGGGCTTGCCACCGAGAAGAGATACAGTGATTGAAAGAAGAGCGTCTTCTGCTTCGCGGAAGCTGTCGACTGCTACGTCGAGTGGTGCAGCAAAGCGGAACTCGTTGGAGCAATATGGACATTTCGATCTTCAAGGGCGAACGATAAAATTCCACAAAACTCACGCACCAGCAGGAGGAGGCGGCAGAGGTGGAGCCGGGAGAGAAAAAGTGAGGAGTTTCCCTCGTATGCCATTCAATCGAGATGCGAAGATGGAAAAGGCAGACACGAAGCGAGCTCTTAAATCCGAAAAGTTGCTTCTCCTAAAAGAAGAAAAGGATCGCTTCGATGCCATGCGGGAAATCCAAGCTAACACGCATAAATTTGAGAAATACTGGGCTTTGTCAATGTCTGTCATGGCTTTTAGTCTACTTTGGCTACTCGGTTCTTTAGTCTTCAAAATCGTTGAACAAAGGGAACAGGGACTGAGTTATTTTCAAGCGTTGTACTTTTGCTATGTTAGTTTGTTGACGATCGGATATGGTGATTTCTCACCCAAGAGTAATGCAGGGAAACCTTTTTTCGTTATTTGGTCCCTGATTGCTATCCCGACCATGACGATTCTTATTTCAGATATGGGGGATACGGTGATCGAGTCCATTAATCGGGGTACCTTCACGCTTGCAGATTGGACTGTTATGCCTAAAGAAGGGGTATGGCATGATTTCCTCGTGAATCATCCGCGGATTAAAGACTACCTGGAAAGAAAGACTCGCGAAAGGGAAGAGAAGAAGAGGATCGAGAAGGGATTTGAATTGCAAGATCCTGATTTGGAGGGGGGAAGGGAGAGAGTGGTTACGCTTGAGAAACTTGCTGAGGATCCGGGGGAGCCGTTGAGGGAGAGGAGTGATCATGAGCTTGCGCGGCAATTGGCTGCGAGCATTAAGAGGGTCGCTGTTGATATGAGGGAAGGGGGGAGGAAATATAGCTATGAGGAGTGGGTTGAGTTTACTAGGTTGATTCGGTTTAGTAGTCAGGAGGTGGACGGGGAGCATGCTGGGGAGGGCGAAGGGGAAAATGGGAAGGCGGGTGGCGAGTTGGGGTTGACGGAGTGGGATTGGATTGGGTGACTTTTTTCTTTTGTCTTATTATCTTTTCTCTTTTTTTGACCCTTCCGAGTATTTCGCTCGACTCTAAGGACGCTTGCTGATGATGGTGTCTCAACAGAGAAGATAGTCCAATGTTGGCCGAAGTAGGCGAAAGTGAATGGGTTCTCGAGAGACTATGTGAGAGTCTAGACCGATATACCAGAATTCAAGGCCGAAAGGTTTGTTCCCCCTTCTTTCTCTTTACTTTCCCTATCCTTCCCTTCCCACCTTCCCACAAATCACCTTTTAACAAAACCCCCAGGCCAAACTGGCACTCGCCGCTCTAGAAGAACACAACCACCACGCTAAACATCATCACCCCCTTTCCTCTCTTGAACGTAAACATACCTTCGAACCCCTCGATCCTTCGAGACATAATCATCCCATTTATCCTGCTCATCCGGGGAAGAGAGTGGGCTATGGACATGAACATCATGGGTTGCTTCCTCCACCTTCTGATGGGGCTGTCGTTATTGAAGATGAGGATGGCGAAACTGGGCGTAGGGCTGAGGGGAATGAAAAAGAAGATGAGGCTGGGGAGTTGAGAAAAGAAAAGGGTAAGGCGGTCGGGTGGGATAAAGAGGATGCTTACGGGAACGAAGTAGATGAAGGGGTGATAAATAAAGAGGAGAGGCTTAAAGAGGAGATGGACGAGTGTGTTGAGAGGGAATTGGGGGATCGGTTGAAGTTTAATCGGGATCCTGGTGAGGGGAGGGCGGTTGGGGATTGGATGAGGGGAGTTGGAAGGAAAGGGGAGAGTAGTGAGGCGTTATGATAGTTGGATGGGTATTGATTTGGATATAGGTTGGCCATGGATTGGATATGGGCATGGTTTTGGAGTTTGGGGTTGGGAATAAGGATTTCTTGAGTTTAGATACCTTTTGTTTATCGAAATTTGGTGTGGATTTGGTTTGAGGTTGTATGTTTTATATGGGTTATGGTTACAGTATAGTAGTGAAGGAATGGCATATACTCCTTATTCCTTCTAGGTTTGAAAGTAGATACATAGGCGGTTATGCAGTTGGGTTGATACACGTGAACAATGCTCATTCATGCCTCTCAATCTTGGAAAGGATAAGAGTTTCGGTTATTGTTCTTGGAGCAGTTGCTTTCATTTTTCCAGCTCCTGTTGAAAATGAGTTCACAAATATAAGTACAAGTCAGTTGTTTTACCAGGTCTCTATTGAATTCTAAATACATTCTCTGCCTCTCACAACTACCAATTAAACCACTTCTCAACAGCGGGAAAAAAAGAAACAGCTCCTCCAATGAAAACAGCTCCTCAACCGTACATTCTCTAGCCAAGGCACCGAAAAGAACACAACTCCATTCTTGAGAATTGACTACGTACCGCAGCAATGGCCGCCCAAAGAGGCAGACACAAAGCCACAGTCGCGAGATTCGAGAAAGAAGGAATTGGTCTAATCGCACCGGTTCTTGATACGTACCACAGCCAAGTCCACCCAAAGAGGCGAACGGAAGGCCATAGCCGCGAGATTCGAGAAGATGTGACTAGAGAGGTAGGAGAGGGCTTTACAAACACCATTTTGTGACAAAGGAAAAAAAGGAAAAAAAGGAAAAAAAGGAAAAAATACAGGATGTCGATATTTCGGTGGATCACCAAAGGTGAGAGCCAACCGCGCCAACCCATTGCCACCCCTTGGACAGCCAGCAAACCAAATTCATGCCCGAACAACTCTCTAGAGGGATGACCTCTGTGGAGAGATCTGGTCCGATGCTAACCATATCCATGCATATCGGAGACAGGACACTTTGCAAGCGAGCGAAAGCATCAACCGAGGGAGACAAAACGACGGGAGAGGGTGCGATTTTCGTAAGTGAGAAGAGAGAAAGGATGGTCTCGTAAATGGCGTGTCCCGATGGGAGAGCGAAAGAAGAGAGCAAACCAGCCATCAGGGCGAGAAGGACGAGGAGACCAAAGCGAGACCAGAGCGAGTCGAATGTTGAGTTGAAGGTATAGACTGGTGACTTGAGCTTGTGGCATTCCTCCAGCAAGTACACCTTGGAGATGGCGTTGTCGTGTTGTGTTTGAAGGGTTGCGAGGTCGGAGTTGCGCTGGGTGGTGGTTTCCTTGTGCTTCTCCTCTAGGCCAGCGACCAAATCCTTATGTTCGTTTTCCATCTTGGTGATTTGGGACGCGTGCTCCTCATCGTTCTTCGTGATGGCACCTTGCAACTTCGTGAACTCTTCGTTGAGAACATTTCGTGCTGTGATAGCTGCGTCCTTTTCCTTCTCTAGGCTCGCAAATCTCTCCGCCAAACCATTGTAGTCCTTGGCCTTGTGTTCAATATCAGCCGATTGGCTGGTAATGGTTGTTTGCAACTTCGTAAGCTCTTCGTTGAGCGAACTTCGGGCTGCGACAGCTGCGTCCTTTGCCTTCTCGAGGCTCGCATATTTCTCCGCCAAACCAGCGTAGTCTTTGACCTTCTGTTCAATAACGGCCGATTGGCTGGTAATGATTGTTTGCGAAGTGGCCAACTCCTCTTCACGTGCCTTTCGGGCGGTGACTTCAACATCCTTTTCCTCCTCGAGGTTTGCGATTTGTTCATTTTTTCTCGCGATGCACTTTGCGTGCTCAGCGTCCAACGACTTTTGTTTGAGAAACTTGGCATCGTTCTGCTTCAAGACAGCTACTTTGGACGCGATCTCTCGCTCAAGTTCCATTCTGATCTGTTCCTTTTTGCCAACAAGCTCCACCAAGCCTTGAGCGCGGCGTCGCTCCTCCGCCAACTTTCGTCGCTCTTCCTCCAGTTGTGTTTCCAAGAGGGCGACCCTGGGGTCGGGCTCTTGCACATTGTGCCGCTGTGGGCGTGGGTTTTGGGGTCGGTATTGATTTCCGCCCAAGTGACCTCCTCTTGGTGGACCGTTGTTGTGGTTGCCGCGGGGGAATTGGGGTGCGAAGCCACCTCGGGCATTCTCGCCCCATTGTTGGTTCTGCATTTTGGTGGTCGGTGGGTGTCGAGAGTGGTGGTTTGTGGTGGAGGAGGTGATGCGGTTGGGGTTGCGAGGGAGGTGTGTGGGTGTCGTTGTTGGAGGAAAGAAGAAAAGGTTGGAAGGTGGAAGGTCGCCGTCTTTTATAGGCAGAGAAAAATTTTTATTCGAGACGCACGGACGGAGCTAAGGCCGTGGCTTAGCTGCTGCTGCGGTTGCAAAGAGTAGTGAATTAACTGTTGGAAAGTGAAGGTGAAGTGAAGGTGAATTGAGAAAATTCATGATTTTGGTCACCTGAGATCATTTTCGACGAAAGTGAGGGCGTTTATCTCAACTCTGCTTGATTTACTCAGTTATCTCTCCTGTCTTTAAAAAGTATTATTTTGAATTGTGTTTACTGGAGCCAGGTTTCCAAGTTCATTTCATAAATTTCACAAGCTGTCGAAAGAGTTTCAAGTTAATCTCATTGTTCAATTATATTAGAATAAGATAAGTGATCCTAGCTAGTTACGCAAACTAGATTCTGTGTAATAAACTCTACTTAGACTCCAAGTAACTTCAGTTTAATCTATTATCACTTTCTTCTAGGAAAAATAATATCTTCGGCTAAAGATAGATATCAAGCTCGATTCTATACTTTATAATAGTCTCTAAGTGAATAATTAGTTAATACTTTTCCTCGATAATTCAGTTAAACAAATGAAGTTATTAGAGTATCGTATACTATCTACTTTCAAACTAGTCTAAACTTCGTTTATCTAATTCAGTTCTTCTATCTTTTTTAGATAATTTAGTTAAATAAATAGAATATAAATAGATATCTTAAACTATAACCTTTTAAATAGCGCTAGACCTCTCTTTTTTATTTTATTCTTCTACTTATTCTTAAGAAGTTAGTTAGATAAAGAGATTTTAGATAAGTATCTTATATAATATATCTATAAAGGTTTCTAAACTTTAACTAATTTATATAATTATTCTACTAGTTTTTAATACTTTAGTTAGATAAATAGAATTTAAATAATTATTATTTACTTACTACTTTAGATTATTACTAAACTATAAGTAATTAACTCGATTAATCTAGATATTCTTAATAATTCAGTTAGATAAATAGAGTTGAGATAAGTAGTCTTTACTAGATACTTTAGATTAGTACTAAACTATAGTAGATTAACTTCGATATATTTAAAAGACGATAATATACTTCAAGTATTTACGAAAAGATCTTAAAATAATAGCTTTTACTAAACTTCTTTTTTATTAAACTTAGTCTATTATCTATTTTATCTAAGAGAATTATATATAGGAGATTATAAATTATAAAGTATAACTTTTTATAAGTATAAAAAATAATAGTTTTTAATTTAAGTTCTCTCTCTCTCTCTCTCTCTCTCTATTATAATAGTATAAACTATAAACTACTATAAAAGAGGTATATAAGAGTGCGTTTTAATAGAATAATATATACGATTCCTAGGCTTAGTACGAACGTAAAGAACAAATTAGCCTCCTTCGAACAGAGAGAGGCAGGGCATATATATATAAGAGTTCGGACTATACTAAAGTCTATAACTAAAACTAAGATAAAACATATTTAATAGCTAATATAAAAGTCTGAAACCTAAACGGTATATAACCTTAGCTATTTTAGACAGCTGGCTATTATATCCCTCTCTCTTGAAAAAGACTTGTCCCGAGTCTTCGCTAAGTTGTCCTTATTAGAGCTAAATCGAGGTGCTATAGCATTGTTGTTTTGTCGAAATCGTTTAGCGAGGTTAGAGTCTAAATCGTAACTGACCTAACGTAGGTGTTTGCTAAAAGGCACTTTGTTTAGTCGTTTTATATTAAAAAGCAGGCATCCGTATTCGCTAAAAGAGTGTGGGTTTGTCCGAGCTGTCTTATAGGTCGGAGGGTATTCAGAGTGGAGTCGGATGCGTTTCGTCGAGAGGTAGTGATAACTTAGCTAAGAGCTTACATCTGTGTTTCGTTCTAATAGAGAGCATAAATTCGTCCGATTCGCATCCGATTCGAGTTCAAATAAGGCTTCTGGTTCCGGCCAGAAGTGAAAAGAAAGTAAGACTCTGTAAAAGTAGAGAGTCGGTGGGGTTTTGGCTAGTTAAACGAGCTACTACTTAGCGATTTATTACTGAAGTTTTCTTATTATCTTAGTATCTAGGGATAACAAATGTGCTGCCTCGTTCTCTCTATGATTCGGGTCTAAATCAGAGTACTCTATAAAGACTTGTTTTTATCTTCGTATACTACTTTAGAAGTGGTGCTACGAATAGTCGGTAAAGATTCACTATTGTTTTGTCGACGAAGTTATAGGTCTAACGTCTTTTAGTAGAAGAACTATTCTAACTCTAGTCTCTCTCTAAGTATTGCTATACTTGAAAAGCAACCTCTAAAGTTAGTACGTTTCTCTAGCGTAATCCTTTTCCGCCTAGGTATTTGTAACACTTTCAGTGTTATATTAGGTAGTAGACCGTCGGAAGGTATTAGAGGCAGTAGTGTTTCTTAAGCGAAATAAGCCAAGGCTTAGAAGTAAAGAAGGGTCGGATCGAGGAGGGTTCAGTAGCGGAGAGAGTTCTTAACTTTAAAATTTAAACTTACTTATTATTTTCTCTATTTCAGCTAACTATGTAATAGCCCGCCTTCTTGAATTGCCGCTACTTATGCGCCGAAGGTATTAATCTTCGATTTTCGTATATAGAAGGTATTAAGGTTCGAAGGTTATATATATTTAGCTTTCAGCTCTTATTATATAGTATTACCTATATTAGGCAAGTCTCGGTTATTATTATTATCGGACCTTTATATTATCCGACCTCCTATATATAAATACTCTACTCGGGATAGTAGAAGGCTAATTTGGTCTTTTCTTCTATATTAGAGCCTAGTATTTACACACTTTATTCTACTAAACACACGCTTATATATCTCTTCTATAGTCGTGTATATTTCGTGCTATTATAAACTAATCGTTGTTTCTTAGAGTTTATACCTCTATATCTCGTATCTCGTCTATATTTAGAAAGTCTCGGTTCTAGAACCTTTTATGTTTAGACGTATAGAAGTGGTTTAGAGGCCTTTTAGAAAGAGAAGTGTTCTTAGAAGATTACTTAACGCCTTCTAATAGAGCTAATATCTTCGATATTAGTTAGAGAGAGAGTAAGAGATAGATTTAGAAGCTTTTATAATAATAATATATATGTTTTATCGACTTCCTAAACCTTATATAGCGATCTCTATATAGAGAGAGTTATTAGAAGTCTCGAGAATACTTAGTGTATTCTACTTCTACTAATATATTATCTAATACGCTTTTACTAGCTAACTAATAGATACTAAACTCTAATATTACAAGTTATCTATAAGGTCTCTAGTTTTATAGCTATTTAAGTTTATTCTTAGTATACTAATCTAAATCTAGCCTAAATCGAAGTAGATACGCTAGTATACTTAAAAGAAGATATTATTAAAGAGGCTATTCTTAGCTAGTTTAAATTTATTCTTTAAATATAATAGTACGAACTATATACTACTAGCGAAATAATAAATAGAAGTATATTTAGTAGAATAGTATATACGATTTCTAGGCTTAATATAAATATAAAGAATAAATTAGCCTCTTACGAAATAGAGAGAGATAGAGTATATATATATAGAATTAAACTATACTAAGGTCTATAACTAAAACTAAAATAACGCTTTAGAAGTCTAAAACCTAGTATATAACCTATGACAGCATGCCGTCATCCTAGATAGCTGGGAGTACCTGCCACATATAAGGTTTCAGTAGTTATTATCTTACATTGTCTGTTTTAGGAAGGTTACGTAGGTTCGGGCTTTTGTATTAGCCGACGTATGTCGTTGTTCGGTTTCGTACCTCTTATATATTAGCATCGTTTAGAGCTGTCTTCGCTCTTTGTAACGGCACGAAATACATATAACTATAGTAGAGGCATATAGGAGTGCGTATAGCAGAATGACGTATATAGATACTAGGCTCTAATACAGAAGAAAAGGCTAAACTAGCCTTTTCTAACTCTAGGAGAGTAAGCTACTATATATAAGAGGTTTCAAATAATACAAAAGGGGTACGAAACCGAATAACAACATACGTCGGCTAATACAAAAGCCCGAACCCTACAAAGTACATCCGAAAGCCTAGACATACATAACCTTCCTAAATTAGATAATACAAAACAACAACTACCGAAAGCTAATATATACGGTATATGCTATATAATATCGGCTATATAGGACGGCATACCGTCACATCCCCCTCCCTTAAAAAAGACTCGTCCCGAGTCTTCTCTCTCTTATCGTTTAGAGCTGAATTAGGATAGTGTAAGTGTTATATTATTATGTTATCGTAAGTTAGTTAGGGTCTAAATCGTAGCTAACCCAGGTTCGAAGATGCTTTATTTATCATAATATCGTAAGCGAGACAAGATGTCGAGATAGGTTCCGAATCGTATTTATAGATGCTTATAAAGAGACTTCGTTTCCAATCCTTTAATATTAAAAGTAAGCATTCACGTCCGCTAAAAGAGTATAGTCCGATCCTATCCAGCAGGTCGGAAAAAGTTCAAAGTAAAAAGTTTAAAAGTTTAAAAAGTTCAGAGTAAAATCAGAAAAAAAGTTTAAAAGTCGAAGGCGAATTTAGAGTCGAGTCAGAGGTCGTTCAGTCAAGAGGTAACATTAAGGGTAATAGTGATAACTTAGTTAAGAGCTCACTTCGAGAGTGTACCGATTCGTATCTAATTTAAAAAGTTTAAATAAAAAAAAGGACTTCTAGCCCAGCCAGAAGTATAAGAAAGTAAGAGAGAATATAAAGACTATAAGACTCTGATTAGAGTCGGAGGCGAATTTAGTATTAAGTTAGAAGTCGTTCAGTTAAGAGGTAGTAATAACTTAGTTAAGAGCTCACTTCGATAGAGTACTGATTAGTATCCGATTCAAATCGCTAAAAGAGTATAGGTTTGAAAAGGTTTAGAATAAAGTTAGAAGCGAATTCAGATTAGAGTCAAAGGCGAATATTGAGAGGTAAAGTTATAGGTAATAGTAATAACTTAGCTAAGAGTTTACTTCGAGGGTGTACTGATTTATATCCGATTCGAATTCGAATAAAACATCTAGCCTACTAGATGTAAAAGAAAGTAAGTTCGTCTAAACTAAGGTCGGCGAGGACTTAGAGTAAAGTCTAAACCGAAAAGTCAATAATGTTGTAGATAATAGTAATAACTTAGCTAAGAGGTTACTATCCTTTCAAGAGCGTACCGATTCGTATCTAAGTCGAATACAGATAAAAAAAGAACTTCTAGCCCTGCCAGAAGTGAAAGAAAGTAAGAAAGTAACGACTATAAGACTCTATACCAGAGTCGGTAGCGTTTCAGCTGGTTAAAGGCGAAGTTTATTACCGAATGTTAAAAACGCTGTTTGAAATATCCAGACAATAAAAGGAGGAGTTTCAGATAGTTAAAGGCGAAGTTGTTTCCGAAGTTTGTCGAATTGTCTAAGTATCTAGGGACAATAAAAGGGGTGGTTTCGGGTGGTCAAAGGCGAAGTTGTTTCCGAAGTTGTTAGAGTTTCGCTGTCCAAAGTTCAGGACAACAAAAAGGGTAGTTTCGGCTAGTTAAAACAAAAGAGTTGTTGTTGAATGTTATTAAAGTTTGAAATTGTTATCCGAAGTCTAGGATAATAAGAGGAGGGGTAGATTTAGCTAGTTAAAGGCGAAGTTTATTACTAAATGTTAAAAATGCTATTCGAAGTTTAAGATAATAAAAGGGGTGGTTTAGCTAGTTAAATGAACTTAATACCGAAGTTGTTAAAGTTAAAATTGTTATCTAATGTTTAAGATAACAAAAGGTATAGTTTTAGCTAGTTAAAAGCGAAGTTATAGCTAAATTGTTAAAGTTGAAATTGTTATCTAAGTATCTAGGGATAATAAAGGGATAGTTATAGATATAGTAGCATCTAAGTTCGGATGTCTAGTTATATAAAACTATATTACTTAGACCTATAGGCCGCCTCGTTCCCTTTAGTAATTTAGGTCTAAATCGGGGTACTTAAGGACTTATTCGAAATCGTCTTCTGATTCCGATTCCACTTTAGAAGTAATAGGGAAAAAGTTTAAAGTAAAATTATAAAAGTTTAAAGTAGAGTTAGATAGTGCTTAGTTGAGAAATAGTAATAACTTAGTTAAGAGCTTACTTCTTTGTTTCGTCTTAATAGAAAGCGTATTTTAACTGACTTACATCTGCTTTAAAGAGTTTAAATGAAAAAAAAGGAACTTCTAGCCTAGCTAGAAAAGTAAGAAAGACTCTATACCAGAGTCGGTGGGGTTTCGGCTAGTTAAAAGACTTAATGCCGAATTTGAAAATGCTATCTAAAGTTTAGGATAATAAAAAGGGGTATAGTTTCAGGTACGATATATATCGGTACTATCGTAGGAACTATGTTGTTTAGGCCCGTAGGCCGCCTTGTTCCCTTTAGTGATTCGGGTCTGAATCGGGGTACTTAAAGACTTATTTATCTTCTAATTTCAAAGAAAGAGTTGCTATCAGATTATAGAGAGTTTAGAGCTAAACTAGATAAGGATAAAGAGGTATTCTTTTAAACTAAAGTGCTAATGTCGATAGGCGTGGTCGTTTTGTTAGCGATTAACTTAGTGTTTTAGTTTTATTCCTTATCTAGGGCTAAAAGATTATTTACTATTTTAGTAAAGTTATAATTCTAGCGTCTCTTAAGCGTAGTAGACGGGTTTTAGAGCTAAGGTATAATCTTGTCCTATATATATAAGAACTATTACTATTCTCTCTAAGTATAGCTATACTTGAAAAGCGAACGTTTCTTTAGTATAATCTTCTTCTTAATTCTACTTCTATCTCTTTTAACCTTTGTATTAGCAGCTAGGACTCGGTTTATAACCGAGTAATTATAGTCTTTTTAGTTGTTCGCTAGTAGAGGTTTAAGAGAAGCTTAGTAGAGTTAGATAATATTTGGTCGGGATTAATAGTAATAACTTAGCTAAGAGCTTACTTCTTTAGTCTTAATAGAAAGTGTATTTCAACTGATTTATAACTGATTCGAGAGTTAGGAAGTGGTAGGAAGGTATTAGAGGTAGAGGCTTATAAGCAAAAGAGGTTTAAATTAGAGCTTTTAAAAGTAAAGGAGGGTTTGAATAAGGGTTAGATCGGTAAGAGTTCAGAGGTGAGATTTTTAACTTCGAAGTTCGCTTATAATTTTGTCCTCTATCTTATCTAACTAATCGTTTTGTCCTTTGTTTTATATACCTCTATCTCGTCTACCTATTATCTATATATTATCTATATTTGAGAAGTCTTGCTTATTATTTCGTCGAGATCTTCTAAGTCTTGGTATACGGGTAAGGATCGGAGAGGGTTTAGAGGGTTGTCTTTCGAAAAGGGGGGTGGCCTTAGAAGGTTGTTTAACGCCTTATAGCGGAACTTAGAGAGGGGGGGTAAGGTTAGGTTCGGAAGCCTTCGCGATAACTATAAAGTTAACTTATTCACTGATCCTAGGGTTATTAGGATTCTTAGGAACACTTAACATATTCTAATCTCTTAATATATACTAAAACACGATTTTTACTAGCTATCTATATAGATACTAAACCCTAGTATTACTAGCTGTCTAAGTAGTCTCTAATTATCCGGCTATTTAAGAATGCCGTCGTAATATCTAAATCTAGGCTAAATCGATTTCGAAATAAAGAGTAGTAACAAGCTTAAAAGAGATATTATTAAGACTATCACTAGCGAAGTAAAGTTTAGCCTTTTTATATAATAGTACGAAATATATATAACTATAGTAGAGATATATAGGAGTGCGTATAGCAAAATAACGTATATAGATACTAGGCTCTAATATAAAAGAAAAGACTAAACTAGCCTTTTCTAACTCTAGGAGAGTAGGCTACTATATATAAGAGGTTTCAGACAATACAAAAGGGGTACGAAACCGAACAACGACATACGTTAGCTAATACAAAAGCCTGAACCCTACGAAGTACGTCTAAAAGCTCGGACATATATAACCTTCCTAAATTAGACAATGTAAAACAATAACTGCCGAAAGCTAATATGTACGGCATATGCCACGTAATATCGGCTATATAGGACGGCATGCCGTCACACTCTTTACCTTTAGTTTTCGCGTTAATAACCACGAATAGACTACTTCTCTACTCTACTCCTGCCTTGTTGTTATATTAAACTAAAGGTCACTCTTCTTATTAGGCTTCTTGACCTCACTTCCATTCCGGCCTCCCTGCCGCCGACTCTGCGAACCCCTTAAACGGCTTCCTAGACCCCTCGCCAGCGACTCTCGAATCGACACCTAGCTCAAGACCCCCCTCTGGCTTCGGATCCCCTCCTTCTGGCATCTTCGGATCCCCCCCCTCTGGCG